>OZ018322.1:196157457-196692457 GCA_963969495.1 Ceratothoa steindachneri
CTTTCAGTAAGCGCACGAATTTCAATCGCCTGATGTCAACAATTTTTCTTTACCTTTAGAGTAACACTTTGATTATTTTTTTTTATGTTTATCTTGATGATTTATCCATAAAGTAGCCCAAAGGTGAAAGAAGATTCTGAAACGTTAGCTTTATTTCACTGAAATATGCAATTACAGAACATAAGTATACACAGAGAATACCACTTTGTGATAAAAAAATTTAAAATGAGGGGTTAAAAGATTCCTCTGCCAAAATGAATCGAAGACGGGTGAGGAGAGTTGATAGTTAAAAGTGTCGGGAAACAGGACGACAGGAGAGTGTCGAAATGGGTTTACTATAGTAGAAGGTTAGCAACCGATTGTTCCCCACCACAGAAACGGCAACAGTGATTTTCTGTAATTTAAATGATGATCACCCATCCCATTCGTTCTGCCACAAATGAAAAATATATTTTTTTTAAAGGACGAAAGAAATCTCGAAAAAGAAGAGCAATATTCTCCAGCGACACAGAATAGGCTGAGCGGGCCAGCTGATCAGCCCTCTCGTTGTCTAGGACCCAAACATGCCCGGGACCTCCCCCTCCCCCCAAAAAAATTCTATATCTGGACGCATTCTGGACCAGACTGTTACAGATTTATGTGACTAGGGAAGGGGAAGCATTAAAAGACTGAATTGATTGTAAAACATTCCTTGAGTTGGAGAAAATGACGAAATCGTTAAAAGGTAAAATGTGGATAAGTCTAAAAGCTAAAAGGATGGCTGAAAGTTCAGTGGTAAAAATAGAAGATGCCAGCGGCAAAGATAAAGTAAGAGAATCTCCTGAGTAAGTGGCTGGGGCACCCACAGCATTGTCTGACTTGAAACTATCCGTATATGTATCAGGCAGTATTGTATGTGTGAGGTCGCATGATCTGGGAACAGACTCTTAAGGATGCAAGGGTCCACGGACGACTTGTCCAGGTTCCACATGCTGCTACAGACTGTGGGAGCTGGAGCACGCCAACTAGGGGTCAGCTATGACGGAATGGCAAGGACTCTCAGAGCACCTAGGGTGGACAGATGATCTCCTTTCCGGGGGTTCAAATGGCGGGGTAAGGATAGCAACCTATCGAAAGCCGACGTTGACTCGGCAGCATACAGGCATCTGTAGACCTCTGATATAGGGACCTGCTGTACAAGACAGGGATATCGCATGCAGATCTGGAGTTGATGATAGGACAATGAAAGCACCCTACTCTCGCATTATAGGCTGTTGACGGGAGAAGTGCGAAAGGCTCCACTGGAGAGACGAACTTTGTGGTTGTGAATGGGGATCAGCATTCTAAGGGCTGAGGGAGAAGCCGACGAGTAAATTTGGCATCCATAGTCCAATTTAGATTAGACGAGGGCAGTATATAAAGTCTAGAGTGCTTAACGATCACTGCCCCACGAAGTGTGGGACAGAACTTTCAAAATGTCTAGAGCTCGGAGACAGTGCGTTCGAAGACGGCGTAGGTGTGGTAACCAGGATAACTTCGTATCAAAAGTTATGCCCAGAAACCGAAACGAACTCTATCTCTACACCTTGAGGGGGGATAGGTGACGGAACAAGAGCCCCTCTACCCTGGTGGAAATGCATTGCTTTAGTTTTGCTCGTAGAAAAGTAGAACCCCCTAAGTTGTGCACTTTTTAAGGCCGCATCGACTGCTAGTTGCAGCAGACGCGCTGCTGATGGAAGGCGGGGTGAGGAACAGTATGGTGGCAAGTCATCGACGAACAAGGTCGCTGATACACCTTCTGGGAGGAAGGAAATTATGACATTGATCGCAATTACAAAACATAAAACACTGCCCTGAGAACTCCCTCCTCTTAAGGTTGCAGTCAGAGTAGATTTCTCCAACATGCACCATAAAGGATCGAAATGCTAAAAAAAAAAATTGAATAAAAGACGGTAAAAGATCTTTCATACCAGAAATATATAGCTGCTTTAAGACGCCGTATCTCCATGTTGTATCGTAAGCTTTCTCAATGTCGAAAAATATGGCCAAGACTCGGTGCTTTGATAAGAAAGCTTTCCGGACCAAACCCTCAAAACGTACTAGGAGGTCAAGAATACTATGACCCTTACGAAAACCTCATTGAAATGGAGACGGTAAGTGATTGGTTTCTAAGAAGCAGTTCAGACGCTCCAACACCATCTTCTCCAGCAACCTACTCAAACATCTGGTGAGAGCTATAGGGCAGTAGTGGTCTGTGTCCAACCCGTCCCTACCTGGTTTGACAGAGGGAAGGACAATCCCAACGAGACATAATGATGGGTAAAAACCCTAAACCCATATAATGTTGTACAAATCAAGTAAGAAAATTATAGATTGTGGATGAGGTGCCGAATCATATCAAATTGGATCTCGCCAAGGCCAGAAGTAGATCTACAAAGGGATAATGCCCAACGCAACTCGTGGATAGTGAATAGGGCATTATACGGAAGGCTATATTTTGCTGTACTATTGAGAGGATGAGACTCTTCCTTTGATTTATATGTTAGAACATCCTTATTGTAACGGCTGACACTGCTGCGACCGCGAAAATGGACGGCTAAAGCATTGCTGACTACCAGTCTATCATTCTCTAAGGATCCCTGTAAGTTGCGTGTGGTGGTATTATGGCGAGCATAACATCCCCTGATCTCGTTAATCCTCTCCCAGATCTTTGCGGTAGGAGTCATAGAGAAAATTGCTGAAACGTAGCGGCGCCATAAATTCGGCGAGCCTGACGAAGGGTTCTTTGGCAAAGCACCCGAAGTCGGTTTCGGTCAACCTTGTTAACAAGGTTGGGTTCCGCCGGAATCGGGCATGAGCTAACTTGTAGATTTTGACGGCTGTCGCACACTCCAAGGTCCACCATGGCACGATTGAGCCACCCGTTACAGGTCGCCTCCGTGGAATGGTCTGTATGGCCGCGTTGTTGATAATCGATGTGAAGTACGCTACTGCCGCATCTACACCATTGAAGGTCCCCAAGGAGGCACTTGTGAAAGATTCCTCTCGGAAACCTTCCTAATCGGCATGGCATAACTCCGGCTAGATAGGCATTGTTGTATGACGGCTAGGGTGAACGGCCGGCAACACAATAGGGAAGTGGTCACTCCCATGGAGGTCGTCGAGAACTGACCATCGAAAATCAGTGAGGCGATTCGGGGACAGAGAGACAGGTCAATACAGCTAAAGGAATCTGTCTGGATATGATAAGAGGTAAAATCGCCGGTGTTTAAAACGCAAAGAAAGTCAGATGGTAAAAGAGACTGTAAAACACTGCATTTGGCATTCCGAGTGATGTCGCCCCAATATGGGTGACGGGCATTAAAATATCCCAGTAGTAAAAAAGGAGGGAGATCAATAGAGCAAACAGTAGAAAGCCTTGTGAGAAAAACCCTCAGTGCAACAGCTTAGGGGGTAGTATGTAGAGGGATGGGAGATACATGGTGGGATGAGGAAGCAATAACTCACACCCCTCCATGATACGAGATCCCGTCAGGAGCAATAGAGTTGAAAATACGAAAACCTGGTACAACCAGAAATGGTCGTATACCCAGTCGTCAAAAGAACTTTGAGTTCTTCCCACTTGGGGAGAACGCCTTGATAATTCCATTGTAAAATGGCGAATATTATGTGGAACGGTTAGATACGACAGTAGATACCTTTTTCTCTTTTGTGGCTGAGGTTAAGTTTGAAGTGCTTCCTAAGGAGCTTGGGGACGGAGAGCAGATTTTGAAGGGCCTGCTATTTCAGGGGAAGAGATCCTGGAAGGAGCAATGACAAGGGGTATGTTCGATGGTTTCGAGGAGCCGGCCGAGGCCCTTGCCTGTAATTTGGGTTCACAGCCAGGCGGAAAATGAATGTCAAGAAGATATTTTCGGATGGTATATCCGGATTCATGGGCCTAGGGAACTTAAAATGTCTGAGGGGTTCATCCAACAACCGCGACTGTTGATGTCGGAGTATTATCTGCTTTAATCGGATCATGAGGAAGGAGGCGAGTAGAGCAGGCGATCTAGGCAAAGTACAAGGAATTAGGTGTACCAGCCACCGTTTGGACAGGGAGGGGGCCTAGGTCCTGTGGAGGGCGGGACGGACTTGAGGACAGAGAATATTCAGCAACAGGCGAAGAGTCCATTGAAGATTCTCGAGGATCAGTCGAGTCAGCTCCAGAGGCTGCCCACTTATGGGTGGTCGATGGCCCAGGTCGATGGCCTAAAGCCCTGAGGCTTTGGGTCTCAAGCCAGGGTGGAAGAACCTTCATTGCTTGATATAGAAGATTCTTTCAGATAACGTTTAACGTCTTCATGTGTTTCACCCTGAGCGTTGGTCCCGGCTAGAGCTGCCGGGAAGAGGGGAGCAACATTAGGTATCTCTGTGTGAGAGCGATGTTTCGACTGTATTTCGCGAATGCTTTTGACAATACTGGTAGATGGATGATGAGATGCTTCAGGTTGTCGGAAATCAAACGTGCTGTTCAGTTTAGTCCAGAGTCACGCAAAACGTCTGAGAAGAGACAGCCACGAGGTGAGGTTTGCGCCCGGGCACGTTGGCAAGCCTCGCTCACGCCAAGACGCAGAGAGTCGCCAAGACCGAGGACCTCCTTTTCATATAAGAATATTGGTCATCTTTTTGAGGCAGCACTGTGGGCACCACCACGGTTTGCAGAGCACGTTGTTCGGGTACATTTAAAAGGGGGTAGGTAATCAGTTTATGGAACGGGTACGTCATCAGATTATGAGATCACCGTAAACCACCACCTTATTGAGGGAGCGACTAGTTCCGGTTTTGAGGTGGAGGATGGATTTACGGCGAATTATTTATCTGACTTCAAATATAATTGTTTTAACGGTGTTCTTCTTGGGTGGGCTTGTCAAGGGTTCAAGGCAAAGATGGACTAGCAAAATAAACTCTTTATCTAACAACGGAATTTTATGATTTATGATTAACTACTCGATAACTTACTGTCTTCTTTATTTTTTATTATGGTCAGCAGCTATGTCTACTCGGGCTCTTCCTAAATAAATATCCGTCTTTGATTACTCTATCTGGAGACACAACTTGGGCAGCTTTATCAAACGCAGATGTTCAACCATTTCTTTGCTCATATTTTGTCTCTCACGCTTCTTGCTTACATATCTACATTTACAAACTCATTCATTTTCTAATACACAATTGGATCTATACATTTAATAGGGCATGCTTGGATTTAATAAGATAAATTCACTTCCCTTTGTGGACGTATCTTTCTGGCCTATTGAATCCAGCAATTTTGGGTGCCAGAAGCCTACCTATGCGTAATCTCACCCCTACAAGTATTCCCGTGCCAGTGACGGAGTCGTTCATAAAGTCGTATAACATTATATAGTTCAGATATGCATGTGAAATTAATTCTGGCAGTCCTAATATCGGCAGTATCAATAATAACACTCAGGGCATCGACATTTACATACTATCTCCAACTGTGATCGAAGGGGGCCTATTTATTATTCCATATTCTGACAAACAATATAATAACAGCATCTTAACATACGCATAGGGCATCGATATTCACATAAGTACATACAACTGTGCTCAAAGCGGGCCTATTCATGATGCCATATTATGTCAAACAATACAATAATTATATTTAATACAATTATATAATCTCTTCTACAATTTGGTTCCATCCTTTTTAAACTGTTATACAAATTATAATTACGACATTGTATCTTTACATGATACGGCACGTAAGAAAGCTATAGAGGCAGCGAGGCGTGTATACACTTATGCCTCTTCCTCTTTCAATAAATGCGTCGCTACAATAATGCCTACACAATGATTAGTAATACATGAACGACGGGTTCTTGGCAGAAGGCATGTCGTTGTTTTCGGAGCAGTTACAAGGCTTTATGAGTTCCCATGATAGGCATATGTGAGGTTTAACAAGGAGCCTATTCTGCCTTGCAACGCATATTACTTATAACTTACATGGACGAAAACAATACAATATTACCTTCAGAGATATATAACATTACTATTTTACACCATTATTTATATGAATATATTGTGTACAGATATATTATTCACGCAAGGAGTTATTTTTATTCAAGAAGTATAAGCGTACTAATTACAAATCTTTACAGAATTGACATGACATTCATGTGTTAAGTTCATCTGAATCTATTTCGCCTTGCAATGGACGCTACGAGGCTTGCACCTGCATACCAGAACGCCTCACTTTTAGCAGTACTGAACTTAATTATACTGAGTTAACCTTTAAGTTAATGCATACATGGACTATGTAAACCAACAGGAGTTAACTTTATATTAACAATTACCCTACTTTGTACATTATTAAATTGATCGGACTCATATCATTCTCATACTAACGGACATTTACAATATACTGAATTTGGGCAGTTAAATTGATCATCACTAGAACGCAACACTTTATCTACGTTTGCTATTAATAAGTTTTTTAAAAACTGTACCCGAACCTAAGGCGTGAGTTTCGTCTGACCTCATCTCGTTCGAGTGTTGATTGCAGTGGTCCAGCGTGTAGAAATGCGTCCTTCCACTATCCTTACTGCAGCTCCTTCGAAAGGGTAGGCTAACAATAATGGAGATAGCCAGGTCCTCTTCTTCTTGGGTTTAGAGTGGGCTTGCGGTTGGTGTCTTTGTTGGCGACTTGCGTATCCTTTTGTCCTGCTTGACGTCGGTCCGCTGTAATAGCCGCCGGAAAACGATCGGCGGTATAAGGAGAAAGTGAGGCCAATACGTAGAAAAGTTGAGTTGAAGGTCGGCCTAAAACTGCTGCTTTCTTGAAGATGAGTGGCTTGACGCTGATGGCGTTCACGAAATCCCCTCGACCTATTCCTGTCTGACGATTGATTGACGAGTCCATTCTTTATTTTATGCCTTCTCTGTTCGGTCGAACGACGGGTCACTAATTGAGGAGGTAAAGTTTATGGGTGTTACCCTTTATTTGAATAACGAAATACTAGTGTGCAAAGACGCGTGTAAGCGGGCCATAAGAGGTGGGAGACTCATAGTCAATATATTAACAACGCGAGTACGAGCTAATGGAGAGACAAGACTTGGCAGATTTAAGTGAGAGCGTGAACGCGGGCATATTCGTTATTATTCTCTCTGATTCTTTCTGATTAACTACTCGATAACTGACTGTCTTCATTCTATTTATATTTGCGCTCTAAATCCATAGGGCTTGGCCTATACATGGGACGGCTACCGTTGGACAACCTATCTCCGTTTCTTTTCCTTTCCCCAATCTCTCGGCGGGGCTAGGAAGTCTGTGTACAATGTGTGTACGCTTACACGATAAACCCTTATTTGTCTTTTGATACAACTTTCGCTTACCATCTCTTATGGTCAGCAGCTATGTTTACTCGTGCTCTTCCTAAATAAATATCCGTCTTTAATTACTCTATCTGGAGACACAACTTGGGCAGCTTTATCAAACGCAGGTGTTCAAGCATTTTTTTGCTCATCTTTTGTCTCTCACGCTTCCTGCTTACATATCTAAATTTACAAAACTCATTATTTTTCTAATACACAATTGGATCTATACATTTATTAGGCCATGCTTGGATTTAATAGGATTAATTCGCGTCCATTTGTGGATGTATCTTTCTGGCTTATTGAATCTAGCAACTTTGGCTACCAGAAGCCTACCTTTGCATAATCCAACCCCTGCACATTCAGGACCATGGTAATCAGAACTACAATTCACGCAGGACCGGGAATGTCAACAGGCACGACCATCATATCCAAATTGATTAAAATTGAAGCAACCTCTGGGTAGTTCGACGTAGGGTCTTAACGGGACACGAAGGTACCCAGATTTAATATACTGCGACAGTTCCTGTCGTTTGAACGTTACAATCAGTGTGGCGGTCGGGAATCTAGTAGAGCCTACTGTTTTAGTCACCCTGTGTAGATGTGTGACACGTTTGGTACTAAGCTTGCTCTGAAGGTGGGCGAGGTCGTAGTCCCTTAATTTGTTTGAACGGACTACACCTTTGACAAAATTTAGACGTGGATGGGGCGAAACGGTTACTGGAACTTCGGCTATCGAAGACAGATTTCGCACAAGATTGTGTTGAGAGTGAGATGATACCTCGACTACGATATCACCACTATCTCTTGACCACATGCGGTGGGATTCACCACAGCGGGAATCAAAAGATTAATTAACGTTAAACACATCGATTTTTGCAAGTGGGGTATCAGATGACGAACTCATGACAAGAAAGCGGGGATAATCTAAATATCGGAATACATTGTTGGTATCGGGACCCAACGAGCGAGGGAAGGCTGAGGAGCAGCTGAAGAACATTTGGCACGAGAACCCTTACGAGAAGGGAAGGTTTTAGGTTTATGGCTAGCCATTAAAAAAAGAAAAAGCTTCACATTATCCCTCGGAACTCCCCATCATGGAGGCCTACAAGGCCCCGGCAGTACTGCAACTCTAGATTCAGTTACGTCCGGTATGTCCTCTTGGAGAATGGATACGGATTCACTACACCATCTTTATAGCCCTAAGAGCCTGCCCGAGTTCTCCTACGCTCGGTGAAAAGGGGCCAATGATGGGTTTCTCCTTGGGCATCGGTAAACGAAGGCGGTGGAGATGCCCAGCCTCCCCCTACCTTCATGGAAGAACAATTCAGAATCAATCCGGAAAACGAGATGAGGTCGGGTAACCGTAAGGACCACTAGATAGGATAAACAAGAGGGGAAAGGGCATTGGAAGAAAATAATAGGGGGAAGGGTATGTTAAAAGACTGGTTGTCAGAACCATGTGGCCCCTAAGGGGCCCAGGGTGATCCCCCCCTAGCCACGAGAAGGCCAGAACCTCTCTGTGACCAACCCCTGAAATAAGAAAAGGTCCCAGAGAAAGAGGGGGCGCACACAAAGAGGCACACATAATGCAGATAATGAATACATTCTCACATAAGCACCCACACAAATATAGGCACATGTTTATTTCACAAACAAAGAATTATTAATGTCAATATGTATAAGTAGTATAATGTTGGTTTCACAAACCTAGGAGTCAAGTTAGTAGAAGAACTGCAAGGTCTTCATTTTCATACATTATCATCAGTCATATAGCAATAAATCTATTTCATACTTTTATTTAATATTTGAACCTAATAAAAAACAAAACAGGTTAGTTATGAACCTAACCCAAAACTAAATTATAACGATCCATAACACTATATTTTAGAAATGCATTTTTTTTACATTTTGAATTTTAATTTGTGCGTCACTTATGTAGGTATATTTGAGCCTAAATCCAAGTTCTTTCTCGGATTTTCTTTTCTGTTCGAAAATGAGGTCGCAGGGCTGGTTTTTCATATATTTGAAGCTATCTTCAAAGTTCTTTCTTAGAGTTCAGAAAAATAAATATGATTATCAAAGTTTTGAATTTTTTTTAAACAAAAATAATTACAAATCGTGGATTTCAGAAAATGTATTAAAATAAGGCATGACCTTTTGGGGTCGGTGGGGATGTTTTCGCATATAAAAGCAAATTTATAGGGGAAATAAGAGCTCTGAGATCAAAGAACTTCAAAGATAGGAAAGGAATGGTTGTATCATATTAAGAGAGTGTTTTGGTCGAAAAAAAAGTGTTATTTTAGTAGAAGAGTATGTGTGCCAGTACGTTTGACAATTTTTTCACGTGATCCTTTATTCTTTATTTCAATGCTATTACTTTTATTTTGTTTTCTTTCCATTACGGGTCTTTTTCTTTTTCTTGTCCACTTCGGATCTTTTCATTTATTTATTTGTTAATTTTAGATTAATTTTCATATATTTTCTCTACCTATTTTATCCACTACGTATCTTTTTTCCTATCTTAGATTAATTCTTGTGTGCATATATATAGATATATGCATACAGTTATATATGTATATTCTTTTTACTGGTTGTCCTGTTTTTGAAATTATGTTTTGCCTTTGTATACTTATCTATATATTGGTTCGACATCCCCCCTGCGCACGCAGTTGGCTGCTGTAAAATCCTCTTCAATAGTGTCTGTACCGCGAAGTGCGAGCTGCTCTTTTTGGTACTGAATATAAGATTTTCGATTCTAAATTCAATTTGTGGAGTAGCAAATGTTCATCATAGCTCATGTTATGATCCAGAGCGGAAAGTGCGTTACAAAGCGGATCCTTTTCTGCCAGCAAATTTTGTTTTCTTGGCTCTGATATATACCTTAATTAATTGCATAAGGTATTAAAAATAATTATGGAGGAAATGGACGTAGCATTATTGGTATACGTAGTACATGATTTTAGGGGGCACGACCGGGGAGAGTTAATGTGGTCCTTACATAAATCCAATGAGGAAAAAATACATTCAATAAAATACTCTGAACGAAGTGTGTTTGTGTGTGCGTGAATATATGGCAAAAGAACATCGTTTCAATGTTCGAGATTTCACCAAAATAGCATATCAAGCTTACTTTAGTGCGAAGCTGGGGAATCAAGATAAGCCATGGGCTCCCCACAAAGTTTGCAAGAAATGCACCGAAACCATTTGCTTATGAACTCAAGGTAAAGTCAACTTAATAAAATTTGAGGTACCAATGGTTTGGCGAGAGTCCCCAAACCAACAAGATGATTGCTACTTCTGCATGGGGAACATGTTTGGATGGAAACGACACAAAAATAAGTCGTGGCACTATCTTGACAGACAGTTTTCAAGACGCCAAGTGACACATTGTAGTTAAATTCTAGTTCCAGTTTTTACTTCCTTTCCTGATCTTACTCCAGATGATGCTATTACGAAAGCAATGGATGCATGTTAAGAGAGCACTAAGAGCAGCAATAATTTCAGTGATTCATCTTTGGAAGGTATTTAGATAAGAAAACTGAAGCCTTTTCACTCAAGGCCAACTCATTTACTTGATTAGAGATTTAACTCAGTCCAAAAGGGCAGCTTGAGATTTTGGCTTCCCTTCTCATTGAACACAATGTTTGGGCATCTGATGCTAAAATAACATTTAACTTCCACAGAGAAGAACTTATTCGTTATTTCAGTAGAGAAGACGATATGGTGTATTGCAACGAAGATCTTCTTTCAGCAATGGGACTACCCCAGTACAATCAGGATAAGTGACATTTATTTATTGACAGCTCTAAACGAAGTTTGAAGTGTGTATTTGGTGCACAATGGTGGCACGTTTGCCTGTGTCCCAATTGTTCATTCAGTGATCTTGAAATAGGACTACATAAAAGTAAAGATGGTCCTACAAAAACTGTTATGATGAACATAACTTGGTGAAGCAAAATGTCATAAACGAACCGATGGTTAACTGTGACCGCGCATCATCCTACCCACACTATATATCAAGTTGGGACTGATGAAACAATTCATAAAGGCATTAAATAAAGATGGTGCCTGTTGAATTCAACTAGATCTGCTCAGTAATGAGAACCTGAAGGCGGGAATTTTCGATGGGGCACAAATTAGAAAGCTGGTTAATGATGACAATTTCGTCTTCCATATGACTGAGGTTGAGGCTGCCACGCGGTCTTCCTATGTCGTAGTTGTGAAAAGCTTCCTGGCCAAAATGAAGGTTGGTAACCACTGGTATCTACTCAAAGAGATGCTAAAAAACCCTCTAAGCTCTGGGGACAAGTATGAGCATCAAAATCCACGACATGTTTAACCACTTAGACAGATTTCCTGAAAACCTTGGTAACATATATGAAAAACATAGAGAGCTATCCACCAAAACATCAAAACTATGGAGTAGCGATACCAAAGCTTATGTGACGCCCACATTTTGTCCGATTACGGCTGGACCTTTATGCTGAGTGTGCCCAGCAAACTTACAAAAGGTATTCGTATATGAGAAGCTTTTTTTCAGATAAAGTAAAGTCCAGTGTGCTAGACAATATGTAGACAATTGGGCCAACGAGTCATTATGGTGATTAGTTTAAATAACGTACATTGCTGGTTTAGTTGTTTAATTTATTAAACACAATGATTATATTAAGCAGTTAATATAGCAAAGTGCACTGGATTATTTAGTGAGATATTTCTTTGCTCGTAACCAGGTGATGCAATTAATATCACTTCGCGCGGATTAGAGGATACGAACAAAATTACTCATATCTTAAAAACCAGAAGCAATTAGGCAAAATTGATGACATTTCCGAATTCAGCTACCTCAAACTACTCTCAAAACGCTCTCCCCTTATATTTCAATTTAAATCTTTTATGTTTTCAGAATACATATGCTATGTTTCTTAGGTTTTCCGAAATGCATACATATCTAAATCATTTCAACCTTAACTGTACATTTATAGGATGGTCACCAGTTTTGGGGGTGACGATGGGTTACTAGTGTATGGCTGTCGGGCTAAGACGGTTAAGGCAGCCTTACAGTCGAGTTTGGTCTGACTCCAAAATGTTCTTTCGGGTAATCCGCTTGTCGGCTGGGTTCGAATGGTAACCTGGTTATTGCTTGGCAGAAGGAAGGACTAGGAAGAAAAATGTCGGTTTTGTTGGCTTTAATCTCGGCGTAGGACTACCTCAGTTCGGGTAAGCGAAATAGTTGAGTTTTCCGTGGTTCGTTAGTGCGCTCACGCCTTTGGGCTGACTATCAATGTCAATGTTCAGTGTTTCTTCTAAGTCTCCTTCTGGGTCAGTTTGTCGGGACTATGGCTGGATGGATTGAGGGCGAGGAACGAACTCATGATGCTAATAATAATAACGCTAATAATATACAAATCAGAATGAGAATCATGATAAGAATGTTTCAGCCCATCTAATTATACCAACGCCAATTAAGGGAGCGTGACTTCTCTTCTGTCAATCTGAACGCGGGGCGGAGCTTATCGGGTGCGTGTGTTACCTACTAAGAATGCTGATCGGAGTCGGAAGGGTGTGTGCATGTTCAGTGTAGGCACGTATGTACTAAGAGAGTATTTGTATTTGGCCACCTGACCGGGCTTATCAAGCCGACATCCATAGCAAGATTGATTTCGTCTTTTCACAGGTTCATGTAAACTCTGGCTGGTCAGATCAGATACCGTTCTATGTGTGTCCAGCAGCTGTTTTCCACTGCCTCCGTTATCTGTATCCAGACCTTCAGCTCACATTCTCTCCTAATGTGTGTATTTTTGTACATTCGCTTGCGAACCCAACGGTTTCGCTTGCATTATTACAACATATTCTGTTTTACATTGATAATATTAAATTACGATTTAACATTATTTTCAAGTATTTGCTTTACTCTACATTATTTCATTGTTACAACATGGCATATTATTTCAGTGTTCGATCTGTGTGCCCAATTTCAAGATGGCATAAGGTTCCTTGTTGGGTCTACTCCACCTTGCAATTGGGCGCCACACATTTTCCACAAAAAAATTATCCCATTTTGGGCATATATTGTATGTTTTATTATTATTGCACTCAGAAATTTATTATTTTTTTCGGCAAAATTGAGAATAAAATATCTTTTAGCTTTTATTCCACTCTATTCGTTATAGAATACATAAGAATTGATATGAGTGAAAACCAATATGTTATAGAAAACAGCAACTGGCAAAGGACGCGTGCCAGCTTTGATTGAATACTGAAGCGCCATTTGGTCAGCAACGTCTACTCTACATTTGGTTTGGTTATGGAAAATCACGGTCGCTAGAATTTTTTTTCAATGTTATTAGTTAGAACTGAAGTATGGAGAGGACTGAGAATGCAGACAACCTTTTTTGGTTTACACATATAAACTGTTAGGGTAGCAAGTTCATCTTGGGATATTTTGGTGGTGTACATAGTGTCTTGGATGTTTTGCATATATGGTGAAAGTTCTCTTTTTGCTTTGTTAACGGTACCCACATCTGTTTTTGTAAACTGTTCTTTAACTCATTAGTTAATTCCAATATTATTTTGTAAGGTCCAGATTGTCCCATGTCAAAGGCTTAAAAGTTGTAAGCTCTTTCGATTGCTATAGGGGAAGTTTATAATCTGATGCCTCTGATAATATATACTCACTCTTGACAAATCAGTTTTAGTACTTTCAGTCAGCTCTTCGGATGCAATACCCCCATTTAAAATAGCTTTATCAAGAGCTTGTAGGAACTGTTATACTTCAAGCTAAGTTTTTTGTTCATGATGATCCTTGGATAGTGGCATAGCTAGTATTCCTTTAAAGGGGGGAGGGACATGTAAACTGCGGAGTCCACGGTATGGAGTTCGAGGCAGCCTCCCCCGGGGAAAATTGTGAAATTTGTAGTTTTCTTCGCATCTGAGCATATTTCAGAACGTATCCCGGCCATCAAAAGAAGCCAACATCCATCCTCAATTTGATAAACTTCCAAGCAATATTTTCACACATCAGAACGACAATCATTATTTTTTTAGGCTGCAGAATGACGCATCATTACATTTAAATCATTCAAATCATCAATTTGGTTTCTTTTTTAATCAATGGCGTAGAAAGTGGAGGGTGGGGAGGATATTGACCAAGTCACTGGACAAGCGAGCGCGTGCCTAGAGGATGGTCCAGGGGGAGTTCTCTCCCAGGAAATCTTTTAAAACTAGATTACCAAAGAAGCGACCTGTAGGCATTTTTTAATTAAAATTATACTGAAGTTGATTTTATGAAATTTCACAGCGAAATGATTATTTTAATCAGTAAATACCATACAAGCACAAAACCATTTGAACGTTTGTTAATAATTGAGAAAATCGTAAATAGGTAAATCTTTAAAATTACATATAATTTTTAATCAACAAACTAAGCTTTTTTATGAACTACAACAAAGCACAGATTGCAAAAATGCTTTCGAACCATTAAAATCTAGTGAGATAAATCGTACAGCCCTATTTGGGTATTGCATCTAGAAATCATACATTAATAGTAATGTATATCCAAACATAATATGATTGTTGAAGGGAGAGGGATGAAGCAAAGCTTATGCTAGGGCTTCTCCTGGAGTTGGATGATTTTAGTATCATTTTAGTCACCCAAATACATATCAAATACAATATATCTGAAATTGATAAAATCCGATCTACGGTCAGTTTCTTTGCGGTCTTTTAATTTCACCCTGGGTGAATGGTGTTTTTTTCACACTTGTATTGTATCAGTTGAAAACCAGTCGACGGTTGTTTCGGCTGAATTCATCATTAACATCACTATGGAGTAGTAGAATGTCCTTATTTATATACAGATAAGTTAATCCATTCAGTCGCTTTTCGCATATAGTGGATCGTAGATAAGGTTTTATTAATTTAAAAGCACTAAATGAGCGTTCACCTTTTGCAGTGATCACCGGCAAGGTTGTGAAAATTCGCAAAAGGGTTTCAATCATGGGATAAGTACCGAAAGTCACCGTAACCACCACCGCATCCACGACTCTTTTTGGTGGTGTACATGTCGTGGTTGCCTGTTGCGCCCAGTATACCTTCCAGCGCAGTAATTCAGCGTTCAGCCACTCTGGTTCTCCTAGAAAGAATTGGTCGTAAAACTGGGTGGCTTCCATGAGGGCACTAGACTCATCGGAATCCTGACAGTATGTCGGTTGTAGCATACTGAGCACATACGCTTTCGCACTGTGATATCTAAATCGCTCATCTAGTTAGCTTATACAAACGTCGATGTACGGGAGGAATATAAAACGTCTGTAGTAAATATCAGGTGTCTTGGCTGGATGATTGGACATCTGCGTCTGCCTGCCAGTCGTTCTTAGCATCCGGATTTCTTCACCAAATAATTCTTGCGCACGCGTGAAAATGTGTATCTCTATGGCAACTAAGAATCCACCATTGTCTATGGCGGGAAAGAATAGTAGCGCCTTACCGGCGCAATCTGCGTGTGGCCATAGGCTAATTTTGTGTAGCGACACTTTGATAGCAGATAGTAGTTTTTTGAATATACAAGCTGCTTACTGGCGCTTCACCTATCTAGTCGTGCAGTGGAGTTTCCGAGGCGAATAGGCAGCTTCATTACACTCTTCCTCGATCGCTTATTCAAGATTCATCAATCTTTTATTTGAATCACCGAAAAAAAAAAAAAACAATCTCGTGCATCAGAGGCACTTCCTTTTTAACAATCTGGTACATCGCGCCCCCTCCTTCATCAAACATAAATTGAGTGAATGGGACACACAATGCTTGTAGCTTGCTGAATGGCATTCTTCACGCACATACTTTTGCACACCATTTTTGCTCCCCGACATAGCCGCGGCTCCGTCGTACCCCTGTCCAACCATATTTCTAATTTCAACTCCATAATCTTTCAGAATCTGTGTCAGTTGTTTAGTCATCCCTGCACCAGTCAGATCAGGGGCCTGAGAAAAGCCGAGAAACCGCTCACATATTTGGCCGCCTCGGAGGTACCGTAAACATACTGTTAACTGTTTCTTTCATGAGACATCTGTGGTCTTTTCCGCCAGAAGAGACAAGAATCTGGCTTCTTTTGTTTCTTCAATGATTAATTTTAGAATGGCTGTTCCAATGGCTGATATCAGTTCATTCTGGGTTTGGGGGGGAAATGTATGTGGCATTCCTACTCGTGGTGGTTAAATGTTCCCGTAACACTTTATCGTTGGAAACCGCCATCAGCTGTAGAGTCGCTCTCAGATTGCCTTGTCCGTAATCTATATCAGCGCTGGTTCTTGCGGGAGGGAGAAACTGGGTTCCAGAATCCTGATGACCCTGAAGTGGTAGACCTAGTGTACCCAGAAACTCTATCGATAAGAATATCCTCTGTAGAGCAGCTTGATTTTTGTCACAATGCTTGGTCTCTGCGGTGTTCAGCTGCTGCGCTATGTCTCCAGTATTCATCGTCGTTTTGAACGCTTCTACGCGCGCGACACGGTCTTCATGGAATTTTATCGCTAGATGCGCTGACAAATAGGCGTCTTTGCCAGTTAGGTGAGCAAACTTCTTCAGGGGTCTTCTGACCAAGCTATTCAATTGGTTTCCTCGGATTTCATCAGGAGAGAAAAACCTGCAAGGGCGACAGAATAGCCCACGTTTCGATACAGAATAGGAGAAAACGCTATACTAGCCGATTAGATGTTGTGGTCCGAGATATTTAGGTCTGATTCTGCCTCCATCTTGACACTCGCTGTAAGGCCACTGAAAACTCAATGGCGCAGACCAAGGTGTTGTGAGTACGTAAAGTTTCTCTGCAGCAGTGAGCTCCAGCCAGTTGATAACTCCTATGTAATCTTTACTGGAGTTGCTACTAGGTAACGCACACGTGGACGGTGTTAACGTCGGTGAAGAGGATGAAGAATTATATGTCTGGACTTCCAGTTGGATGTCTGGAAGTTCCGGAGGTGACTCTGGTGAAGCCTTTCATTTAACTACAGTTTTAGGCTCACGGCGCGTAAAGTAATCGACGATACTTCTCTTCATCTCGACTTCTTGGAGCTGACCTGAAATGAAAGAAATTAAAAATAAGATCAATCAAAAACAGGCGATGACTGTAGAATATTAGAAAAAGAACCCTATATGCTCAAACATTTTTAGTACATTATTTAGTATAGAATCAAAATCATACTGAAATAGTTTCCAAAAGAGTTGTAAAACTTTCCATGCCCTGAGGGGGTGGGGGTAGGGGCATGGCCCAATGCCCCCTACCCCTAAATACGCCACTGTCCTTGTACTATATTAAACAAGCATGAACGATCTCACCAATGTAGTAGAGGACAAATTTTCCTTGAATTATAAAGGCATTCAATTGATAACATATATATTGAAGGTGAGATTAATTTTGCTAACTGTTGAAAATTAAGCTTGTTTCTTCCAATAATTTATAATACATGATAATTCATAGCATTTGTAACATTTATCGTCCATATAATTATATAATTGCGTAATTACTGACAGTCTTCATATATTTATAAATATTGATAATGAATATTTATTTTGATAAGTAAATTAACCCTAATTATGGGGACGGAATTCTCTTTTGGTATGTAAAACAATCAGCTATAAAACTAAATAAAAATACATCGATAAGTAAAAACTCAAAAGTACCTATATATATATATATATATATATATATATATATATATATATATATATATATATATATATATATGTTTCTTTCGTGGGACTGATAAACTTTGAAGTAAGGACTGACTACTTTTACGAAGACCATACGGCATTCAAGGCATCTCGAACGACCTGAAAAGGAGTGAAGATCGAGGTCTTTGGGATCTCTTCGGGATAAATAGGTATCTGGTTGAAAACTCGAACAAGATCGAAACGAGAGAAGAAAGCACCTACGAAGAGAGACAGAGAGAAATCAAATATATATGGCAGATGATATATACATATATACGGCAGAGTCCGAGAGTTCAAAGCCCTGTAATCGGCTAAGGCCCTGAAGTCACTAGGTGTAGACTTCGACATTACGTGATGTGGAGAGGCCAAAAGAGAAGTTGAAGGATGAGTAATACCAGCGTCTAACATAAATTTGAACTCCTTCCGCACTGCAGAAAATCTCTCTGCTGCTAGACGTTTAGGACAAGCGAAGACAGGACTTCCTGTTGGTTGTTTCTATTCGGTTGAACCACAATGTTTGATCGTCCTTTTTTTACGAAGATATAAAGGTAAGGAAAGGAAACTCCTGCAGAAAGCGCCGAAAATTGGGCTCAGCTGAGCGAGACGGACAGTCAGGAGATAAATTTTAGAATAGAAAAATGAACTACAAAATGTCAAAGAGGTGGTGCTGTCGACTAGCTTGTCATTTCGAAGTTTAGCTTTAAAGATAAACTCTAGAAAAAAATAGAGGCCCAAAATAGAACATTTTACTTCGGCATTGACGAAAGTCCATCGAAAAACTTGATACTTATGTATGCCTTCCATAGGTCCTACTGTCCGAAGAATTAGCTGCACGAAGAACTAAATTTGAGGGAGAGCAAGCTTTTTTTTACATTTAGAGTCTGGAAGAACACTACGCTCAAACTAGTCTGGAAGAATACTACGCCCAAACTAGTCTGGAAGAACACTACGCCCAAACTAGTGTCTACCCGAAATAAAAAAAAACAAAATTGGGTCAAAGATACAAAAAGATGGACCACACTGAATGCGAAAAGAGGTGATAGAAGTGTTCTACCTATTAAATACTTGCTTTTCTAGTTTAAATGATGATATTTAGTATTAAAAGATAAAGGGGAAGAGAAAGTAATAAGAGAAGAATTGTGACGAAGAGGTCGAAAACAGAGGAGCACTAGAATAATAATCGCAACATGGCTATTTACATTTTATAGCTTTATGGCTGTATTCTCGGTGTGAAAAGCGCAGATCCAACGATTGAAATCGAGAATGAGGATGGTGAGTAAAGCTGGAAGAAAAAAAAACCGATGAGAAATAATTGCCTCGCATCTTGTGATGGAATGCCCTTGACGGTTACTTCTTTTTCTGGAAACGAGCCGCACCTAATGAGATGGCTGGCTTGGTCGTACCTATGATCATGTACCTCCTGTTGCTGCACCTTTAGATCACGGAGCCCTTTCAAATCTCCTCCAACAGGGTGTTATTTCCTGAAGATGGAATGACCAATATTCTGTTACACCCTGGTCGGTTGATGGGGAGCTCCGTCTAACCTTGAACTTGTTAGCAAAGGCAACATTTAATAGGCAAGGTTGGAATAGGCCTTCAATAATTCATAGAGAAATATTAGAATGGGAGGCTGAGCATTAACAGACCTTCGAGATGTTGCAATCAGTTACATTTAGGGGTACAGATCCAGTGCTGGGACCAGCCTTGATGCCTGGCTGGAAAACTAATCGATAATGGAGAAGGATATGTGATCAAAATTCAGGGGTGGCACCACCCTTTCAATGACGTTAGAGACTTTCGTGTGTGTATTGTGATGTATTTAAGTAGTCTTTTGTTGAATAATATTCATGACAAAGTAAAGCCATATGTAAATTTAATCTTTACGAGCATCGTAAGATATTGCTGTCACGCGCAGCAGCGTCATACAGATCAGTTTAAGCAACGCGTTCGTATGACTAATATCACATCTAGATTTTATAGCTACCTCTCCTAAACTTAAGGGCTGAGATTCGAGAATTCTAAGGTAAGCCCTGAAAATATTATGATGGAGTTCAATTGTACCCATTTACAGCCATGAAGTGACTTATATGACCATAGGATATATGGTTATTCACCCTGGAGATTTCCAATCTGCCATCGGATTTAGCGCTGGGTGGCGCCATCTAGTGGCAGAATTCTCAGTTAGCCATTCAGAGGCGCATGGAAGTGATTTGAACCATGGGAAACCATCAATGTAATAACCATCTTATGACAAATGCAATAATCATCTTATCACAAAACGCCACAGGTCATTGGAGGGACTTTCCCTCTTGTTTTCGTTGACCTAAAATTTATTTGGAACCTGAAAGCCTAAAATCTTATAGTACAGAATTAGCCGTTTCGTCCTGCTATCCTGAAAATTTGTTTCTTTCTTTTTTATGTAAAAGCCACGATATAAAAGTTATCTATAATTTTAATTTTTGTTTATATTGATTAAAAAGCGAGTTATCTTACGACATTATAAGGTAAAGTTATTATAGTCTTGATCTAGGCATCTTACTAGTCTGCATGATTTTAAAGGTAAAGCATAGCTTTGGTGTTCATAAGTCAGTTTCTTTTGTTGATTCCTAAAATGCATTATTCTTTTTCAGGTCAAATTTGGAATAAAAGATTTTCTAGAAATGTTCAATTTTTGCTTTATTGGTAGTGAGTGATTCATCTAGTAACATAATTAAATTGTTATATACAGGCTTTACAGTTCTTATAGATCTTAAGATGGATACAAAATACAATAATAGACTAACTAGGGATAATCGCCTCTTCAGGGATTTCCGCTTGCGCAGTACGGATACCACACACCAATTTAGTCAACAGCAGTAGTATGACAAAAAGTTGACGTCCCTACGGATTTGATAGACTTCCTCTATTACTCGGTGGGCCATGTAAAAATCATCGTCCTGTCCTTTGCTGACCTCTCCGCAATTCAATTCTCTGTTTGATGTTCTAGATTAGATCTGAGAAAGTGCATTTTTAATGACATACGTGAATCTAGTCGGTGGAAACTCTCCACCAGCTCATCGACATTTTTCTGCTAGTCTGGACTGCGGTGTTTGCCCATGAAGTTTGCAGTGACTGATTTAAGAGCAGCCAAGCGAAAATTTCAGTGGAACTCGATTCTTTATTGAAGAGAATGTCCTTGTTCAGTTGTCTTATTTGATGACCATCAGATAACCCCACATTAAGTTTCAGTTTCTTCTTATTACTTTTGGAATTTTTGCAATAGAAAAATGAACCCCACACCTTATTTGTACCGCGCTCCACGAGGTTCTTCATCAGACCGAATTTGATGTGCAGTGGTGGGAGCATAATCTTGTGCCGTTTGACCAGAGGGTGAAAAAAACATTGTGCAAGCTGGTTGTAATCCTTGTCTAGAAGGCCTGTCTCGTCGGACATAATATTGCTCGTCTTCCCGGCTGTTCACAGACGCAAGAAACATGGATATTTTGTCTACCCACATTGAGGTCTTAGGACAAGAACATCTTCTTACTTTGAGATCTCCACAGATCAAAGCGTAGACGTTGCCTTTGTTCAGAAGAACTACCTTGATACTGCTACTCGACGAGTCAATGGAAAGTCTCCATTCCGTGGCGACATATTTCAAACCTAATAAATCTGTGATGACATCGATGTTGTTGACGTAGACTAACGAAGGCGCCTCATCAAAGCAAAAGAATTTTCGGAACTCTTTTTTGCGTCTTCAATATCAAGAAAATGTCTCCGGTACCACCAGACGTTCTCACGAATGCGTGAACCCAAAAGCTGAGCTGCCTCCCCAGACAGGTTCGAGTCTCTCGTCAGGTTATTTAGCTTAGTGGCATGAGTCCTTCTGTTGGCTCGAATGTGTCAGACTTGACTGTATCAGTCGCATGTCCAGCCTTGCAGTCGGACAACGATCCCATTCTGACACCAGGTTCAGGAACAGAAACACCTGAGCCATTGGGGAGGGAATGGTTTTATGGATGATGGAACGTCAGGATAATGAACATGACTCTTATTCTTGTGACTGATGTTGGGTAAATTTTCCATGCAGAAAAAAAACAGTCTATGGTGTTATCTTTATCTTTCCTCCACACCACCGGAACACCAAATGGCGTAATCTTCTTTCTATTGTTTGTCCATTATCACATGATTTGGACACATGTGTTGCATCAGATATGAGAGATGAATGGCTTAGCTTGGTTGCCTAGTTTGACTCTGAAGTAAGCGTGATATGATTTCTTTACAAAATCTGTAATTCATGCGAGAAGATCTGAAAGACTCACCGCTCCACATATGTAACATAACCTGTCAGGATGGTTCTTGCACTTCCGATTCATGGCAGTATTAATTCAGATTTGAAAATAGAGAAAGGTTATTTTAAAGGCACCCGTGATGTGGTAATACCAAGTGAGGCATACAAGTATTTTTTTAAAAAATCTAGCATTCTAAAAAACATGACCTGATTGTAAAAAATGGCTTGTATTGATAACTTCGGGGTGACTAACTGATCCTAAATCAGTTGGTAACACCCTGAGCTTTAAAAAAAAAGAAGTTTTGAAACGCAGACTAATAATATACACCAAACCTTTGATCACTTAAACCTGAGTCGCAAATAGCTATTATTCGTACATGAAGTTGCCAATCAGAATATAGGTACTCGTAAGGTCGTTTATTTCTTCAGTATTTGATATTATTTGTGGTTTTGTTTATACTTTACGTAAAAAACTTGCAAAATGCATCATTACTAACAATTTACAATTTAGGCAGCAGTATAAATTTTCTTTAGTTGCAGCGAAAGGGAATCAGTGACCCCCCCAACCTCCGGTTTAAATGGCTCAAACCTCATCTCAGTTAAGTCATGTGCTTATGACCCTATGGGTTCATGCGCATTAAACAGAAAACAAACAAACAAACATCTCACTTAAGTACTATTAGGACGAAGACGTGTAAAAATAAGTCATTTAATTTAGTAATAGGGAGTAAAGCTGTAGAAGACGTAGAGTCCGTGAAGTTGTCAGATTCTGATAAAAATCATAACATAGCCAAAGGATAAAATTAATGTTTTTTTCCTCAAATCTAATGTTATTTAACAACGGGTGAAATTTTACTAACATATCTAGAAGACGGGTGAGAGTTCAGATTCTTTTGTTTCTGATTTGCATAAATAGGCTGCTGAGTGTGAATATAGGCAGCTTAAAAGAGTTAGAGATAAAACAATCATAGGTATTCTTTATCATAAGTTAAGTGAGAATTTAAAAATGCGTGATTGATTACGTGGAAAATAACCGTCAATAAGCTAATGCAGTTACAATGGTTAAGGGTAAGAAGTCCACAGTTATAAGTAATTTCAAACCGATAAAAAGATTTATAATGCTAAAAAAATATTTATGAAATACCATGTGGTGAATGTACAGGGCGTTAGAGCTAAATTTGATGGTTTGCATAGAAGAACAAAACCCCGCAATATCTCAGTCAAAAATAAATATATTTTAAAAATGAAAAAAAAATTAGCAACTAGATTATGACTGAGATGTAAAAGTTTGCTCAAAGTAGCCGCCCTCAGAATTTTGTCACATGCGTTCCTCCCTTTGTTCCTGAGAAGATCTTTGAACACCTACACACCTACTTGATCTTGGTCACTAGCTCAGCCTTGCGATTGAAGGCAAAGTGGTTGGTGTTTTACTCAACCGCGCCCCATACATAGTAATCCATGAAAGTACAACCGGGGGATCTAGGAGTCCAGTGGGGCTAGGGAAGTCGTAGAAATTATCCGACAACCACTTGTGACTTTCTCCGGAGGTATGGCCTGCCACCAACAAACCATCACAGTTTGTGGGACCTTGGTGTTCATGATACGTGGCATGTCGCATGGATTAAAGACAAGCCACCTGTTGTCCTGGGTGTTGTGCAACTGGTTCTGGCAGAAGTTCTTTTCATCTGAAAAGATCCAGATCGCCCCCTCCCCCCCACGCACGCTCTTCAACAAGATGTTTTAGCTTGTTCAGGAGCTTCTCTGCCTTCGTCAAACGGTTCTTCTTGGCCTTGGCTGACAATTTTGTCCCTTGCACCTCTTGTACGAGTGGTAGTGAAACCCTAATTCAGCGCTACTAGCTTCATGGTGGCGACAAAAAACATCCATCTCTCTCACCAAAGCCAGGATTCTCCCGCTCGAGTCTTCCATCACCTTGTCCTGAAGTTAGGTGAATTCTGGCGTGCACACGCATTGAGAACGCCAGCTGGCCACGGCTTCGTAGTCTCTATTGTATCTACCCATATCACGCTTACATCCTTTACATTTTTAACAGAGTATTGTTCACCAGCCATGATGTGGGCATTTTGACACCCGGCGCGAATCTTCATATTCAGATGGCTTTAATTCCTCCATGTCAGCTAACTTTTTCTCAACTAAAACTTCACTTTGCATGATATCCAGCGCTGCTGGCTGTTCACTGATACATCAACATGTTACTGAAAAAAAGGAGACTCTAATAATCTTCAAATTGAGCCCCAACACCCTGTATATGGTATCATTCTGTCCAAAATACTAGCGAAAAAATATCCGGTTCGTCCGTTAAATCTCATATATGTCAAAATATTGGTAATTACGATTGAATGTTAAAAAATAGTGATAAAAATTCATTAACGTCACAAAGTGACAAGTAAAAAAAAAATTGTTTTTTTATTTGGGGATTTTTTAACCTAAAATCTCTGTAAGCCTTCGACATCAGATGATATTCTGGTTGAGGGAGGAATTACGGTTTACTTCACTCTAGATTACGGAGCTGATTGCACCTATATGACATAAAGCTTATATTACCGCCTCTTTAGGAGAATTATTTAGGGTAAATACACCGATTTCAGTCCCCAGTGGGTCGAAGCTAAACGTGGTAGGCAAAATAAATACAATTTGCTTTTAAAGAGCAATCGTGTAGCACTGATGTAGATGCCACCAAAAATCTTAGTAAATTCAGTGTTAGGTCGATCAATCTTAAGAGTTTGATAAAATAATTAAACGTCTATGTTTAGTTTGTAAATATGGACAGAAAGATACTAAATTTGGGGCGGAGAGTTGATACAATGCCAGGAAGTTATTAGATAACTTTATAAAAAAATAGTGTGCTTACTTATTTCATTAATTTCTTCGTACCCTCTATATGTAATGCCTAAATTTGAAGAAAATTTAAAAATAAGGTTGGTAAGATCGAGGTGATGTCATTTTTCTTGCGAATTTAAAACGAAATAGCAACGAGGCTATGTCACGCAGAAAATTTGTAAGGAGAGATCTGTGCAGAAAGGTTGAAGCTAGAGAAAGGGAAAATTGTGGAAGATATATAGCACTAGATCCTCTGGCAGGCATTAGGTCTGTAGTGCAAACTGCAGCCGTTGGGGCAGGTAGGGCACAGGTGACTCTAGATGTCACCTGATATCAACTTGCGGGTTAAGGTGATGACAGAGCTGACGGATTGGTGCGCATTGATCACATAACTGATAAATAATACTGTGACGTAAATTAATCTTCATTTGTAATAAAGTGTTGCATCAGAAATTCCCTTAATGCTATATTCCGACTTCGTGAATGGGCGATTAAAAATTCATTCGCGGGAGATGGGGGTGGGGGGCTCCTGGCTTTGGATAAATTAGGGCAAAATAGAACAGTGGAGGTGCTCTTATTTTCCTCCTGCATTAGTGTCGTCTTCAGGCATACTTGGCTACCATAAATATAAATTACAAATAGTTTAATAAGTTCTGTGTGGCATCACGAACTGGCGCAATCGTAAAGCTTAATTTAATTGCTGCGAAGGTTTGTTGACATTAACCGTCCCAGTTCCACTACACATTCTTCTGTATAAAGTAGTATTATGTTCAACGTTGGTGAAATGTTGACTCAAAATGTCGGTAATATCTAACTTTACCTAGAAAACGCAGAAATCTTTGTTGTGTGTGTATGTTTACAAGGCTTTTTTTTTGGGGGGGGGTTCTATTTTAGTGTATTGATCTTCCCTTTTTACATTTTGACACCTCATTATTTTTTACGCAATAAATTCTCTTTTTTCTTTTTCTCAATCTATTCACTTAGGCCTATTTGAGTGAATTTATTGCTTTGTCTTTTCTTATAAATTTACTAACCTTCTTTTTTTAAATGAATTTACTCAGTTTCACTACTGAATGATTCACTTAAATGCGTAGAATTATATTTTTAAAATGACGTAGGGAATAGGGAAAAGTATCAGGTAGTGTCCATTGGCTCTCACTGGAGGGAAGCATCTAACTTAATCTCTGGATCCGGTTATTAGTACCAAAAATAAATAACATAACATCATTGATAAAAGGGGAGGAGGAGTCCTTAAAAAATCCACATTGTGGAAAAGTAACACTCAAACGAAGAGTAGAAGTAAAAAATAAAAAAAAGGAAAACTATTGTACTACATAATTTAGAATTCGTTAATTATCGCGTATAACGAGTATACTCGTGGAATGGCACTAGTAAAACTTCATTTCATACTTAAGTCAAATTAATAAGATTTATTGCTGTATTTTATTTATGTCCTTAAATAAAACCCTTCTATAATATAAGGGTCTTAGGCCCCTGAAAGTTTTAGAAGTGTGCCCCCTTCTCGATTGAGGGTCGTTACGTTTTTCTGATCATCTACTTATTGTTGTCATTTTTTCTTTTCCTTTTCCAGTTAGTTCTCTGCTGCTCTGCTCACATGTCAGTCTTTTATCGCCTGGTATTTCTCCTTTAGCCTGCGCTAACTTCCCGCATCTCTGTATATGTACCGCCCATGCGTGGTTATACGGCGCTGAATCCATTTCATCTGAGAAACGTAACACTCTCGCTCGTCTTGTATTCGTTCCATATAAAGCTGCCGTTTAATATTCGGGGCGCGCGCGGTGGAAATGCTAGGAAAACATCATATAATGCTTCCTGTGCGCCTCTCATTTATCTCCCGGATAAAAATGCGCGGGTTGCTTCGGGAAGGTCCGAAATTTTACTCTTCTTTGAAAATTTCTTATGATATATATGTACAGGCGGGGAAAGCCGAAGATAAATTCTCACGGCTTATATTTCACATAAGAATAATGGCAATCACTCTCCTTTATTCCTTATACATAATATATATATATATATATATATATATATATATATATATATATATATATATATCCAATAAACCACATTGAAAGAGAAAACGGAATATTTTTCCTTGCAGTAATATTTTTATTACCTTTTTTCTAAAAAATCCGTGCAGAGAAGCAATTCGAACCAGGCACACTGAGGCAGCGAGCACCGCTTTGATCACAGTTAAAAGTATGCCATTAGTACACTATGCTATGCAATGTGGTTAATGGATTCATTTTCATTATTCTCTCGCGCTACTTTGAGAGATATATACATATATATATAAATGCAATGTCACGTGGGAAAAGGGAAATGTGTTTCCGAGTACTTTCGAACTTTATTCAGTTTCTTATTAAGGATAACTGCAGGTGAAAATAATATACTGAGTGTATATATAAGACAGTAAAAAAATAAAAGACCGCCTCTATGACAAGAAATCACCAATGAGAAAGTAGGAGAAGGAGGGTGAATTCACATACAGATTTATCGGGAGTAGGTAGCAAGGTCAATCGAAGAGCGGAAAGGGTAAATAACATAGCCAGAGGAGATAAAAAGATTAACGGAAAAGGAGATAGTCAAAAGAAGAAGATTAGGAGAGACACGAGAAGCAAGCAGCTACGTTAGGGGGTTGGGTCAAGGAGAGTGAGGGAGAAAGGTAGAGTAATAGAAAAATGTTAATACAAAACCAATGGAATAATTAAATTCACAAATTAGGTACCCATAACTATGAATATTGCAAAAAAAAAAACTAAGACCATAAGTCAAAATTAATTTCTTAAAGAATAAGTTTTTGGATTACAGGATCAATTTTGAAAATGTTAAAGTTATCGGAATTACTTTTAAGTGAACATTCAACAATATTTCTTTTGATAGCGTCATTGGAGCGATAAATTTGTTTTGCCTAATTCCAATTAATTAAGCGATCCTTTTAGGGAAAAAAATAAAGGCTAAATTAATGCATTAATTTAGCCTTTAATTTTTTTTTTATTTTTACGCCTCTACTCTATGAAAATATTTCAAATTTTCCTTTTTTTAATAGATTTCATGACTTCTTAATAAGTTTAATGACTTTAAAACCAGAAGATGGGCGATACGCCCGAAACGTTGTTTCCTAATAGCAAATAAATTACATGTACAATGACGACAAGCGGAAACGAGAAGGGATTTTACGATTGACAGGTTGGTTGTTTCTTAAGTTATAAGCAATGGAAACGATGACGTGTCATTATTCAAATTTGAGTGGTTGTATTTAATACAGAGTAGATATAGTTTTAGCAAATTGTAAGACATAAAAATCGACTAAGGATACGTCTGTTTTACAACCAATTCCCATTCTATTCTCACATGGTTATAAACTATAAGAACAGAAGAAAATAAGTAATAAAGAGTATTCATCCATCAATAAACATGCAATTGAATGTAAAACAGACGTGTCCTTAAACCCGAAACGTTGAAATTAAAGATGGGACCCGCTTTCTTTGTTTTGTCCTTCTTAATATATATTCTCTGACGGAGCTCAGGAGTGTCACGTGTGGTGGCATCTCTGCAGAGTGAGTAAAAAATCAATGGCGGTTGTACAGTTCATACCTAAACACCAAAATATTCCTAGAATGACTTGACGAAAATTCTAGAATGTTCGTAATAAAATCGTTCTCTTATTTTTCAATATTGTATTTTACTAGTTTAGTTAGTATAATTTCTTGAATATACGATTGTGTCATATGAAATCTTTATAAAATATATTAGATGCATGTCTTTATGTACCATGGAAATTTCATTTATCTACTCAGCATATTTTTCGGCTCGGTAGTGTTATATGCCTTCAAACAAAAGACTTCGTAAAAGAATCAAGAAAATAAAAAGTCTATCCTATTACCACTAAATAATTTAAGGAAAAAAAGGATTTGGCCAAATACGCGCAATTAAAGCGTACCATCAAAAAACTTGTCACATAAGCCCCCGAAGGATGAAGCGGGTTTTTTTTTTACCAAAATCTAAAGTTTAAACAAAGGAAACCCAAAACGGAGAAAAAAAATACAGGAACTCTAACGAGTGATGCAAAAGTTACGGCGGAAAGCCTTACCGATTTTTTTGTCTAGGTTTTCACCAAAGAAAATTCAGAAGATATTCCAATTTGCCTAGAGTTCAAAGAGTTCAATACTAAATAGCATATTAATCAATGAATAATAAGTTGTTTAATAACTTCTAAGGCAAAACGACCTGGCGCATTCGTAAGTTTAGTTCAATTCCTTCGAAACTCTTTTGAACAATATGCATCCCGGTTGAACTTAATATTTTTCCTTAAAGGGGCAGTAAGAAGTTCAAGGATGGCGGAAAGTTGACGCAAAATTATGATATTGTCTAACTATCAAAAGAAGCGCGTCATTTTTTTCTTCTTGTATAAACTTCAATCTCTATAAAAACACTTAGTCTAGATAAGATTTATCTTTGCTATTATAAAGAGAAGTAAAAATGGTCATTTGTTAAACCTCTAGTAAAAATATTTAATCGATTACTCGAAGAATAGGTCGTTCCAGAAATATTTAACTTATCCAAAAAAACTCACCTTTTCAAAACATGCGATCATAATACTATACAAACTATAGGCCAATTAGTCTAACAAACTTAATTATAGAACAACTTGAATCAATCTTCAAAGATATAATAGTCTAACATCTCGATATGCATGGTCTAATTCGAGATACAATACTTATTTTGAAAAAAAAATCGCTCCTTTCAAGAAATAGTTTAAGAATATGACATAAATCAAGGAGAAGACACGATCTACCTCCATTTTTGAAAAGCCTTTGGTAAACTTCCACAGCGGCGAGTGGATAGAAAACTCGAAACTTTTTCACATTGAATAGGAGATTGGTTTACACGAAGAAAACAAACAGACCAGCAATTAATGCAAGTGAATTAATGTGGAAAGTAGTAGCTGGTAAAGTTCCATAGGGAACTTTACTAGGACCACTTCTATTTTGTACGTTAAGGATATAGATGAACTTTAAAGGATTAAGAAGAGCCAATCAACAAAGCGTTCAATTTTTCAAAACATTGTGTAGACGTTGAAAAAGGCAACAAAGTCGTTGGTTTTATCCATAGAAATCTATATTAAAAGTCTAAATAGATCTTTCTATCACCATACAAAGCTATCTTAAGGCCTTACTTGGAACATGCGGCGCAACGCTACTTATCACGCTACTTATTACTAAGATGGTTCCCGGATTTGCGACAGAAACTATGAAGACAGGTACTTAATTTGCAGTCAATGGAGATTTGTAGTTTGAAGGGAGGAACTGATGCAAGTTTTACGATATTAAACGGTTTTGACAATGTTGAATCTGATTTATTATTTGAACTTATTAAATCAAGGACACAAAACAATAGACTCAATCTACAAGTAAACATTTTTGAAACTAACATAGCTCAAGAAATTCCCTTACAAAGTAATTGATCATTAGAATCGTTTGCTTGAAACCATTGTGTAGAGTAAGGCTGTAAAAGTGTAAAAATTGCTAGTTAGATTACTTCTGAGAGATTGGTAAGTTCTAAGTAACATGAATGGCTGTGAGAGGACTGCATGTTCTTTACAGGTCCTTATAAACTTAAAATTTATATTAGTAAAATCCATAATATATTGTCCTATTCTAGTAAATTCAAACGTACACTAGTGAAATTTAAAGAAAAATTAATAGATCTTTTAACAAACCAATGTGGCTAAATACATATGTTTCATCGGATACATATAATCAACAATTTGCTTTTGACTTATCAACTGGCATACTGTATAGTGTTCCTAAAATAAATAAGTCTAACTTTTCACTAGGCTCTAGATTTGATATATACAATACACCTACAATTCATTAGGATAATATTTATTTCCACTCATTTTCCCAATTTTGCGCCAATAAGCATATTTTCAAATCTAATCATTCCTTTGCCTAGGAATAATTTCTTTCAATAAAGCAGCCAACCTTTATATGACCACCAAATGATATTGCTAACATTGTACGGAAAGCTATAGTTTCCCCCAACATAACTAAGAGGCAAATATACGAGGGGCGGTCAATAAGTTTCGCAATTCGGATATAAGGAAACGAGATATGAGGAAAAGTGTTTTATTATTTTTCAATATAACTACCCTCGACTTCAATGTACTTGCGCCACTTGTCGCTGAGGCTTCGAATTCCTGACAACCAGAAATCTTCCGACTGCTGTTCAATCCATTTCTGGACGGCGAGCTGGACACCTTCATCGTCCCCAAAACGGCGTCCACGCAGTGCAGCCTTTAGCTGGCGGAATAAAAAAGAAGTTGCTCCTCGAATCAGCACTCGCGCAGGGCAGCTTGTGCAACTCTGGCCTTGTGGACTTTGACGACGTTGAAGTCGATCGTGGGGCATGAGATTTCTAGAGACCCAATGGGCAGGGGCCATTGTTCATGGCCAGATTGTCGTGGATGATGTTAATAACACTTCCATGTGATATTCCAAGTTCTCGCTCGATTTCTTCGACCTTCAGCCATCGATTTTCGAGGCTCATCCTCTCCACACGGGCCACATTATCCTCGTTGGTCATGTCTGACGGGTGTCCTGGACGGGGTCATCTTCAAGGGACTCACGACCATGGCGGAACTCCCTATTCCAGCGAGCAATGGTTGCATAGGAAGGGGCGGTGTCGGTGTACACTGCGACCATGCGTTCATGGATCTCTTTTGCATTCTTGCCTTCCTTGGTCAAAACTTTGATCACTGCGCGGGGCTCAACCTTCTCCATTGTTGAAAGATTTGTGACTGACGATCTGCGATCAGCTACTGCTTCTTAAGTAGACGAGGGAGGAGCGTGCGGCTGCAGGTCCTGACTTGTCATAACTTGTCTTAACACCCCCACAAACAGCCATCCCCCTTCCTCTGTTTTGCCCTACCGATTTGCAAAACTTATTGACCGCCCCTCGTATCAAGGAATGGCTCGAGCTGAAGTTAAATTTTCAGAGACGACAACGAAAAGATTCCTACATCAAAATCACTTACACGACTACTATATTATATCACAAGTATATCTTCGTAATGGTCAAGTTGCCCAAAGGCTCAAGTTGGAAACGGAGCGATTTCACTTTAATAACTTATTTTTGGGTGTTAAAAAGAAAATAAAACTATTTATTTAGCCATAATTGCAGAAAATATATTCGATAGAAAACTGGTAAAGTGCTTCTTCCTAAAAATACTATACCAATCATAAAAGAGAGTAGAAGAAGGATAATTTTCTGGTACTGCTTTCCTGCTAATTATGCAGGAAGACTTGTTAAAATCAGTGGTCAATTAAAAAGAAGATTCTTATTCTTCTCGGCTTATCCCTATTTGGGGTCGCAGTTCTTAAAGAGTCGTTTCTCGGTAAAAGACTTATCCATTAACGTTTTGGCAGAGACTGAATTTTGGTAGGCAGTTTTGCTTTCAGATAGACAACTACCTAAACATATGGCCTATATCTATATTGAAAAAATGGTTGGAAGATTCCTTAAATTAAGGTTTTGAAATGTCTAACACAGAGATCTAAACCCCAGAGAAAATATAGTGATAAAGTTAAAATAGAGGCCACCAAGACAACCCTAACGAGTAAGGATGAGTGGAATGTTCTGTAACCGAGAATGAAGCAAAATATTTTTAGTAAACTCTACTGCCAGTTCATATGTAATTATGCTAAATGTTTGACAGATGTAACTTTTAAAAAAGACCATGCGACTTGAAAGTAATTATTATTTTACCTATGCATATTACCATTTGTTCTGTGTAAAAAAATTACTGCAGTGAGATTTATTCTTTCGGGGTTCAAAATTGTTTATATTGTTTTTTTTTGCATTACCGAAATTATTGTAATATTAATCGTACAAACAATTATAAAAGTTCAAACCAACTCTATTTATTATTCTACAAAACCAATATATAGAAAACATTTGACTCTCCTTGATTGATATTCTTGAGTAAAAGAACTTCGTGGAACCAACTTATTGCAGACGAATTTGCATCTAAATCGATTCCCAAAATGGAAAAAGAAGTCGTTGGAGGGGGAAGTCTTTCTATTATTCATTGATAGTTGGAAAAAAGAAATCTTGAAGGGGTCTTTAAATACCCATAAAAAACCCTCCAAAGACACATTTGCGATATTGCATTTGAAGTGACTCCCCTTCAATGAGTGTTATGAAGTGTTCCGTCTGAAAGAGGGATTGGTGTTATGTTATTGGTGTCTGGAAGAGTATGTGTGTGTATTATGTATAATGTTGTACGTTGACTTTTGGCCCGGAAAACGATTTTTTATCATAACTAAATCAAGGGAGTCGTCGAATGAATTGGAGCATTGTTCCATTTGACTCATTGGCAACGTTTGAGAAAAGATGGCTGTAGGAAGGTAAACAAGGTCTGCTGACCTTTCAAATCGCGTGCTCTCACTTATTCTGATTTATGACCTTACGACTTTCAAAATTTTCATAATTTCCGAACTAACCTGGGAAGAACCTTGACGATTATATCATTCGAAAGAAAATGTAACCCAACATAAGAGTTTCAATTTCCGTTAGAATCGGCTGAATAGTTATAAAGTTATTTCCAAATAATTCCTTGGCTAAACTTAGGAGGACTTTGGCAATTAAATCATTCTAAGGAGAATGTAAAACAACATATTGATATCAAATTACGTTAGAATCAGCAGAATAGTTATAATGTTATTGCCAAAGCAAAGTAATTCTCGGGCTAACCTTGGGAGGACTTTGGTAATTGTATCATTCGAAAGAAAATGTCAAACAACACAAGGATTTCAAAAATAATTAGAATTAGCCGAATACTTATGATTTTATTGCAAAATAATTCCCTAGCTAATCTTGGGAGGAATTTGACAAATACAGGGTCACCCCCCACAAATGGGCCCCAACTTTCGATAGGCATCATTTCTTAATTTTATACAAGGATTGAATGAAACTTTGGTGATAACTATTTTATTGTGTTTTAAAACATCATATCAAAACATGAGAGTCTTTGGTCTTTTCTTCTTTATTCTAGAGCACGTGTTTGAGATGACCTCCATTTAGCTATGTGCATTTCTTGAGGCGCAGCACAAAGTTGTCCATGACGACCTTACAAACCGACCAACTAATGGCTCTGATCTCCTGCATGATGGCTTCCTTGAGTTACATGATAGTCCTGGGTCTCTCTGCGTACACTCTGTCTTTAAGGTCGCCCAGAGAAAGAAATCTGAGGGGCTTAAGGTCTGGGTAGTGAGGTGTCCACTCAAAACAGTCTTGAGACTGATCACACGGCCCCTAAAGTTCTCTTTCAGCCAATCTCGGGACAGGTTTGAGTTGTGAGAATTTGCTCTATCTTGCTGGAACCAGAACTTTCCCATAAGCGACGGGAACAGGGTCTGCAGCTTCCTTTTGAAGGTTTTGAGGAACTCAACATACCGCTCCTTGGATGACTGTCACTGACGCGCCAGATTCCTCGAAGAAGAATGGTCCCATGATGCCTCTGGCTGAGATTTCAGTCCATACGGTACACTTAGTTTAGTGTAAGGGCTTGATGGCTACCTCATTTTGTCCGGAAGTTCCCCAGAAGACATTTGTCCCCGACTTTACCTTTCCTTCAAGATGGAAGTGAGCTTCAATTGAGGTCTAAAGGAGATTAAGGAAAGTTGGGGTCTCCTGAATCTTCTCCACTATCTTGACTACTATAGCCTTTCTCTGCTCCTTGTCTGAGACTGTAAGGGTCTGCTTCGTCTGTATTCAGTATGGGTAGGCCTTCATATCCATTATTAGCACTCTTTGCAAGTCTCACGGGATATAACGAGGCACTGACTTCGCTTGCGCACAGAACGTTTTGGACTTTGCTGAACTGCTTCTCTCACGCTCTCGACTAGCTCAGTTGTACGCTTCCTGGGCCGTCCTGAATGGCTTGGGCGGTTGGCACTGGCTGCATTGCGGTCTTACACTGTCTCATAGTTCTCGAAGTGGTCCACCCAGTCCTGAATTCTGCTTCTTGGAGGGGTCTTTTTCACATTTGGACTGATGCACGAAAGTGTCCTGCACATTCTTGAACGAGCCTGTCTTGTAATAATGTTTGACGCAGTATATTTTTTGCTGGAGCTCCCATTGAGATCTGGTTGTGTTCACAGGCGTTGCTTCTGTCATCTCCTGTAGAGTAAGGGTGATTAGAGAATGAATGAATGAAGGATATACCACAAAAAGTGTGTGCAGGCCCGTTATTTGGGGTGACCCTGTATATCATTCGAAAAAGCATGTAAAACAACATAACGGTTTCATATTTCGTTAGAATCGACCGAATAGTTATGATGTTATTGACAAAACAAAATAATTCCCTGGCTAACCTTGGGACGACCTTGGCAATTATATCATTCGAAAGGGGATGTAAAAAAATATTGCTTTTAAATTTCGTTAGAATCGGCCTAATACTTACAGTGTTATTGCAAAAACAAAAAAATCAGCAAAACGGGGACCGACGGACCGACGGACCGACATAATGAGATATAGACTCGCCCGCAACTAGAAATATTCAGCTTCCGCCAATATTCGATTCGATTACCTCTTACACGATACCACAACTTACTGAACTTATAAAACACCTTTAATTAAAATGTTACCACATGAATGTGAACGAAGAAACGAGTAAAAAAACTCTAGCTATTCATTTGACGTTTTGCATCAGAACTCTGGAAAAACGTTTAGGTTTCGTTTCATTTAGTTCTTTGTAGAACATCGGTAATACCCGGACTTCCCACGTGAGCGGTCGCGGAATCGAAACCCAGAGGAGCTTTACAGCTGTTGCAAGGTTATTTTGGCTTGAGCGAGGAAGCTGATGGAAGCCCGAAAGATATCAACTTTCTTTTAAATACAGTATTCGTGGTAAGCTTCGTTAGATCTACGGCATCATCTAATCAACGCCACACACCACATAGAGGAATTACATCAGACCAAATTTCAAGTTTCGACATCTTCTTGACAATCTCTACCTTATTATGAACCTCCAACTGTCTTCGTTTTGCTGTATTTTGCAGGTTTCAACTTTTCCCTCCACCAGTAAACATTCTGCTTTATCTTTCTAGTTCTCCACACCTACATGCAGATATCACTTACTTATATATGTTTCACATTTCTTTTCTCGCCATATACTCTCGGGTATTGTCACGTACTCTTACATCTCTGATTCACTAGCCTTTCATTTGTTTATTTTTACACCTCTTCCATATTTTTTTTATCTACACACAAACTAATTTCACTATACACAGAACAATCATGTAGTGGGATAGTTCGATACTAATACTTTTTACAGACTTCACATCAAATTCACACATCAGCATATTTTTTCTTATTAAGAACAGATTAAACCTACTCTTTCATTCTCCCCTCTCCTTTGCTCAATCCATCTCTATTTATGCACATCTTTGTGCTGAAAGAACGTTTTCGCCACAAAAAGTTTCCTCTTTGATCTTTTACTTTTGATTATTATTTTTTTGTATTTAATTTGAATACAATCTTAATATCAGCAATTTGAATATTGTTTTTTTGTTCATGATTTTCACTTATCATATGTTTACTCTCTTTTAATTAATTTATAATATGACTATTCTTTTAATCTTTCTCGTGTTATGAAATTGCATAAATTTATCCTTAGATTATTTTATTGTACTCTCTCTCCAGTAAAAATAATTCAATATTCCTTTCTTTTCAAACATTTTATAAGATTTCCTAATGTAAGTTTAATGTGGATACACAATTTAATCTTATCTTATTGAACTTTTTACTCTCATTCTGACTCAAGAAACTGAAGAACGGGATACATCAACACCTTTGTTTTTCATTCTCAAATAAATCACATGTACCTGAGCCTCTTCTGTGTCCTTACCTCCGCCATTATAATATATATATATATATATATATATATATATATATATATATATATATATATATATATATATATATATATATATATATATATATATATATATTAAAGGCGCAATTGAACCGAAGATTTCTATTCATCTTCTTAAGGTTTCGTACTAAAACTAGAATCCTTCCTCATCGTGCACCTCTGAACCACTGGACCTTCAATACGTTTCAGAGGTTCACTCAATGTTGGCAAATACTCCTCTACGTCAATACCTTTGGAGAAGGATTCTAGGTTGAGTCCAAAGCTTAGGAAGAAAAATCAGATCTTCGGCTTAGTTGCGCTTTTAATTTTTGCACATAATGTACTCTGAGCTACAAGTTTATATATATATATATATATATATATATATATATATATATATATATATATATATATATATATATATTATATGAAGTTGGGCAATATATTGAATTCAATGTTAAGCTTTGGTTGTTTTTCTTAATTTAATTCGAATGGAATACTGGCACGGGGTAGAATTAGGAGCCGTACTATGAGGGATGCTTAATCCCACACCCCCTTTCGAAGGCCCATCACCTGTTTAGACGTTACGGCGAAATTGACCTTTGTTCCTAAACCTGCCCCATTTCGACCTTGTCTTAACATGTTTACAAGTTTGTCAGTACGTTTAAACTTGCTGACCCCTTTGTTTATTTGTATAAGTGTGTTCATCCATTGATATATAAACCAATGTTCTTATTTTTTTATTTGTATTTTTATTTTATCTCTGAAGATGATACGAGGGTAAGGAAGCCCGTCAGAAAAATAAAGTGTTTTTCTAAAGGATTCTTCTCCCATTCTCTAAGTTTTAATGAATTTTGGAGAACTTATCCACAGCATCAACTCAGATGTAAAGGCAAATATACGAAAAATGGAAAGATGTGAAAAAAAAATCACAAATTCAAAATTAGCGGCACTTTTAATAAAACTTGCTACGATGATTATATATATATATATATATATATATATATATATATATATATATATATATATATATATATATATATATATATATACATATATGCGGTTGTGTGTAAATGTGTGTTTATTAATATCTAATTCTACTTGTTTGTATCCTTGATTGTCTATCTACTAAATCTCTTATGTTTCCGCCAATTTTTTTTTTTTCTCTCTCTCTCTCTCTCTCTCAGTCCTGATCTATCTATGAAGATGATTTGAGGAATTTTCGTGAGAATTTGCATAGATCTCAGTCCCTATCAATCACATTTACACCATTTTGACACGAGGAGAAAGAGAACACGACACGTCCGCGTTTTTAATATATCAATTTTGTTCCTAAGAAGGTTCCCCAAATCGGCCTTCCGTGGAGGACATGACCTCCATCTCCCCTCGCCAATTTTTCTCTATCTGTCACTGGGACCTCCTTCACGCTTGTCCTTCTCTATAATTTTGATGATCAGCACTGCCCCTCTTCATAACTGGGCTTATCTGTCTCGTTTAGACTCGAGTTGCACCCCGATCTCAACTCTCCCCCACTCTCTGCACGCGTGCAGTCCCCCATATAAAAAAGACACCCCAAGATGCGGACAACTTCATCGCCGGAGCTACTCCGATTAACTTCATTTATCTCAAAGGCTCCCCTTTAGCAGACGACCAATAAGCCACGGTGTCAAATTTGAATTGATGTTCTTATCCTGCTCTGGTTTACAACCCTCTTTCGTTCCCCTCGTCGACGAGTCAAGGGAGGGAAATCATTTTTTTTCTATTGTGGGATTACCTCATAAAGTGAAGTTCATTCCGCTCAGATTGACACACCGTTCACATGTGATTAATCTAGGGACAGCGCTGGCTTTAAATCTAGGACATAGCTGGGGTTGATGTTCAAATACCGCTGGATAAAGGACTTTTAAAGATGCTACTTTTCAATTAAGTGACCAACTCTGGATGTAACAAACGCTGGCACTCGTGAATAGCTTAACGGGTCAGTGTATTGTATAAATTACTTATTTTAACAGTGTGAAGCATTTAGACGAAATGTGTGCAAAGTAAAGTAAAAAGAATATAAGCATAGCGGCTGATTTATTTTAAAATTAAATTAATTATAGGCGGATGCATTATTATCAGCGGGAGGACTCTTCTGACAGTCTAGGGAACCGAAGTGGTAACAGAACCTTTTCTTGTTTTAAAGATACCCAGGATTTGGGACCAGACGCAAAAAATCTGCTATACCATAACTATTCTTTGTTGTTTTCTTTGGCTTTGAATTATCATATTTATTCATTCATTAACTTATAGCAATTTAGTTTCTTATCTATTTTTTGTAGAATGGAAGAAAGTAGATTTATGAAGAGAATATATGAGAGTGCGTTGTTGTGAGAATGATTGCAAGGCCAATCAAAAGATGGATTGTTTTAGTGTTCACGCGGATGTAACTATTCTTTGTTGTTTTCTTTGGCTTTGAATTATCATATTTTTTCATTCATTACCTTCTAGCAATTTAGTTTCTTATCTATTTTTTGTATAATGGAAGAAAGTAGATTTATGAAGAGAATATATGAGAGTGCGTTGTTGTGAGAATGATTGCAAGGCCAATCAAAAGATGGATTGTTTTAGTGTTCACGCGGATGTAACTATTCTTTGTTGTTTTCTTTGGCTTTGAATTATCATATTTTTTCATTCATTACCTTCTAGCAATTTAGTTTCTTATCTATTTTTTGTATAATGGAAGAAAGTAGATTTATGAAGAGAATATATGAGAGTGCGTTGTTGTGAGAATGATTGCAAGGCCAATCAAAAGATGGATTGTTTTAGTGTTCACGCGGATGTAACTATTCTTTGTTGTTTTCTTTGGCTTTGAATTATCATATTTTTTCATTCATTACCTTCTAACAATTTAGTTTCTTATCTATTTTTTGTAGAATGGAAGAAAGTAGATTTATGAAGAGAATATATGAGAGTGCGTTGTTGTGAGAATGATTGCAAGGCCAATCAAAAGATGGATTGTTTTAGTGTTCACGCGGATGTAACTATTCTTTGTTGTTTTCTTTGGCTTTGAATTATCATATTTTTTCATTCATTACCTTCTAACAATTTAGTTTCTTATCTATTTTTTGTATAATGGAAGAAAGTAGATTTATGAAGAGAATATATGAGAGTGCGTTGTTGTGAGAATGATTGCAAGGCCAATCAAAAGATGGATTGTTTTAGTGTTCACGCGGATGTAACTATTCTTTGTTGTTTTCTTTGGCTTTGAATTATCATATTTTTTCATTCATTACCTTCTAACAATTTAGTTTCTTATCTATTTTTTGTAGAATGGAAGAAAGTAGATTTATGAAGAGAATATATGAGAGTGCGTTGTTGTGAGAATGATTGCAAGGCCAATCAAAAGATGGATTGTTTTAGTGTTCACGCGGATGTAACTATTCTTTGTTGTTTTCTTTGGCTTTGAATTATCATATTTTTTCATTCATTACCTTCTAACAATTTAGTTTCTTATCTATTTTTTGTATAATGGAAGAAAGTAGATTTATGAAGAGAATATATGAGAGTGCGTTGTTGTGAGAATGATTGCAAGGCCAATCAAAAGATGGATTGTTTAAGTGTTCACGCGTATGTGAAATAATCGAGGGACAAGTGTATGAAATTGTGTAGGGAAGAAGTGAATGGAGGTGGTCTGTGAGAGAGAGTGCTTATGCTCTTTCACCCAGAGATAAATCCTGACTGGATGAGATGCCCACAACACATAGCACTCCATCCATAACAAAGGACAATTTAACGTGGAATAAATGATGGGAGGCCTTTGAGCTTTATCTGCCATAAATGTGGTGGAGGGGGGGGGGCTTACTTTGTGTATCAATATGTTGAAGTTACCTATCATATGTAAGCTATAAAAGAAGGTAGTAACGGGAGGGTGCAGAATTTTAATAAACCTGGTTACATCTTTGAAAGAGGATTTGTCCCCTCGCAGGGGCGCAGAGGAGGCCAGAACACGAATATATGAAGCCATTTTCTCCATTACCAGCTTGAGTTGAATTGCTGTGTGGATTAGAATCAAGGAGATCTTTTATCCACACTGTTATGTCCTGACAACGAAGTAAGCTCATTCCCAATAACTACTCACGACTCACTCGTGTGACTGAGCGCACCCTGTGTTAGAGATATAGTTCTCTTAAGGGTGCACAGTTTACTAGGAGTGTTGCAGTTTAGGAGTCGTTCGAAACGGCAACTTTTACTCTCCACAAGATTCTTCCCTCTACTTTTGGTCACGGAACGAATCCCCTAAAGGTTGAATTGAGCCAAGGAAGTTCGCAGATGACCTTCATTGGCCGGAAGCGAACGAGGACCTGCCCTCGGCAGCGGGCGATCTCGGGAGCAGAAGGGTTAAGAATCCTAAGGTTAAGCAAAATGTTTGCTAATGGTTGTCACCTCTATCTAACACATTCAAACGCTTTCAAGTAATAATAAGCTTCAGGATATATAAGAACTTATGTGGACATAATGAAATATCATTAACATCCGCACAAAATGGTCGCATACACTACCAAAAGGAGAAACGACGTGCCTACTAGTAGTGCAGAATTCCTCAGGCATCGACAAAGCACTATTTCTAAAATAAATTATTGGAAGTTCTAAAATAATAATCAAACTAGCAATTAAAATATCAAATAGGTGATCTCTATAAGTAATCCATGCCTACACACCTACTTCATTTCACTCAGAGGAAGAAGTTAACTTGAATTCAGCACTAAAGAATGCAAAGCATAATGAAATCTATCAATTAAAGGTGAGGACTTATTATTGGGTGTAGATTTTAATTCAAAGATTGAGGAACGAAGGCAGCATAGTCGAGCTGTAGGAAGATTGACATTAGGCGAGAGAAATGGACAAGCAAACAGATATGTGGAATTTACCGAAAGAGCAAACCTTTACATTATCAACGCATTCAGCAAAATAGAAGAAACAGAAGATGGATATGGATGGTACCATAGGAAACAAAGTAGAAAATAGATATGGATGGTACCATAGGAAACAAAGTAGAAGATAGATATGGATGGGACCAGATGGAACAAAGCAAAACATAAACATGGATGGGACCAGATGGAACAAAGCAATATATAAACATAGATGGGACCAGATTGAACAAAGCAGAAGAAGGACAGGGGTGGGACCAGATAAAACAAAGAAGGATATAGACATGGATGGGACAAGATAGAACAAACAAAAAATGGAAATAGATGGAACATATTGGAACAAAGTAGAAGATAGAAATGGATAAGACCATATGCAAAGAAGCAAAAGATAAATAGGGGTGGGATCACGCGAACAAAGCAGAAGATGGACCTGTTTGGGTGCAGATGGAACAAAATAGAAGATGGACATGGATGAGACGAGACAGAAGAGAGCAGGAAATGGACATAAATGAGATAAGATGAAATAAAGTAGAAGATGGACATAGATTGGACTAAGTGGAACAGTACAGAAGAAAGACATAGATCGAACCAGATAAGACAAAGCAGAAAATAGACATAGATGGCACCATATGAAGCTAGACAGAGGATGGGACCAGATGGAACACGGTAGAAGAGGGACAAAGATGGGAGCAGATGGAACAAAGCAGAAAATAGACATGGATGGGACCATATGCAACGAAGAAAAAGATAAATAAGGATGGGACCAATAGAACCAGGCAGAAGATAGACATGCTTGGGAGCAATGAAACAAGGCATAAGATGGACATGCTAGGAAGCAGATGGAACAAAGCAGAAGATGATCATGGATGAGACCAACTGAACAAAGCATAAATTGAACATGGATTGGACCAGATGCATCAAAGAAAAAAGTGGTCATGAAAGGGATCAGATGGAACAAATAAGAAGATTTGCATTGATGGCACCAGATTGAACAAAGGAAAAAATAGGCATGGATCGAACCAAATAGATGCAAGCAGAGGATTAACATGTAAGGGATGGGGCCAGATGGAACTAAGCAAAAGATAGGCATGTATGCGATCAGATTGAACAAAACCAAAGATAGACATAGATAAGAAGGGCAGATAGAGATGGATGGAAGACCAGATAAATAAAGTATGAAGATGGCCATGGATAGGAACAAATATAATAAATCAGAGATGGGTATGGATCGAACCAGAGAGAATGAAGCAGAAGATGGCCATGGATTGGTCAATATGGAACTAAGCAGAATGTAGTAATAGATGAAAGCAGTTATAACAAATCAAAAGATAGGCATGTATAGAACCAGATGGAACAGAGCAACATATATACATGAATGGACCAGAGAGAACGAAGCAGAAGATGGAAATGGATGAGACAAGATGGAACAACCCAGAAATTAGACATGGAACAAAGCAAAATATCGACATGGATTGAACCAGATGGAACAAAGCGTAAGATAGACAAGGATGAGAACAAAAGGAAAAAAACAGACGACGGACATGGATGGGACTATATGGAGCCAAGCATAAGATGGACATCGATGGGACGAGATGAAACAAAGTAGAGGATGGAAATGAATGTGAACAGATAAAACAAAACAGAATATAGACATGCCTGGAACCAAATGGAGCAAAGCAGAAAAAAGATCATTGATGTGACTTGTGAATATCTCGCTGACTTGCTAGCTAGTTTGTTCACACAAGTTTGAGGGAAAGTATTTATCCGATGACATGGTTCTAGGTTCATTTCTACTTTTTTTTTAAAATGCAAGAAAAAATATCTAAGCAACTACATACCAATAAGTAGCTTACATCCATCATCAAAACGATTACCAAACTCATAACTAAGATAATAACATAAACACAAGGCTGCAGTCAGGCAAAACAGCAATCATGATTTAGATATAACTGCATTAGGTATAATTGTGTGCAGCTTTTTTGACTTAGCAAACACCAATTCAGTTCTAAGAGTACTACAAAAACAAGGTATTAAAATCTACATGGCATCTTATTTTACTTATACAGTGATGCAAATTCGTAACATCGACCGCACTACGTCAGTAATAAAAATACAAAAAAATTAGACAGGGTGATCCAGCTCACCCTAACTGCTCACACCAGTGTTTGAGGACCTTTTGAGGACGTTGAATTGCCAGCGGCAAAGGAGTATTTTCCATATCCTGAAGAAATGGCAATCAATGATAACTGACCTACCACAAGACAGCCTCGCGGTTGGAATATAAATGAACTTTATAAAGACGGAAATTATGATTAATAGTTTTGCAAAAGTTAAACAATTAGAATTAACGATCAACTTTTAGAGGAGATGAATGAATACTTAGAACAGCTTCTAACTCCTGATATGAGCATAGAACAGTAAATAGGAAGAATAAAATTAGGTTGGATAGCTGTAGGAAACCTTAGGTATATCTTCAAAAGTAACGTACACTATACCAAAATGGGTAAAGTACTTATTTAATCAATGCATATTACCAGTTATGGAAGTGAAACTTGGACACTGAACAGAAAAAGCAGGCGGGAACTGGTGACAAGGCAGAGAAATATAGAAAATACATGTATGAATAATCCAGAGGGCACATGAAAGAAAGACAGATAAAAAGACAAGATCTAAACGATAAATACGCAGACACATTGCTAGAAAAAACGGCAGAAGAAATTCTACTCTGGACACCTTTATATGACAATAAAGAGAACCAGCTTAATGGCAGGAGCAACGTGGCAGACTTAACGAGCTGCAACCCATGGGATGAATCGCTCTGTGCTCAAATTGACGGAAATTTGGAGTTAGGCATCGCCTGCATCGGGTGTCTCTCGCACAGCGCATTGAACTTTGCATCACAAATGGTGGAAATCAGATTCAAGATGTAATTTATTAATATATCTATTTAATAAAATGTAGTTCACTTTTATTTTTTATTAGAATATGCATTTTGCCATATATATATATATATATATATATATATATATATATATATATATATATGCTTATTTATATAAAAAAAACTTTCCTCATATTTTTCTTTTGTCATATTTTCTATTTATCATGTGTAAACTTTTTTTTTTGTTTGTTTTCATATTGCATATGTGATTCCCAAGCATTGCCCCCCCCCCCTTTCTTTTGTAACCCGTAAACTTTTTTTTTTTTTAACCCTGACGGCTCATCTTGTTAATAGGTTTTTTCCAGGTATCTGTTAATCCCACCCCTTTTAATCTTTATATCCCATATTTTCATTAATCAGGTGTATAAATATCTTTCTCTTTTCCCCTGTCTTTTAGTCTGCTCAGTAAAGGACCATTAGTCGAAAGGCCTCGCAGTTCTCCGTTGTTTCATTTTCCTCGTGGCTGTAACGTTATTCATATATATATATATATATATATATATATATATATATGAAAAACTCACAAAGTATCACGTGAGGTTAGCAAATGAATGCAATGTCCCGCAGGAAAAAATGAAAAGGTGTTTCCAAGTACTTTCAAACTTTATTAAGTTCCTTAATAAAGTTCGAAAGTACTTGAAAACACCTTTTCATTTTTCCTGCGGGACATTGCATTCATATATATAAATATATATATATATATATATATATATATATATATATATATATATATATATATATATATATATAACTTAGTCGAAACTTGCCATCTCCCCCTTTGCCAATACTTCATCTAAACCAGAATGTAAATGCCTCAAAATCTAATTTGAGGCCAGTCCAGAATTTCCAAATTTCTCCAATTTTCGTCGGTCAACTCCGAAAATCGTCGTTTGGCCGTCGCCAAAGATTTCGTCTCTCCATCAACAGGATTTCCATAAGCAAACAAAGCAGGAGATTGGTCTGCCCTTGTCATTCCCCGGAGGACATTTTCATTTCTCTTTTTTTATGCTGATGTTGGCATGAGGGTCGTATTCCGCACGATATCACGCGCCCCCACCCCCATTTCCTCCATTCAACCACGCATACACACACACTTCACAACCGCCACTTCAAAACCTAATGGTCTCCGAAGTTGACCTTATTTTTCCATTTTCACATCGGGTGAGTTACCAACGACGCTGATGCCATGGTGCCTTGAAGTAGCTCAGGGTGTTCTGAAGATTTTGATTGTTTGTCTCTGCGATGTGTGTGATGAATCCCTGTCATGGGAAATTATAAGAGGCCAGGTGTGGTTGGGGATGTTCTGTTAGCACCTGAAGAACGTGGTGTTAATCTCGCGCTAAACTTAAGTGTTGTTCAAGTTGTCCTTATTTTTCAGTTCAGGGGAATTTTAGGAGTTAATTAGTTTAAATTAGGTTAGGTTAGGTTAGCCCTGGTCGCAATGGTTCAATAAATAATCAAGCCCAAGCCAACCAAACCTCAACCATGTAAGGGAAACTACAAGATACGCAGGGAAGGTATGCGGTTAGGATATCAATGGCTGGCCACCTTCGCACTGCATCGGGCACGCCTGGGGCGCTGTTCACTTTGTCGGGCTATTGGATTGGTCTACTCTCTTGGCGTGGATCAAGTGCGTCTCTCAGGTGTGCCCGATGCAGTGTGAAGGTGGGTGTTGCCTTAATAATCCCTAAAAATCCATAAACACCCTAAAAATCAGGAAAGAAAAAAATCCCATAAAAATCAACTGAAAACATTTTTTGAGTGTCTTTGAAAGATTTCACCTACCTAGGGTATCATTATATATATATATATATATATATATATATATATATATATATATATATATATATATATATATATATATATATATATATATATATATATATATATATATATATATATATATATATATATATATATATATATATATATATATATATATATATATATATATATATATATATATATATATATATATATATATATATATATATATATATATATATATATATATATATATATATATATATATATATATATATATATATATATATATATATTGGGTTGAGGAATAAGTTCTTGCAGTTTTATCAAATTTATTCATTGCCATTAACAATTTTAGAAAAACTTCATTTTTCATTGATAAAAATATGCAATTTAATCAATAATGTTTTCTACGTTGTTATTTACGACTTCTTCCCAACATTCACTAGTTTTTCGATGCCTGTTCAATTAAAATCTCTGGATTTTGACTCGAAGAATTCGTCTAACCAGGCTCTTAATTCCACATTAGTATTGAAAGAAATGCCGCGCAAATTGTTGGAGAGCGATCGGAACAGATGGAAATCCGATGGAGCCAAGTCTGGCGAATATGGAGGGTGCGGCAGGATTTCCCAATTAAGTTTTTGGATGGCGTTTTTTGTCATATTGGCAATGTGAGGGCGATCATTGTCGTGTTGCAGAAGGACTCCATGACGTCGATAAGGTCGCTTTTCACTAATAGCTTCGGCGAGTCGATACATTTGATGAACGTAGAGTTCTGCATTGACAATCTCGTTGTTCGCAAGGAGCTCATAAAGAATGATTCCTTCACAATCCCAACACACATATAGCATCGTCTTTCGTGGATGAAGTTCTTGCTCTCATCGCAGAAGTGTTTTTTTTTATTGGAGCTAAGCCATTGTTTTCGATTGTTCATGTTGACATAAACACACCACTTTTCGTCGCCAGTGATGATGCGGTGAAGAAATCTGTCCTTATATCCACGAGTATCCTTGTGACGAGCAAGCAAACCTGTGGCAATCGTGGAGCGTTGAAGTTTGTTGCTTTCGCTCAAAGTTTGCGGAACCCATGCACCGAGTTTTTGAACTTTCCCCATTGAATGAAGGTGATTCACTACAGTTTTCTGATCAGACGCTAATTGTACAGCCAATTCTCTAGTCGATTGACGAGGATTTTCATGAAGAAGGTCGTTCAATCGATCTTCATCCAACTTAATGGGACGACCAGAACGTTCTTCGTCATTAAGATTGAAATGACCGTTTTTGAAACGTGAAAACCACAATTGAGCTGTATTTTCTGATAAAGCATCTTCTCCGTACACAACACAAATATCGCGACGAGCTTTGGCTGCGTTGGCATTGTTCCCGTCTCGATTGAAAATGAATAACAACAAGTGTCGAAAATGCGCCTTTCTTTCAACTTGACATTCCATTTTGAGGGTACAGAACAAAAATTAAACTAACACAACTTTTAAATAAACCGCAATGACTTATTACTCAACTTCAAGACGTAGCCTAATCAAAAGCCTAATAGTCTACGCGTTAAGAGACGTAGCCTAACCTTTGCAAATTTTGCTCTCATTATTTATTATTGTTTCTTAATATGTGCACAAATCACGTCAACAAAACTTAAAACAACACAACATTAAAAAAAACGCAAGAACTTATTCCTCAACCTAATATTTAGGCCTACTCGTACATGTTCTAAGATTGCTGCATATATATATATATATATATATATATATATATATATATATATATATATATATATATATATATATATATATATATATATAGATATATAGATATATATATATATATATATATATATATATATATATATATATATATATATATATATATATATATATATATATATATAAAAGATATGTTTCGTGTCTGTAACGGGGTGTCGGGTGTATCATGAACCCCAATGCTGCAGCCTTCTTGGCCTCAACGTAGGCAGGTGAATTTGCCATTATATATCTTCTTCACAATTTCTCCTTCTACATCTTAATATGTTTAAGTCACTACAACAACAACTATTGTAAATACAGTGGTACAGTAATTCCTAGCTTCCAAAAATGTGAGAAAAACTAGCAATGATCATTTATTTGATTGCGGTTGAAATGAATGAATTCCTAATCTCTATAATTGACTAAATGTCTCCCCAGTCTAGTTTGCCATCCGCTATATTTCGAAGATAACAAAGAAAGAGGCGATTCAAAGAAATGTAAGCCATTGTAAACATATTAAAGTTTTAAATGTATACGTGAATGGATTTATATGCATGTATGCAGTACGCGTGTAGGCGTGAGGAAAGGAAGTGAAAGAAACGAGATGGCCCCGTGAAGAAAATACTTAGAAATTGGGGGGAAGTGAGATTGTCTTCTCTTTTTTATATTTTCCAGTCGTTAACGAGGGATGAAATAATTGTGTACATAAGAAAAGTGCATGTTAATAGAATTTAGACTCAATAAAGCATTTTATATCCCTATAAATACTAAAATACAACAATATTCTTGAACATTTTAGTCTTCCATCAAAAGCGCCTTGTTCAATGGAGATTAAAATTGGAGCTAGGCTTTGCAAGCATAAGCAGAAACATTGGCTGAGAGCCTCAACAAAAGCAAAATTGTATTAAGAACTAAATAAGTGTTTCAGCTTTATTTGGGATACTGATGAAATTTCTGCCTTGAAATTTATTCCCTTCGTCGCATTTCCTTTTTCCCCATACTGGCAAAACCAATCGTTCAGCGGCCCTAACTTCAATTTCAGAGGGACAAGACTAGTCTATCAACATTCAAAGGAAAGTTTTCTATGTAAAAGACACTCCGAATAGGAACGAATCAAGTGATTTTCTAAATGAAAGGTAATTTAATTCTTATATAATAAAACAATAAAATCGAAACTACTCTACCTACCTTATTGTGGATTAAGCCTTTCATACTTTGAGTTTGGGAAATAGCGGGGAGGCTGAAATGTGAATTGATTTTTTCGGCACGACTTTATATGATATAGTGTTCGACAGTGTCACAAATTTCATTAAAAATCGGTGCAATTTCGTAAAGAATGAGTTGAAAACTCGATCATTTAAATAAATAAAATTCCATAAAATTGAAAATAAATCATGTGATTCTATTTTTTAGTAAATCAATCGAATGCCAGTAAAAACTCTTCTCCATTTTTCTCAATGTATTTATTGTATAATGAAACAAATTATAATTTTTCAAACAAATTCCATATACATATATTCATATATAATCGGGTAAGAGGCCATATTGGATACATGTACTGTTAAAGTCTACAGTAATGGCAGCGTTAATAACTTTAACTTGTACTTTCTTTATTCTCCTTACAAGATTTTTTTACTGGGTCTGTGGAGGAGTGAAAAAACACTCACAAAAGACATATTTTATTCCAAGGCGTGTTTCGACCGTAACAGGTCATCTTCAGGGAATGAGTAACAAAAGGATTTATTAAGAAATTAATATACATATAGTTTTTACGAATAAGTACAAAATTTACAAATAAGTAAAAAAAAAAATCAGGTGACACTGATGAATAGAAAAAGTGAGTGGAGAAGAGAAAGTTACATCTAGAAGTAAGAAAACAAAGCTCCAGGAAACGGTGGAGATCAATCAGCATTTTTTTTACATTCTGCAGAATTAATTTTATATACATATTTGAGTATGAGACATTGGACATTGAACATATTGAAGTGGCGAAGATACACACATAAATATGAGTACACACATGCACCCATATATACATGTATATATAATAGTAGGAGATGACGAGAGAAAGATAGAAATATTGGAAAAGATCCTTGGTAAAGGGTATCGCAAGAGTTTTCTCTGAGTTTGGTGTTCTTCTCATTGTCTTTTTTCTTTTTTCAAGCTGCTCTGTGTACTCTGTATTTCTGTTGTTCTTTGTTTGTGTTACTAATATACATGTTTGTTTATGTTTTCTTTTTGTTTCTTGTAGTTTTTTTTTGTGCCATCCAAGCCTTTGTAGGTCATTTTTGTCTTTCTCTCGTTGAGTGTATTTTGTTTGTATTTTTCGTGTTCTTCTTATTGTTAGTTTCTTTATTCTGTAAGTTGTTTTTCGTTATCGCAATGGCGTGATATTAGGTATAGATAAGTTCTTATTTTTCAGTATGTTCTTTACTGCTAGTAAAGTTTCTCGTCCTTCTGTATCTATCCTCTAATGGAATATCAATGTGTCTTTGTCTGATTTCGTGCCTCATTCATGCATCCCGCGACTTTCTCCCAGATTTTACGGGCTCTTGATTGAAGTTCAATGTTAATTGGGGACAGTTGGTGCTCCTGGTGTAGCTCCTTCTGCCTCCTTCTTTCTCTCCTCCTTACGTTGGTAATTAGGAGTACTGCTTTGTTTTGTACGCTTCTCATTTGCATTGGAGGGACTTGTGTTGATAGGCATAGGTGGGTACAGCAGCTTTGATCTAATGAGCGCGTTGTATATTTTCGTTTAGTTAGCCATGTTCAAGTTTCTGAAACTGTTGAGCTTGTTGAAGCTCGGTCATCGCTCGTGCTGTTGTTTGAGCAACGTGGCAACCGTAGTAACCTCTACTTATCTTTAGGCCTACCGCCGCTTCCTCCCTACCGTAGGGAATGCTGGCATCATCAAGTTCTATGTGACCCAGTTTTCCACGGAAGAGCGATATCACTTTAAACTTCTGGGTCTTTGTGGCAATTTTCCAACTTCTCTCGTACCCGATGACGTGGCTAATTTCTCTAGCTCGGATTCCTGAAGGGAGCAGTAATAATCCGGGAGATGTCGTCTGCGAACTGGACGTAAAGCGAATCTTCCCTGACCGGATCTTGGGAGGTCAAGGGTGTAGATGTTGTATAGGAGGGGGCTTAGCGCCGTGTCAGTCCCCCTCCCTCTTCTGAACCCATGTTAGTGTTGATTATGGAGGTTATTTGTCCTCCAAGAATTCATGGACTCTGTTCGCAAGCACCTTTTCGAAGAGCTTGCCTGCCACTTTGAGGAGGGAAATGGGGCTGAAGTTTGCTGGTGTGTAGGCGGCTTTCCGGTTTTTTTGAATGAAGATCTTTTTAGCGATCTCCATTCGTCTTGAAAGTAGCTAGCGTTTAGGTACGCATTCATGATGTTGACAAGCCCCTCAATAATGTTGTGGGGGGCGTTCGTAAAGTTAAGTTTTGTCAACTCCGTTTTTCCTGGTGCACCCTGTCTGAAGGTACATAGCGTTGCTGTCACTTCGCCTCTGATTATCCTTCTTCAGTAACCAGTCATTTCTCTGTCGGCAGATGCATTTTTGAAGGGTATGTCCTGTCGATTTCTTGCCCTAGTTGGTCGTGAATGTGGTCTTTAAATTCAAGGTCAAAGTGTTCGTTTGCCTCTGAGGAGATGGTAAAGATGTTCTTCCAGACATCTCTGAACTTTTCTTCTGTTTCTGCTTCATTGTCTAGCTTTGTCCCATCGTCTTTTCTGAGGTAGATGCATCTGGCCGGTAGTTTGCCTTTTTATCTTGATATGGTGTTCCAGAATGTGCAAGGATCTATTTCATCGTTGAGTTTGTTTTAAGGTCATTCCAATGGGTCGTCTGTTGCTCTGTTATGTGTATCGTCATTTCCGTCCTTAGTGTTCTTAGGCGTCTGCTTTTTTCTCTGTCAGTACAAATCAGTCTTAATTCTTCATGTAGTTTTTTGTATTCGTTTGTTAGATTAGGTCAAGTAGTTCCTGGTAACGTCTTGAAGGTTGTTTTGGGCACTGTTGCGCAGTCCACTTGCACCTTTATTTCGTTAATCTTGCCAATTCCTGGTGAATCTCATCCATTATGGCCTTTTCAAGTGGTTGGGGTATGTACTCATTAAGAAAAGTTCGGTACTCCTCCCACTTTGTTCAGGAGAAGCATTTCCTCTTCATAACAAGAATCTGGATTGGGCTGGAGGATATTCTAATCATTATGGCGACGTGGTCACTTGGTATCAGGGGGCCAGGTTGGATGAAAAAGTTATAGGGAAAATGCGGGCTGGTCTAGGTGATATCGGACTTTGTTGCTCAGTTTTCATTGATGAATGTGGGAAAGTTGGGCCCAGCGCGGACTACAATGTCCTTGTCTATAAGGGTCTTCTGATTCTTTCCTTTCTTATTCGGACGTCCGGTATATCCGGATTTCTGGCATCTGGGGTTGAGATTTTCCCTAAATAAGACTGTTCTTCTGTATCCACAGAGTTGGAGAAAATTGTTTAACGACAAGTAGTCTCGTCTTGAGGGTTGGTATTCTGTGGAAACCACCGGGGATCCCAGGGTGGTTTGGACCTCGATAGCTAGATAGGACTCATCTAAGGAAGGAAGCTCTTTGAATCGAATCCCTCTTTTGACTGTGATTGCATTTCCATCGAACGGTCCGAGCTGTGGTTCTTCAATATGACGTTGTAGGTGAAGATCTTCATTCTTTTTTGCGTAGTGTCGATTCTGTGTTCGGAGATCAGTATACTGCCGGGGTTGCATTGTCTAATTATGTTACCGTATGTTGTTTGTTTATTGTCCCATCCGTCAGTGTTCATCTGTAGGATTGTCAGACTCTCCATGTTGTCTTTCGTTTATTCGTTTCTTCTGTCGTTATTCTTCAGATTGGAGGGCAGGGCTGGTAGATATCGGCTTTTACCGGATTTACTTTTGTTAAATTCCGAGGTCGTGGTTGTCGCGAAGGCATCTTGATTCAGTCGGATCATCTCAAGGAGGAGGGCTTCTTCAACCACCCTCTCTGGAATTTCCTCGCTGTATTTCCACTTGTAGATCCCATCTCTTACGTCATCACTAATGGCACTATCTGTTTTTATAGCGTGGAATGGGGCATTCTTTGTGGCAAAGATTTTTAGGTTTATCTTCCTTCCTTGGCAGGTATGCCTACGCTCTTTGGAGGCATATGATACTACACTATATATATCAAAAAAATGAACATAGGCGCTGAAATAATTTAACATAAGCGCTGCAAAACTTTGAAACATAAGTACTGCATAAATCTGAACGTAAGTGCCGTAAAATTCTAGACATAGGCGCTGCAAAAATTAAACATAAACACTGCAAATTTTGAATATAAGAGCTGCGAATTTTGAACATACGCGATACAAAATCGACCAATCACATTAAAAGAAAATTAAAGTACAAATAATGTTAGTTGTTATTAATGACAGTCACCACGAAGCCACCGGGCTGTCTGAAGGATGATTTGTTAGAGTCGATAGCGACAGCAACAGCTACTTGGTTGAGCTTGCGCTCCAGCTGTTTTACCTTTTCAAAGACTCTTTTGAGAAATCCAAAGGTTTTTAATCTATATTAAGGTGGTAATTAGTCTTAGAATTTATAGGAAAGCGTTGAAACTTGAAATAAGTGTAGAAAGAAGTGTTGGTAAGAAGATGCTTGAATAGTTTTCAGGTGACTGGTTTGTCCTTTCCCTTTTTATCTTAACAGTTTTTACTCCATTCCGACTATGCTGATCCAGTCTCTATCTAAACACTTGATGTTATTCCTGTTTTAAACTTTTTATACTTTCACTTACTACACCTGCAATCTATCGCTTACTTAATACTTGTAGGTTTAAAAAAACTGTAGGTCTATATTCAATCGTATCCTTCTTTTACTGCTAGGAAATTGAAATTTCGTCACAATTCCCTCTCCTAATCTCAATCTCTCCTCCCAACCATTTCTCACTTCTCCCTCGTTCCTCCTCCAGACCGGTTTCATTTTCCCTTCTCTATGTAATTCTTCCTGCCTTCCCATGTCTAACCTCCTAGAGACTGTAATTGATCGGATACCCTGGTTTTGTTCCCTCTGGAGTTTGGTCATAGCACTTTTCGAAGTAGCATACAGCGGAACATTAAGGTAAAACAGGGTCTGGCTAACGCAAAGTAAAGTTTCCTTTCGTGAAACGGGGAAGGTGTTTGAAGTGGTTTATGTAACACTAAACATTTCTTCAGTGAGACTCCTAGACGTGGCGAGGAGTGACATAGTTACATAGCCTTATGCGAAGAGGAAAGTGATGCTGAAGCCATTACCTATGAAACCTCCGTCACCACCATAAAAGGAATAAACCTCCAGCCGACCATCCCACCTCCAATCCTCACCCACAGGAGTTTGATGTGTAGGAGATTGGACTCCTGGATAGGTCGACGCAGCAGGGAAGAAATAGCCAAAGAAATTGCACGCAATCCCAACTGGGCCCAAGTTTCTGAAATAATCAAGTTTCGGAACAAAAGTAACAACTCGAAATATGCCCTTTGTCTTTCATCTCTCCACTCGTTCTGTACAACTTCTCCGTGTTTGGTGGAAAGGTGGCAATCTCTGTCACTCTCTATGTTATTCATATTATCGCTTTATACTCTTTAATTAGTTTGACGGGATTAGTTGTCTTCGCGGTATTGTTAGGACCGAGTTGTGGTGTACGTACGTATAGGTTTGTTACGTACTTCAAAACTCTTTGATTAAGTTTTCTCTAAGAGTGTTGTAATAATATTATTATTATTATTATTATTATCATTACGTTATTTTAATCTTTGAGGGTTTCTATTGCCATGCGCAGCGTTTCGAGGATTGAGTTAAATACTTCTAAGAAACTAGACCTTTAATTAAATCATGAACAAAAGTGAAATCTAACAAAACAAACTACACAATTATGAATTAAACGAGTTTAAGTGAGACTTACTAAATTACACAAATGAATATACAGTAATGGTTGACCCAAAGCTCACTTTAATATTGAACGTTAATTGACCTTCAAAAAAAAGATAATGGAATTTATTTACCTTTAAATATAACCGCAAGGGAATCTGGTTGGAGACTGACCTTGGCCTCAATTTTTAGGTAGACGCAAGAATGTTGTTTGTGGGTAGACACGTGGATGTATTCACAGACCTTCCAGATGTTTGTCTGGCGCGGGGATAGCTTTAAAGAACCAGAGATGAATTCAGTGCGGGCGAGGGATGGCGTTACGTACGTTATCTTGGGAAGATGATTTGACCAACGGGACGGGGAAAGTATGCTTCTTCTAATCTTCTAGTTAATCTTGGAATAATTCGCACTGACGAACGAGGAGCAAACGAGTGAATCCTTTGACGAATGAGGAGTGTTTGAAGAAGTTGACTTTGTGGTATTCCTCAATGGCGAGGACTATCCCTGGGTTTTGTTATAAACCGGGATAGGTTTTTTTTCTGACGAGAGATAGTTGAGCTTGTTTCTCAATACAAGCTAACTTAAATTTTCGGTGTGATCACCAGGAACTGGCTCAGCATGAGCTTCTTTTGTGTTCCTTTCGTAGAGTTGCCGGGCACTGAGCCGGACTTCGTTGTCTCGATCGCAAACTTGATCTTCCTGAGACAACATGCTAATTTTCGGTGTGACTACCAGGAACTGGCTCAGGACGTGCTTATTCTGTATCCCTTTCGTTGGTTGCCGGGCCTCTAGCCGGACTTCGTTGTCTCAATGACTAATTCGATCTTCCTAGTTCTTCTGCAGTTATCGGCATATATACTTCATCATCCCACCGGGGTTAATGGAAGGAGGGGGGGAGGAGGGAGGTTTTCGGAATTAAGACTGCTCCTCTAACGGTTCTTCTCAACGCGTCTTTCATTTAGCCCTAAAGGCACCTTCTGGCTTTTGGTCAACTCTCCTCTAATTTCGTCAATAAAGTGAAATTAAATACCAACTTTTAGGGGAAATATTGCCGGTTTAACTAATGTTAGGCTCGCCGGACCCGAAATGTAATGATTAGTGTATTATGTGGTTGTGGGAGACCTTTCTGGTGATCCTCATGGCGAGGGGAGCGAGCAGTGGGGTCAAGTAATCGGGTTACGCCGCCAAAAATGCCAGGAAGTTGCGGTTACCGAACAGGGCCTCTACTTTGAGGGTGGGATATCGATTTCCCTACAGTTGTGTTTTTGTCATTTATTCAATGCTGCATTAATTATTATATGTTGCATGCATTCCATTATGTGTCTGTGATTGAGCTTTAGCTTGATTTATTTTTGTTTGTTTCGCATTTATTTGTTTGTAGTGAGAGTGTGTTGGTTTGTTTTTGTTTATTCCTCTTTTTATCACTTAGGGTTTCCCCTGTATGAAGTTTTCATTTTAGGTTTTCCCGTCGTTCACTGTAGTTGTTTTGTCTAATTTCACTATTTTAAGTCTTCATCAATACCATCATCTTAGGCTTGTTCGGAGTTTTTGATCGGTGAGATAGTCTTAGTTGTGGTAATTGTATTAGCTATGAGTTCTTGTCGTTGTCGCGTTTATTTAATTATTTCTGTTTATTTTTGCTCAATCAGAGCCGGATCTAGGTTTTAGATATTGTCACTCTTTCAGCAAATCAATGGCTCACCATTCACCCTATGTTTGAAAATTTGGTAAGCCATTTTGCACTATGGATCGTTTTAATTGTCTTTTCTTGTTTGTCTGGTGTCCCTTTTGTCTAATTGTGATTCTCCTATTCTCTTCTCTTGCATGAGCTTTCTCGTAGCGCTTTGTTTATGTCATGATGCTTTTTCTCCCTCGGTAGGGGGTACTCATCGCTGATATATACTTTGATGTTGAAGTATACTGCCTCTATTTCCGTAATGCTGCTTTCAACGTCTATTTTTATTCCATCTTCTTCTGTATTTTATGTTTCTCCGGATACTGTTTCTTTTTCCGTTTATTTTTCTCCCCTTAATTTATGTTTCTCCCCTCCTATGGGCTAGGCCACACAGAGGTTCAAAATTTCTGAGGAGAATGGGTTCTCAGGGAACCACATCTTCATACCATTTTTCACCAGCAATTTATTAAGAGTGTCTGAGAAAGTTCCTGGCTCTCTTATGTTAATTACTTCCGTGTCTAGTATGCACGTAAGAAGCTGCATTGAGAAATCATTCAGTACTGTTAAATGAGTTTTTGTTTCCCTCATATATTACAATGTGGCCTTGGCCACTACTGTGTATGTGGCGCTCTTCTTATTTTCCGTTTTTTTTGTTTTTTTTCTTCATTTTATTTCTTAAGATAATCTCTTTCCTCATTGGGCAAGCCAATGTCATTTTCCAGTGTGGCCCACCACTATTGAGGCATTTTTTTCTCCGTCGGTTGGAGAGAGTTCTTCCAAAAGTGCCCTCGTTGGCCGCATTCAGATCAGCTTTGTTCTTTTATGTACAAATCCTTCTTATGTGGTCTTCCATCTTAGAGCAGTTGAAGCAGATCTGTATGTTGATGTGCCTCTCTCTTTTCATATTTTCTGGTGGAATCCTCATGCCTAACAAAAGCAAGCCGTTCTAGCAGATTTTGTTTACCATTTCTGTCTTGATGAACACCATTGGGAAAACCTGTGTATGATTTACAAATTATATTATTTCGTGCAAAAATATTCCTTGGAGATTTGCTTCGATTTCGTTTCTGATTCCTTATTTTGTGTGGGAGCCTGTCCAGATGCCTATTTTCCGAAATATGAGGCTCCTGTTAGATGTAATTTGTAGGGGAATTCTGCAATCTGGAAAAAAGATTGTGTCAGGGCAGTTCTTTTATTTTTTTGCGCGACCTATGGTTCTCTAAATACCTCTATATTGTAGAAGTACTCTTCGGCCACCCTGTCTTAAAGACCTATTACTATTAGGCGCCTCCACTAAATTTTGGGATCGTGGTCCTAAGGAACCCCCCCTTCTTCGTGCTACTCAAAGGGTTTCCTTCCGAGCCTCACTACGCTTTACTTTACAGGGTTCTGAGCGCTATAGTGGTCAAGTTTGTTGCTTATAAGACGTGAAAAGAGTGTAGAAGATGAGGCAGAAAAAAAGTGGAAAGTTAAGGATACATCCCTCTTTAGGGTCTTTAACCCACACAGTGGAAAGAGGATGAATCTACATGAACCCGGGCATCCTCTCAGAGAGGGGTGTGTGTGTGACTCATGGCAGACTTATTGACAACGCCGCCTCCCGAGGATTTTTTTAAAGTCGCGACTGCTTCCACCATAAACAGAGATGGTTGCATGTCCCTCTGTGGTCCTGGTTGGTTCCTCGCTGAAATGAGCAGCAGAGGTTGCAGTCCATCCCTTGTCCGGAAAGTTTCTAACATTTTTATCGGTTGTGGGCTATTCCTCAAACCAGCATCCTCTAATTCCCCTAATTATGTCGCAGCAAATGCATGGCATAGTTGAAACGAAACATCAATAACAATCCTATCGCACATCGGGCAGCAGTTCACGAAGGGATGGTGGGCCGAGGGCTTAAACAGTCATCCGCCTACGAGGGGCTGCTAAAAAAAGATTAAAAATTAATAGATGATGAGTGGTGGGGGATTAGTACAACAACTGTATATTTCTCCTATTTAACAACTGGTTTCTCAAAAAGAAATCCAGCTGACCTTTTTCAGTTAACTTCACAGTTTCAATACATCCTCTACCAGGTATTAAGAAGGTAATTGCTAATAAACATTTCCCATAAAGAGTATTTTTGTCCCTCAGGACAGTCTCACAGAAGGCTTTCTCCTTTAGTCTTCCAAGCGTTCGGAGGGAGTAGAGAACATCTGCTCCTAGGGAGCTATTAACAACGACTACAACTTTTTTATCTAATGCATTTTTTGCCAGAGTCTTTGGAATTGACAGTTTTTCTTAGTCTCTTTTAGGTTAAGGCATATTTTCCGTCCCTTTTCGCTGAGGCAGTATTTTATCGGTCCATTTTGACTAAACAGTTTTTCTCGGTCCTCTTTAGCTTAGATAGTATTTTCTCAGTACCTTTCGTTGAGGGAAGATTTTCTCAGCCGTTTTTAGCTGAGAGAGTTTTTCTCATTCTATTTTAGCCGAGATAGTATTTTCTCATTCCGATTTGACTGATACTCTTTTTAATTTCGCTTTTATAGCTGAAAAGGTCAATCATTTCTCAGCCCGTTTTAGATGACTTTTCTGTTTCCTGTAGCTGAGGCATTATTTTCTCTCCTTTACCTAATGTAAACTTCTGTCAGTCAGTTTTATATGATACAAACTTTTACTATTCTTATTTAACTTGTGCAGACTTTTAAAACTTCCATTTAGCTGGAACAAACTTTAGTTGAGCCACTCTTTTTCTCAGTTCGCTTCACCTGAAACAGATTTTTCCTAGCATTTTATCCGAGTCCTTTCTATACCTTCTGGAAGTTTTCGTTTGGCTGATACTCTTTTCTCGGTTTAGTTTAACAAAAACCTGTTTTTCCTCAGTTCCTTTTGGCTGTTATAATGATCTCTCATCGGCTTTTAGAATCGAACGCGTCTTTTATCAAGTTTCCTTTTCTTGAGACACCAATTTCTCAATGCCTTTAGATGAATTAGCTCTTTTTCTCGCCTACTTCGCTCGAACAGTATTTGTTTAAGCTCGAACAGTATTTGTTTAAAGCTCTCTAGCTGAAACGTTCCCTACTCAAGCCGCTTTAGCTTAAACCGGTCTTTCCCTCTTTCTTTTTGCTGGGTGTCTTTTTCCCTCCCCGATAAATCATAAGGCCTTTTTCGGCCCCCTCTAGTTCTAACAAACTTTTCTTAGTGACGTTAAGCAGAAAATTCGTTCTATAGGGATACCTGATTGTTGTAGAGATTAAGAAGCGAATACTAAGGAGGGAATATTCGTCAAAAGGTTTGTGTATGGGGGCTCGTAAAGAAAGTGGTGAAGTGATCATGTAAAGAAGATAAATAACATGAGTAGTTTAAAGAGGAGACTATTCAGAGCGAGTTGAACCGTTGAGGCCGGCGATTCTCCGGTAATTGCTTATCCTTGTCAATTAAGATCTCCGACAAGCTTCAAAGCCTGGAGGGCACCATTTATTCCAGCTGCCAGCTGCAGCATGTCTGCCGATGAGCATCCAACCTCCTTGCCCTCATTGATTTTCTCCATTTTATGCAATCGACCACTAAATAAGTTGATCTACATCAACTTGACCGCATGGAACTACAGAACTGCCATTACATCTGTTTCACTCCACCTTAAAATCTCCAATGCAGTGGTTTTTAACCTAGGAGGCGCTAAATCCTCAATCGCCAATTTGTCCCAATTTTGTTTCTTAGTGTTTCGATAAATGAAACTAATTAATTTGTTTTACTTTCTATTTGAATATGTACTAGTTTTGGGTAGGGTTTTATCAAGTGTTCGCTACTATGAATAGTTCTAAGTCTATTCTGATTTATGGACAGATTTAACCAAAGCTAGATTTTGACGGTGTTTTGCAGGAGATAAAGGTCAAGCTTTAATTTCAATTGATGATCTTATGCCTCTTCTAAATATTTTATAGATTACAACAGTTGTAGATTCTAGCACTTTGAGAGGGTAGGCGAGTTGCATCAAAGCCAAGTAAAAGGAGGTTGTTCCCAAAATTGTTTGAAACCACTGCTCGAAAATTCCTGTTAGGTATCTTGCAAGAAGAAAGGAATATTATTCAGCTCACTGGCCCCTACCCCCATTCATTCCACACTATTATCTTTTTTTCTCCCCTAATTTTTATTATATTTTGGGGGTCACATACAAAATACATTCTTCTTTCTCCTCTTTATTTTTGGTTTCGTAATTTCAGCTGTTTTCTTAACCTCAACGACTAAATTCATTATTGCTTAGATATTTCCACAGAAATATTTGGTGCTGCCAGTTAGCTGCCATTCGCTCATCCCCTTCCGGCTTTCTCTTTAGGTAGTTAAGAAAATATTCTTAGCTTCTCTATTCGTGACTATTAAGTGCCAATAAATCGCTCTGGTATTAGTCTTGTTTGCCTTTAATGGGAATAGTCTGAAGCTTTTTGTTTCATTATTTCATATTCTAGAAACTGTTCATTATTTTTGCTCACTGTGTACACTCCTATTTTTGCTCTATTAAAAATAAGGAATGAGTTGACTTTGGGGTCACCTCACCTATTGTGATTTGTAGGTGTTTGTTTCTACTGTAAATATTAATTCGTTTACGTTAGGTTAGATGCCAATTATTCATTACCTAAATTAACCCAACCTCGCTTAAACTAATTAACATGTAAAATACTAACATCTAAAACTAACAATAGGTAAGGAGAATCATACAAGTCGACTGAACCCAAATTAGTCTAAGTAACTCTCTTACTAGTTCTCTACCACTATGCCATGAACACGCACATCACATTTTTCGAAATACAAGTACATTCAGCTTTAAGAATTGAACAGTATTTCCAATCTTTCTTTTTGGTAACTTTGGATCAATTTTTCAACTCTAGAGCAACGTTGGAAGAATCTTCATACAATCTTCATTTAGCGACATGAAGCTTAATGTACTTTATGGCCCTTTTCCTTATCATTATTAACTATGTCACTCCATTTGTAAAATGGATTAGATAAAGACATTATATATCCATCTAAATGTTGAACAGTCAGTTTGGCCTATTTGAGATAATGCAATATTGAGTGTGAATTTGTTTCAGAGAAAATGCTGGTCATCTCCTTCAATATTAGCGTTTAGGAAATTTGTGAGAGTAAATATTCAAGTGTTAAATTAGTTCTCTCCATTTTCGATAATATTAGTTATAATTTAAGAATCGGATCGAGAGGTAAAAACCCTTTTCGTTTAGATGACTCCTATACACCAAAATACATTATCATCTGCGAATGATCAAACAGAGAGGTCTTTTTAGAGACATGGATTTGAGACAGGTAAAAAATAGTCATTTGGAAGGTGTGGGCCGTGTCTACCAATTCAAAAATATTTTATTAAATTTTTATAAAAGTTCCCGCATAGCCTGTCATTATGCACGGATGACAACAAGTAGTAGATATCAGCCCAAACACCCGAAGATTGCATCTTATAGAGAAAATAAACGGCTTTTCTAAATGACTTCATGTCTTGTCTTTATTCATAAATAGCTTTATTTTCCGGCCTTTCGCCGTGGAGCGTTTGGTCATTCAAACAGACTCCAATTATGTAATATATTATTTTTTATTGGTAATGACAGGTAGGAATTCTTCTTGATTGTTCGAGTCAAATAGCTGCAGCTCGAGTAAATGAAGAATTTTGAGGTTGATGGTGAAAGTGGAACTTGGTGTGAAGCGAGGGCAGCAACGAATGGCGAGGCGATAAAAAGAAGATCTATGATTCGTATCTCTTCTCAGTGACACTAAATAGGCTCGCGTGGCGTGAGATTGCCAGGTGTTGCTATCATAGTGTTTTCAGCGGTCGCTAACTGCATCAGCCCGTTCACGCACATTATTTAATTAGTACTTATAAGAGGCTCTCGTGTAGGCTTGACGTTTTTGTTATTAAGGATTTTCAGGAGCAGAACTTTTGATGAAAAAATAAAAATAAAGAGAGAAATTGTATAAACCAATCTACTTAAGTTTATTTAGTGTAGAAAGAAGGGTTGGGAAGTGGAATAATAAGAAGGGGAAAACAGAAACAGATAGTAAACACTAAAATGGAAAACCTTGTTAAGGTGTTGATGACAGGAAGGAAGGTTTAAAACTTGCTGAAACCTCATATTAAGAGAGGGAGAGCCTATGTATGGTTATGTCGGTGTAGGGAAATCGACCCTCTCCCTTCTCTCCCAGTTGAGACACGGGAGGTTGACCGCAAAAACATCCGGGCCAGGCACCTTAGGTCAATCTCGTAACCATAGCCCCTCGCCACTCGTCTCTATGAAAATCAGAACAGTTTAAACTGCAAGACCCTCCTCCCCCTACGAGTGTATATTCAATTTCACCTCAAGTTTCTCTCAAGCTCGAAGGGTCAGCTGGGCCAGAGGGAAGACTTGCTGAGAAAAACCGTTGGAGTAAGAACCTTCCTGCGGCCCGTCCCCCCCCCCTTCCTACCCCTACCCCAGTGGGGTGATGAGGTATAAATACCAAACACTTGGGAAAAACGTGGTAGAATCCGTGAGTCAACGAGGCTACGAAGTCCCAGGCAAGAGAGGCCGGGCTACCAAGGGGAATAAGAAGCAGATCATCCTTGAGCTAGTCCCTGGTTATCAAACCGAAATTTAAGTAAACTTGTTCAAGTTCAACTTACTCTCGTCAGAGAGACTCCTCCTATCCTGGTGCATCCTAAAGCCCAGGGATAGTCCTCGCCCTTGAAGAAGACCCCCCTCGAGCCCGTTAACTGGTGGTCGCACCAAACTCTAAGTTAACTTGGTTTAGGAACCAAGTTCAACTGATTCTTGTCAGGGAAACCTTCCCCTGCCCCTATTCTGGTGTAGCACAAAGCACCGTGATAGTCCTCGACATTGAAGACTTCCGAAACGAAGAAGAAAAAGCTCATCGTCGAGCCCGTTACCCGGTGGTCACACCGAACTCTAAGTTAACTTGGTTTAAGAACTAAGTTCAACTTACTCTCGTCAGAGAGACCCCGCCTATCCTAAAGCACCGTGATAGTTCTTGCACTTGAAGAAGACTCACCCTCCAAAAATACCGGGTGGACCCCCATCTGCTACACTCTCCAAAGTCCCTTGTGACTGACAAGTTATCCCGTCCACCGCAAACCATCTGGTTGAGGCACGCGTCAAAGAACCCACCGGATTTCTGAGGTGTCTGGGCTCATTGAGTTCAAGGTCAGACTCAAACCTGCTGCCAGAGAAACCGAGGTATTTAAACTCCAGTAGAGACAATTAGTCTATTTATTTTATATTGAAGTGAGTAGAGAGTTAACCAACATTATAAGGTCAAGTTAAAAAGCCTTACTTAAAAACTTATTGACATCATTGCTGTGTATTAAATTCGTAGTATTTCTGTGGTTTATGTTTGTTTTTGTAGTTAATTGTTAAATTTAAGATATATGTTTATTTTGGGATAATTCCTGGGTGTTTCACTAAATCCTTACGTGTTTGAGACGGCTCTTCCTTAAAGCAACAAAAATAGTATTCTTCGACAGTAGTATTCTTCGACAGACGGTCTCTCCCAACCTACTCTCGAAAACGGCTCAAAATCCTAACTTTAGCCACGAATCTCGAATGACGGCTGCCTCCATACTGCCTAGCAGGATTATCGCTTCTTAATTACTGAATTTACAGTGACTCCCTAAATAGTAGAATGCCATGTAACCCTCCCCCCTGCCCCACTCCTTCGGCGCTTGGGAGGATTTTCAAGAGATAAACCTCCTACATGTTCCACACGCGAAGAGGCAGAAGTAGAAATAAAACAGGTTGAGAAAAGTAGATACGAAAAAAAATAACCCCAAACACATAAAGATGTAGTAACATACAAACTATAAGAGAGAAAGATTTAAAGATACAGATCAGAAATTAAGACAGACAAGTAAAGATAAAAAATAGAAATGCGACAGACTTAGAAACAAAATGTGAGAGAAACACTTGTATACATAAATAAAGGGAATAATTTGGAAAGAAAGAAACAGAAATGCAAAGCAGGAGTTTTGACAATGAATTTCTATCGTTTTTGTTTCGTTTGTTGTCAAGAAGCGTCAGATTTTGTTTATTCTTTGACTGAGCTTCGCTTCTTCTTTTTCTAGTCTTCTTGAGCCCGCCAAGGGATGGGGGGGGCATCCTACAACTTAAACCTAGGGTAATAGGAAAAGCTAACGGCCCTAGTGAACGCAGTGGTTCACCCTCCGGGCACCATTACGTGCAGGAGGATTTGTGCCTATAATCTTTCACATATTTTCACTTCCTCTATCTTCACTACTTTTTTTACAGATCTCAAGATAAAAATCTGTTTTTTTTATTGCAGCTTAGTTGCATTCATGTGCAATCTTTAATTCAACTTTCGAATTGTCCAAACTTACTTTCTTTGCAACAATTTTGCAGAGAAAGGAAAGACAAGGTGGCAATGAAGGCGAGGCCATTCACGCATCCTTATTAGATTAAAATTGTCTTCATCCATTTCCATTCAAAAACGGTAGTTATTAATCCATTTTTAAAAGATGAAAAGGAGTTTTAGTTTTTATGCCTCCTGATTTGAAAGACTAGAGACAAAATTCAGAGGTAGAGCTGTCTGTCCGAATTGGATTGGAATGGCTGAAATCTTTTGTCCTCGTGCAAGCTGATTATTCAGTTGATGGTTGCTTTATAGATAAGAAAAACGGAATAAAGTAATTTTAAATAAAGGGAAGTATTGACAAGCAAACTTTGCAATATGATTTGAAATGTATATATTGTCTTTAGATAGATGGGAGAGACATCAAGCTGAAGTACTTACCATTTTGTTTTCACGCTGTCTATAGGAAATTTCCAGAACAAAACAGTTGTTGCACCGAAGAAAATTTAAAATTGAAATGTAGTAGATCATAATTTACTTTTAAACCTATTATCTGACCCCGTAAAAGAAAAGGTAGCAACGTTTAAATATACGCCTCCGTTGCCTTTCTTTCCAAAAAAGATGAGAGAATGACTATAGAAGTACGGGTCAGAAATACAGGTCAATTATGGAAGCTATAACAGCTTAACAACAAATCGACATACATATCTAGTTGCAATCACTTACCAGAAGAAGCAAGTTTCAGAAGCAGGTATAGTATAAATAACCATCTGCTGACTGTGCAGCAATTAGTGCATTGAGCTAATAGATATGAAATGCCTCTCTCTATGGCATTCTTAGTCTATGAATAAGCCTACAATTCAGACGACAAGGATTCGAACATATACAGTTATTAAACATTGTCATTTAACTTACATTCTGTCACTATAAAAATAAAAGGTAGTTAAACACAGTCACACTACCTCCACAAAACTGCGTACATATGACTGAGCTTGAGGATATTATTGAGAGGCTGTACTGAAGAAGAAAGCAGAATTATTGCGAGATTTCAGTAAAAAATAACAAGATGATCCCGAGCCATTCTCATAGTCACCTAAAATTCAACTTTTCAAAAGATGAATATAATGGAAAATAATTAAGCTGAAGATGGAATATTTAAATTTTAGAGCAGATAGGAAATAAGTTTATTCTGGGGAGGGGGGGTAAAAGAATTGTAAATTCTAATTTGCAGCATGGAAAGGGAAATTAGGTTGGATGGCGACAAGAAAGCTGAGCCACATTTTCATAAATAATTTCTCCATATATATATATATATATATATATATATATATATATATATATATATATATATATATAAGAGAAAAGCGTCAATCAGCAGACCCTGGTTCGAGTCCGGCCAGGATTATTCCAACTTTTTTCCCCTGGCATTGCTCTTTTTGATCGTTGTGTTCTTCCAATGTCCCTTTCTCATGCCTTAAAATAATACTCTCCTGTTTCTTGTCCCATTGCTCATTCACGTCAAATTTATCTTTCTCTTGTACCGTATTGTTCTATGGTCTGCAATACGAGGTTTCTGCATATTTCTTTTTGTCTTCGAAAGGTTTTAGAAAGGCAGAAATTAAATTTGGCGAAAGCCTAGGGTTGGTTGTTACCACCAGCAGAACTTGTAGTATTTGCTCTTTCTTCATATGTATATATATATATATATATATATATATATATATATATATATATATATATATATATATATATATCTCAAGAATTATATTTGCAATAACGTAATTATAATTATGCGGTTAAGAAGGTAATGTTATGGCTAACTCAGGTCTTCATCAGGCCCTCAGAAGGAGCCCTCCTCACAATCACGAGAGGAGAACATATAATCCAGCTTTTCTAAGCAATCTAAAAAGATTGCTATCATTCAACCGTTATAAATGTTATCCCTGCTTTCGAAGAGCGATATTTTTAGATTGCTTGGAAAAGCTGGATTATATGTTCTCTCGTGACTGTGAGAAGAGCTCCTTCCGAGGGCTTGATGAAGAGCTTACTTAGCCTTCTTAACCGCAAAATTACAATTGTGTTATGCAAATATAATTCTAGATTTATAAGGCCGGGCTAGAGTGGATAAAGCGATTTTTTCATTATCTTCGAAAGCAGGGATAAAATTTATAAAGGCTGATTGATAGCAATCTTTTTAGATTGCTTATAGAAGCTGGATTATATGTTCTCCTCTCGTGATTGTGAGGAGGGCTCCATCCGAGGGCTTGATGAAGAGCTTAGTTAGCCAAGGAAAGAAATCAACCGTCAGCCCAAGCGCTTTCGTTGTTAAAACATCTTCAGGGGCAAGTACAAAGGTAAATGATAAGGAAAAATTGAGTGGACATATAAAAACAAAAACATTGTGACGTCATAAATAAATGACTAACGACACGTTATCCCCCAAAACAAATGAATGACGAGTAATACAATCTAACTGAATCAGATAATTATAATGCAAACATATAAAACCTGAGATAGCATTTATATAGTTTAGATATTTTTTCAATTACAAAAATACCAAGTTTAAAAAGCCCATCATTGAGATAAAAATTTATGTGCTGCGTAAATTTAACTTTGTATTTGACTCTGAAGATGTTTTAACAACAACTATGGCGCTTGGGCTGTCGTTGTTTTCTTTCCTTGGGAATTTCACTCAGTTAAAGATCACGTGCGGTTTGTGATTATTTTTTGTGCATATATATACACGCCCATATTCAGGTACTATAAAACAAAAAAGGGAAATTGTAACTAGAGAATATGAAGTAAAAATTTAAAAACTAAAGTTTACTTTATAAATTAAAACGCCCTAAAAACGAAACAAAAATAAAAAGATTAAATGAACACAATAAATCATTCACATGCGCAAAAGCTCGCTATGCCAATCTTAGCCCATTAAATAAAATTACTCGCGCCCAATTCTCTAAATTATTAAAGAAGATTTATTTGCATACTGATTTTACCATTTTCTTTGTTAACAGATTTAAACTCGGAATGTTTTTCAATTGTAAGGATAGACTCTCGCAAGAAAGTAAAAGCAGTGACGTTTATAATTTCAATTGCCCTGGGTGTAATCAAGGGAAATACATAGAGAGCACTGTGCGCTTCTTGAAGGGAAGATCTGTTTGCATCTCGGTATTAACCTTAGAACAGGTGAGCCTCTTTGTAAAAAAAGAATATTCAGAAATTCGCCAACATGGCATCAGTTGTAAAACCAAGTTATCTATTAATAATTTTAAAAGATTGGGATCTACTCAAGACCCTACGTCACTTAGAATTTTAAAATCGCTATATATCAAACAATACGATCCTTCTCTCAACTGCGACTTATCTTCCTTCTCACTGTCAATTACGGAATCTCAAGCTAACCAATAATTTGCTTCGCACCGTAAACTAACTTACTTCGTTGCTATTTCTCTTCACCTTCTCAGAGTCTTCATTCTGCATGGTGAGCTTTTCTGCACGTGAATTAATTATTGTGTTTATTTTATTATTTTATTTTTGTTTCGTTTTTCAGTGGATTTAATTTATAACCTAAACTTTAGTTTCTGCATTTTTAGTTCATCTCCTCTTGTTACATTTTCCTTTTTTTGTTTTATAGTACCCTACCCGAAGATGAGCGTGTATAGCCCGAAACGTCGTAATACATGAATCCTGTTTTACTATTATTTACTTTCATCCTTCACGATATATATATATATATATATATATATATATATATATATATATATATATATATATATATATATATATATATATATATATATATATATATATATATATATATACGAGGGGCGGTCAATAAGTTTTGCAAATCGGTAGGGCAAAACAGAGGAAGGGGGATGGCTGTTTGTGGGGGTGTTAGGACAAGTTATGTCAAGTCAGGACCTGCAGCCGCACGCTCCTGCCTCGTCTATTTAAGAAGCAGTAGCTGATTGCAGATCGCCAGTCACGACATTTTCAACAATGGAGAAGGTTGAGCACCGCGCAGTGATCAAATTTTGACCAAGGAAGGCAAGAAGGTAAAAGAGATCCATGAACGCATGGTTGCAGTGTACACCGACACCGCCCCTTCCTATGCAACCATTGCTCGCTGGAATACGGAGTTCCGCCATGGTCGTGAGTCTCTTGAAGATGACCCCCGTCCAGGACGCCCATCAGACGTGACCAACGAGGACAATGTGGAGAGGATGATCCTTGAAAATCGACGGGTGAAGGTCGAAGAAATCGAGATAGAACTTGGAATATCACAGGAAAGTATTATCAACATCATCCACGACAATTTGGCCATGACCAAGGTCTGTGCCCGCTGGGTCCCTAGAAATCTCACGCCCCATGATCGACTTCAACATCGTCAAAGTCCACAAGGCCAGAGTTGCACAAGCTGCTCTGCGCGAGTGAGGATTTGAGGAGCTCAACCATGCCCTCTACAGTACAGATCTGGCCCCTTGCGACTATTTTTTATTCCGCCAGCTCAAGGCTGCACTGTGTGGACGACGGTTTGGGGACGATGAAGATGTCCAGCTCGCCGTCCAGGAGAGAATTGAACAGCAGTCGGGGGATTTCTGGTTGTCGGGAATTCGAAGCCTCAGGGACAAGTGGCGCAAGTGCATTGAAGTGAAGGGTAGTTATATTGAAAAATAATAGAACACTTTTCCTCATATCTCGTTTCCTTATATCTGAATTGCAAAACTTATTGACCGCCCCTCGTATATATTTATATATATATATATATATATATATATTAACAATTATAAGGAGGAGTGACAAGAGTTAATATAATTTCTTTAAGGTCAAAAAAACCGTCCTTTCCAACCAGGAAAAAATGAGCCCACGAAGACGAATGTCTTCTTCGATCTCATCATTTTTTCTATGATTTCTCAGCGCATTTTTTCATTTCCTTTTTTCTTTGTCTTTTCCTTGAATTAAAGAAAAAGTCTTAATCGAGAATGACTTCGTTCAGAAAAGTTGCTCCCAAATCAAGATTCCATCCAGTGAAATTTGGGGAATTAAAATTTGAAGAAAATATAATGAGTTTTATTCTTTCGTTCTTTCGTTAATCAAAGTATTTTTTTTTTATTACACATTTGTTTTCGTTTGTTCCTTAATTTTTCTCAATTTTTATTCTTAAATATAAGATTGTTTATTTTTACAGTTTCTTTCTTTTTGAGGGTATGTTTTTTTAGGGGGCGCAATTATTTCTCTTATTTGGATGGGCACGGCCTTGTTTCGCATGCGCCTAATTTTGGTTGCCATGATGGTGGTAAATTTTTTCATAAATGAACCACAACCATGTTTGTTTACATTAATAAGATGACTTGAATATTAAAATATTTTGCTTTAAACAGCATCACCGAAACGTGTTTCCCCAAGATTAGAATCAACTATTTGCCTTTCTATCAAGGAGGAAGATTTTTTTATGCTTAAGAGGCTTCATCTTCGAGTGTACTAAGTAGTACGTATTTTCTAGTTATTGTTATTTTATAGCTTCCGTATGGTTTTAAGTGGTAGTAAATCTATTCATCGTTCACTAAACAAAAGGAAAACGTATTCTTAAAGGAAGCTAAGACGAGAAACAAACAATGACGTTCTATAGGTTGTTCCATAAAAAGCGCCGAATTTGAAAGGTGAATAATTAAAACGTATTTATATAAACATAGTTATCATCTACATATTTCTAACGAATTGTGTCTCCCGTTTAGGTATAGAACAGCTGTCGGCCATATGTAAACCTACACTGAGTGTGCATACATTTATCCGCTCCTAGAAATTTCCGATAACTCTCTCGCAGATGTGTGGCTCGATGCCTCCAATCACTCGCTGGATTTCAGCCTTGAGTTCAGGAATTGTGCGGAGTTTGTTGCCGTATACCTGTGATTTCACATACTCCCATAAGAAGGAATCACAAGGGGTAAGATCGCAGGACCTTAGGAGTCATTCCTGGTCACCATGCAAGAATATCACTCGCTGCGGAAATTTTCGTAGATAATGCAAAAGTTTGGGGTGAAGTGTGGCTGGTCGCTCCATCCTGCTGAAACCAGAAGTTGTCTATCTCCCTATCTTCTAAGTTTTGCTATAATGGTAACTGTATTCCTCCCATCATCACACCACACAGTCGCTTTGACTGGATGCATTTCATGCTCTTGCATTATTCTAGGATTTTCATTTCCCCAAATCCGGAAGTTATGTTTATTGACAAATCTACTCAAGTGAAAGTGGGCCTCGTCACTGAAGATGATTTTCCTTGCAAAATTTTCGTCGGCTGCAAGTCTCTCCACAACCCAGTCAGCAAATTGCTTCCGCCTCCCGTGGTCAGGTGGCTGAAGATGCTGCGTAAGTTTAATCTTGTACGCATATATATGATCTTTATGCAGAGTTTGACGTAATGAAGTGGTCAGGATGTCCAACTGCTCCGAACGCCGGCGAATCGATTTTCCCGGACTCAGAGTGACACTGTCTCGCACAACAGCAATTGATTGCTCTGTCCGACAAGAACGATTCTGCCCCGGCGATTTTGCCGTTGCAGCTGAACCAGTTGTTTTAAACTTCGTCATTAGTCTGCAAACCATACACTCATTGGGTGCTTAATTTCTCCTCAAAATGGTGCGAAGTGCTCGAACTGTTTGCGCCGCACTTTCTCCCTTTTGGTAAAATGCCTTCAGGATCAGAACGCACTGCTCAGTTGTACTCTTACGAGCATCACTTTCTCTGATAACCACGGAAACAGAATTAGCAGACTCTCAAGTTCTTCATCTTCATTCTTTCATGACGTTCAATGCGCTGAAGATTTTTTTACCTAAGTATAAAATACTTTCCACATAGAAAATCTCTAGTTGGTAAATAGAAGGTTATCATGATGACCGCATACATCATGACTCACACATACTCACATCCGGCTGCGTTCGATTGAATCATTAGACTAATGGGTGTAAAATATAGGGTGAAAGATGTGTGGCATCATTTACTTAGAGTGATTTGGGGGTATTGGCCAGCTTGAAAGTTGTTGATGTTGTTTATATCGCCCTAGGAGCAGATGACATCTCTGCTCCCTCTGACTGCTTGGCAGATCAAGAGAGCGAGCTTTGATCACACAGGCTGTGCCCGAGGCCCCCGTCAACATTACCACAATTAAGTGGGGATGCGCTTTCTGTGAGGATGTCTCGAAGGAGCAGGTTAGAGTGGAGAGAGGGTGGTGCATGCTGTGGGAATTTTTAAGCCCCTCCCCTGTGATTGCGATCCATACAACAGCTAGGAAGTGGAAGTTCTATTGCAACTTAACCTCACAAGGACTACATCCAAGTGGGGCAATCCCGTTCTTGCGTCTAGGCAGGATGGTTGTGTTATGACCACTTGGAAATGCCTTTTACTACCACTCTTTTTCACTTGCCAAACAGGGCGGCTAGAGTTGAAAAAACACAGCTTTGAAAGTGAGGTGCGCTGCTGTTATACACTGAAAACTTCAACCGAGGTCAACAGTGGAAAATTATAATGTAATACTTAATGTGATATAATGTCACGTAACACTTAATATAAAGTTTACCACCCGGTTAATACCGAGTAGTACTTTCAACCCTTTACTGCCCAGATGTACTTTTTCCTCCAATTTTGCTCTAATTTCCTCTTCGCGTCGAGAAGAACCATTTCGTACAACTCAAAGACTGAATTTGGATACTCATTCGAGTTGACAAGTCGTGTTTTTATTCTTAGCCTAATAGATAAATGATGAAGAGGTGAAGGGTTAAGCAAATATGTTTGCTCTTTAATAGCTATATAACTAGTTGGTGACGGTAATAGTATTGCTGTTTAAAAGGAATTGCTGATACAAGAGCCTTTTAATGAGGTATCTACATTAAAAATACATAACAGAGTGACATAAGTTAACGAAATAAATACTAAGAGCAATAAGAGATTAATTAGCTCGAATTTAGAGGGTGACGGACAAAAAATGGTCTATTGTTTCATCCCAAATAAATTTGTGCAATGGATGGACATTAGAAAAGAATAACGAGAGTTTCACTGAAATAGGAAATCACTGCAATTGAAATTTATTGTACATAGTTAGATATATTTCGCAATGAGGATGTGAATAAGAATCGAGAGTAGAGCCTGTCGTTGACGTAAGTTGAAAAGGGACGTTGAAAAGGGCACTGAGAGAAAGGCAGTGGCGTCACCATACAAGATGCGAGTAGAAAAGAGTAGGAGGACCTTTCCATTGCCGTGGAGAGGTCGTTAAGGAGGAAGTGAATAACAGCCAACCAGGGCCGTCAGGCGAAAAGAGATGACAACGGTAGAAGATAGACAGTAGAAGATTAATACTTAGAGATGGCCATGCATTACGTTGGTGATTTTGTTATTTGTTATTTACATAAAACTAAGCAATACCAACTAAGGCCTCTCCGCCTTAAAGAATTTAAGGACATGTTCGTAAAGGAAATAGTAAAAAACGAAGATGTAATAATGTGCAGAAGGTTTAGTTTGGAGAAATTTAAAGAATAGTTAGGATAGGAGGAGGGATAGAGTCCTATTAGGCGAATAACTCTCCAGAACAAGCTTAATATTTACTATGCAAACAAATTTCTTACAGCTTAACCGCCAATCGAAAGCGGCACTTCAAGAGGAGGGCTAGGAAAGCATCTCTCTCCTTACATCTTTCTCCAGAAGAAGGCACCGATCGTATCACAACTGATGTTCAGAGAGCTCGTCAAATAAAGGATAATGCAGTTTGTGAGAATGACATAACCTTGTTTGCTTCCTTGTTTTCTGTTCCCTATGCCCCTGTTGTCTCTTTACGGGAGCCATAATAGAGTGGATAATATCAACTAAAGCAAAGTGGGGCCTTGCCCGGTCAGGGTAACGGGGGTTCTCTCTCCCCTTGCTAACGCTGTACTCGGTCAAAGAAAACTGAGTTAGGTTAAATTGGAAAAAAACGCGTCGCTTTTCGCGAGGTATTGGAGAACGCCCTGACCTCGGTGATGGCCCGAAAGCGGGCTCATTCTGAACTGGGGTCGCGATGAGTTGAACATCCGCAACCCCCAGAATGCTTAATGGGTGAGGATGTTCAATAGCCTGATAGGTGGATAAGGGATGTTCAACTGATCCTGCGAGCGTTTTTGTTACTTAGCCATCTCAATTTAAGAGGACTAGATTTAATCTAATTATTGCCCCCAAAGTTGTGATAATTGTAGCATAGGGCAGCATGCTGCAGCTAACATCTTGAGTGTTTGAGGCCATCTGGCCTTAATGCTAAAATGCAGCAGTAAACATATGGATGATTGCGGGCCCTCCTAGCCCTAATGCGAGCATTTTGCAACCAACATCTTGTGGGCCTTTCTAACCCAAATACCATCAGGGAAACTGTGGTTATATACCTTCCACCCATTTTCACTTCCTTTATCTTTACTTTGTTTAAAAATCTCCGCATACAAAATTCATGTGGAAGATACATTCATTTTCAATTTCATCGTCTTTGAATTAAAACCAATGAGGGAAAAAATTAGCTGCTATTTTACTTCAATTCCTAATCGAAAATCCTCGTGAACTACGTGTGAGGAGGCAGAGAAAACTGATTCTAGCAGTGCGAACAACTTTCCGATCACACAAATTAATTAGCCATCAATAAGAAAATTATTAAATAATAAAACGAAGGTCACCTTACAAGACTTAAATTTTTGTTCATCACCCATTTTATTTAGCTCTTTCTGACCCCCTCCCCCCTCAGCCCCATTTAAAAAAACCCGGCCTGGGAGGGCGCTCATATGGGGAAACGGTTTTCAGCCGAATTCTTTTCTTTATCTTCTTCCGATCGCAGAAGAAACGTGAAAGTGACTTCCGTCTAAGGACCTAAACCTGCTTATCTTGCAGTTCGAATTTCTAGATTATTTTTCCCAGTCTTTCATTCCCTCTGACCATTCTTCTTTTTTTTTACAGCCCTTTTCAGTATTTTTTAATCGGGTTTTCCTTTACATTGAACTACGAATTAATCTCGAATATAGCTAGAGGACTAATTTCGTATCTTTTAGTGCTTTGTTTTCGAAACACTCGATTTGTCGTATGTTCGCCTTTATATCTGAATTAAACCTGTACCTGTAAATATGTTCTCCATGATTCTTCTTTAGAGTGGAAGCCAAAAACTAGAGCAAAAAATGTTATTTCCCTGATCCGTTTTGATGCCTCTCGTATTAAATATATTATATATTACCATAATAAATGGTTTCATACCTACCAACTTTTAAAGGAATGAAGGGTATATATATATATATATATATATATATATATATATATATATATATATATATATATATATATATATATATATACAGGGTGTTTAAAAAAATTTATATCATTTGGGATTTAAATATCACAGAAACTACATAGTCAAGTCAAATGAAACTAAACAGGCTTAATGTTAAGCAACTTAAAATTTATTCCTCCAAATTTGAATGAGAAAATCAAAGGTATGTGAATTCTATGAAAGATTTCACAAATGTTCAATATCCTCACCGCCTGAGACACGCCACACCTCAAGTCGGTAGTCCAGCTCCTCCCAAACACGCTGCAGCATGTCTTTGGTAACAGTCTCCAGTGCGGCAGAGAAAAAAAATCGCGAGGTGTCAGGTCAGGTGAACGTGGCGGCCATTTCAACAGCACATTGTCTTCATCACCGGCACGCTCGATCCATCTCCCTCGCAGATTGTAATTGAGATAAGCCCGCACAGTTAGCTTCCAGTGAGGTGGAGTCCCGCCCTGTTGAAAAATTAAGTTTCCTTGTTCATTTGCAATGAGCTCATCCATTAGCCAGTTCTGAAGCATTTGCAGATAAACATGGCCGGTCACATTTCCCTCAAAGAAAAACGGGCCATGAAGCTCGTGCTTGGAGATGGCGCAGAACACATTCACTTTCGGTGAATCCGTCACGTGCTCAACTGTGGCATGGGGATTTTCTTCGCCCCAAATGTGAACATTATGCTTATTGACTTTGCCATTCGTATGAAATGTGGCCTCATCACTGAAAACAAGACGTTCCTTGAACTCGTCTTCTTCAAGTTTCTCTTGCATATCAGGCCGTTATGGCATGAATTAACTGCAGCTTGTAGGGTTTCATTAGCAAGCGTTTCCTCATGACGCGCCAAATTGTCGTTGGAGGAATCTGGGTTGCCAGACTTGTTCTTCTTATGGACTTCTTGGGGCTTCCTAAAAGTTTTTGGAGAACCCGCTCGACCGTCTCTTGCAATGTTATTGGTCGTCCAGATCCTTTTGCCCTGCACAGACAACCTTCCTCTTTGAATTTTTTGTGCCATGTCCAAATCTGCATTGCCGTTGGTGACTGTTTAAGGAACTCTCTCACAAATGCACGCTGCACAATCTTGTTCGACTGTATCGCGAGCATACTCCAATACACAGAACGCCTTTTCACTTCCAGTGAATGGCATTTCTATTCCTGTAAAAATAAAAACATCAAACATAAAACTTGGATCTGTTTCTACACATGTTGTTAAATTTTGAAGTCATTTAAACGGGAAATGGCAAAGTTATTAGATTGCAAAATGATATCATTTTTTTTAAACAGCCGGTATATATATATATATATATATATATATATATATATATATATATATATATATATATATATATATATATATATATATATATATATATATAATTAAAAGTTACATGTTACATGCATACTAATAAAAATGTATGTGGGAAAGGACAGGTCAAAAGAAATGAACATAGGCAGGTGGCTAGAACAGCGATCATAACAGACTGCCCCACGGTTATATGAGACTAAGAAAAAGAATTAACCGCACCGGTTCGGTCTCCTTCGCGTGCCTGTATCGGGAGTATTTCGAATTGAATTAGATTATCTGTTCAATTGTGGCTGCTTTGCTTGTATCTCGAATGCGTTGAGAAAGAATAATTGGCGGTGGTCCGAGGCTAGATAAAAATTCTAGTGTTTTCCTTCAATATTTTCTTGTTAAGACAAAAACTAATGCTTCTCTTCTTCTATGTGCTTTATTGGGTGGGGTGGGCTTCATTGTTTAGGCGATATTTTCACACAAAGTCGCACAACTCGAAAGAGGAATAATTGTTAGAATGTTAAGAGGCAAAAGAAATCTATAATTCTAAAGATTAAAAACAACATTTTTTTATTTAATGCATTCAATCTATTCCACAGGCCAATCTGAAGATTCTTTTGCTATAGTTTTGGCGGGTAAAACTCTAGTTTTTTAGTTAATAGCACTTAAAAATAGTATTGTCCAATACATAACTCTATTATTTGTTGCTGCTATGACGTCATAAGCCTGGTGAAAAAAAAATTAATTGCCCTGATATTAGAAATAAATATTATAAAATGATGATTTAAATTTAACTAGGATATAGAAAGTTAGGGCTATTCGGCTATTTAGGCACATTTATTTTTAAGTGTTTTTTGAAAATTATTCCGGCAAGTTAAATTCTTCTTTTTTTGTCTTCGAATCCTCAAATGTAAATGGCATCCCCATATCTTTCACGTTAAATCTAATTCGGCTTTAGTCCTGTACCGTTCACAAACATGTCCTTTGCAGATTAGGCTGTACTTTTGAGTGCTTTTGACAAAAATCAATTACAACTTCGAAACGACCATAATATTCACGGGAGAACGCAAGAACAGTTATTTCACAACCATCACAGAGAGCAGACAATTTAGACTATAGCCTATGCTACGCCGTGTCACAAGAATAGGCTTCTTGTTTTGATTCTTGGAGGCGGAAAAAATAGAAAATAAATATGTAATTAAAAAAAAAACTACCCTTCCCCCGTAAAAATTAACCTACCTTAAAAATAATAAAAAGAACCAACCTGCCTAAACCCCCAAATAACGCAATGAGAAGATGGGTGACATTTGATTTAAAGTTGTTAATCTGTAAAATTACCAAGAAATCTTATAATAATGTAAAATTCATTCTCAAGATTAGTGATTATCCACCGATTTTTACTCATTTGCTGAAATGACTATAGACTCCGTAGTCTTGTCCTTGGAACATTTATGGGTGCTAAAATATTGGCTACTTTTCCACAACGACCTATGTATATGCCGAATGCCTCCTCCTACATGCTATAAGTCGGGCCTTATTTAGTTGGAGTTAAATAATAAGTTACAAAGATTCAGTTTCCTAACTGATTACAGATGTAGCAAACCAGTCGAGTTAGTTATATCTTGGGTATTATACAGTATGGTATCTTCTATCTATCTCTATCAGCAGGTTTGCCAAGTTCTGCAATAAGTAGGCATGAAAATAAGGTTTGGGCTTAAAGAAATGGCCCCTAAATCTTTTAGTAACCTTGATCATATAATCTGTATGATTTTATTCTATGACTTACTGAATAAAATGATTCAGTCGCTGTTTCGATTACCTTAGAAAGGGTACCTCCATATCACACCTAATAAGAGCAACCTCTTGATTAAGACTTCTAGAACTTAATTCCTAGTGAGTCCCATTTTTGGCCCGGTTTCATACAACTACTAGAACTGAATGATCGATAATTTCATCGCATGTAATTATAATATTGAAATTTATTACTTTGGTTTAAGTTTGAACTTTCAAGTACTAGTGCCCATGGAGGTCTGGGGAATACCATTCGTTTACCAGTATTTTAAGTTGACAATTTCTGTGATTACAGCTTTTTGTCAACAGTTTTTTACACTATTCTTTACCTACCTATTATAAGTAAATAGCAACCGGATTTATTATCAAAATATTCCCTATAACCTATCCCAACAGATCAACTTTAATCTAACATCAATATATACTTGTATATATAGTTTATTAATGCAATATTTCTATTACACTCTGCAAACAAAAAAATGGCAACTTTTTCATGTTATTAAACCTTGTAATGTCATTGCGAGACATTCCTTCTACCTGGTATGTCTCTTTTATTGTTTTGACGCTATTTTCATTATTGGAGTGTTATAAAAATTCTTAAGATATTGTGAAACTTTATCTCATGTTATATATACATTTCAGTTCTAAATGAACAAGTAATTTATGCTATGTCATATAACGGTGAAGGCTTATTAAAAATTCCCTGCACGCTTATTCGTATCTAAGACCTGTATATTTTTTCATTTCAGCCTTTAATACAAACCTAAGTACTCTCTTCTTGATGATTTTATATGTATGTGATTTTATTACAGTTCGAAAGTTATCGAAAATTATTATTTTTCGGGTCCCAGTCTTGCTAATTGATCATTAAGGTCTGAAATAGGCCCACTTAATGATCGAACCAAGGTCGCCAGGCGGGGGAGGGGGTATGTCGCTGGTAGATAATTGATGGTAGAAGATTAATGTATTGAGACTGTCATACGTTGTAGTTTTTAATCTATCTTTGTTTATTATTTACTTTATATTAATAGATAGTAATGAGAGCATCTTACACGCAAAATTTATTAGGAGAGGTTCGTAAATTTCAAGTCCTACCTACCACCAACTACATATTTTGTTTGCCAATTTTTGTATCACCAATTGGAACATACAGTATAATAGTGTATATGAGTTCCTAATTTCAGAATCCAATATACACAGCAGATCATTTTCAACAGTATATTTTAGTTACATTTAACATCGATTTTTATATCGGTTTAGAGTATTATTTTTCCTTAGCATTTATCTTTTGCCCCATATTTTGTCCTCTTGAGTTAATTCGAAGTCAACAAATCCATATTTATAACATTCCCATATATAATAATATATTGTGGTCGCAAACAGATTCCTGGGACATTCTAGCACAACACCATTTACTATAATTTATTGATTTCATTCTGTTATGACTGACAACTCGGGCCCTGGTGCCTTTTTGGTTGCCATTTGAATCAATTTCTTGATAATCAAGTGGTTGCCTCTTCCTTTATTATTGGTTTCTTCTGCATTACTAAGCAAAATGACTTGAAATTACGTATATTGCGCTTGCACATCGTATTCTCAGCTGATTCGACATCACCACCTTATCAAGTGGATTCCTAATTATGCATCTTACATATGTGGTCAGTCCAACCTCAAGCTGAAGTCTTGGCTCTGACCTATCTGACACTTCTATCGCTGAAACTTTTACAGTTGATTCTTTCATTGCTGAGTATTCTATCCCTGTACCTTCTACCCCTGAGTTGTCTGTGTCTCTCATATCTGTTTTGTCATCTACGCTAATCCACGTACATATTTGCTCTTGAGCAAGTTTGCCTTTTCGCAATTCAACAACATTTCAGACCAATGGTTCGAGTCCACTTGATGGATTGTTTGGCGTTTGGTCTCATATGTTCTGCAGAGGAATTTGCCCAGCCTAGAATGTTATCAGGTTCAGGCGATTGGCGCGCCTTCCCCGTCGAAAGCACCGGTAATATTCTACTCTTCTGAATACTTAGGGTTTGTACCTTTCTTTAACTTCATCCGTCTCTTAACAAACCTTTTTACAAACTCCCTCTCTTTTAAACGGGTATTTGCAAAGACCTAGACAAAGAGTAACGCTGTGACTTTACCAATCACTCTGTTCTAGTAACTGAAAATTGGGTTTCTCGAGCTGGATTGGAGAAACAGCTTAAAAAGGTCTTCAATGGCCAAATCGGCGCATCTTGAGACCTTGACTAAAGCGACTTACAAAGGAAGAGTAGTCGTCTTAATGTACATAATGATACTAACATTGCCAGTAATGTTTTAATAATTGCAAGTACGATATCTCACAACACATGAAAGTAAATTATTTGAAACTTTAATTCATATAGTTAATATGTTAATTTACTTAAATTTGTGATTAAATATTCATTTGCAGTACTGTAAAGATTTCATAAAAATTTGATATTTTCTCTTCTTGCTGCGAATAATGGATAGACTTCGTTAGTGTTTCAGAGCTAAATAGTTTGATAGTAGGTATGAGTAGGCCGTTTTGTTTTCTATTTGTAATGTGAGCTGAGCGTATTATACTGCACTCCTTTTGAATTTCCTCAATTGATCTTTTTGGTTTGATTCACCTATCTACATTTAAAAACAAAGCGGAACCAATTAGGGCCCTGAAGAAAGTTCTTTAACTAATTTTTTGACATATATTTTAAAAATTTACCATAGTCACTACAGGAAAAAATATTTCATCTTAATTAGTTGACGTTCTACTATAACCTTCCTCTTAAGTGGTTTTGATTAATAAAAACAAAATTAAATACATATAATAATTTACGTTACACATTAATGACTGGTAACCATAAACAAATCAGAGCATAGTCTAGTACTAAAAGTTCACACAAGGATCATTAAGGAATACTATGGTGAATATGTACCTTAACATGTAAACAACAAAAGAACTACTAATTCTTCTGAAACCTTCGAGAGATAATGTAATTCTTTTTGGTAATTTTGTTTACTGCAATAAGCATTTGGGTGAATAATAGAAAATAGAGAAGAGATGGAGAAAACTTGATCAATAGATTCCACTAGCGGCCTATTATCATGAGTTATGTTGGAATTGTTTTGAATAAACGCCAATTTAAAAGGTGCATGTAGTTTCTCCTCCCCTCTTAACTGGTTCTAGAATTACATACAAATGGAAATTTTATTTTAAAATCAAGTAAACAAATCAGCTCAAGCCAATAAACATGTCATTTATGGAAGTAAATATTATAATTTTGATTTATATACCAGAATTTTCTACTGCATTTTAGCACTGTTTATATTACATAAAACTGTCCAATCTCTCTTCCCTTTACAACACCTAGTTGCCAGGTAATCTTGTATTAACTACCATATTTTATATAAATAAATAAACGAAGGACTTTCGGACATCAGTGTAACGAAGATATATGCTAAAAGTTATTTATTTGGGGACTTTATTAAGGTTAAACTCCAGGGGAGTTTAACCTTAATATGGACAGTAGGATGAAAAGAAATAAACCCTGAAAAGACAGGCCAGGAGAATAACAAGTCAGCGGGAGACAAAAACGATAGAGGCAGATGGATTCTCACATCCCTAGATGTAGGATCATGAAACGTTTCTAAAAGAATTACACGAACAAAAACATCCAGTTAGGGTCAATTCAAGGAAAGATAAACTTCGGCTTGACTCTCCTATCTTTGTTTCTTTCTCCTTTTCCTCTGTTTCTCTTTGATTTGTATAATACCATATTATCACTCGTTCTCATTTTCCTAACATCTTCTGACGAGCAGGATTCATTATAATAAAGAATAATCTCTGGAACGGAGGGCAAATGCGTTCTTTGTATACGGAGCAAAGTTTTAATACCACTGCATACAACCACAAACACATGAATATGACAATTACAAAGATATGTATACTCAAAATGCACACAAACTTCAACAAACGCCTACACCGCAATATTTCTATAGATATATTGAACTTCTCGTAATCCATTTTAGTTTTAATTATAGTTTAAGTTCTTTATAATTGGTCCACTTGGTGTAAACATAGCTGTTTTTTTTTCAATTCTCCGCAGCTTTTCTGATTCAGCGAAGAGATGTTGCTAAGAGATAAGGATTTTTAATCTGGAATGACAATTACGGCAGACATCAGAGTTGCAGGTGTTTTGGCACAACGATTTTTATCAGTTGCTTAATTTGGATCAATGAAATTATGAGTTGCAGTTCGAGATTCAATTAACTTCTTTTTCGGCGAGGTTTGGTGCGAAGACGGTTAGCTTTCGTGTATTTTTCGCTTCGAGCTAAAATCAAGGAAGAAAAGAGAGAAATTTGACGGTGTGACCTTTTTTAAACATTATGTTTTTGTTATTAATCCATGAAAATAACTTTTATAGAAGACATTCTGGCCAGAAAACGCGGGGGAGTTAATGGAGATGAGTGCCCTTTATTAAGGGAATGTGCATGAGGATGAAAGAAAGTGGAGGAGATACAAACAAATAAAAACAGGAATAAATTGAAGAGATATACCTCGAGCGTTTCTTTTGTCATAAACAAAATGGCCCAGAGTGGTTAAATTCCTGTTATTGTTTACTTAACTAGTCGAAAAATACCAATTACCACTATTCAATAATTTGTAACACATTTATTCATCAACATGACTGTAATAAAATAATCATTGGTATTATTAGTTACGGTACTCGTTAATACCACAAATTATTTGCATCGGTATGACTCGTTACCACAAATCATTTGTTTCTTTATATGACGTTAACAGAAACTACTAGTTTTGGCATTTGACATTAGTACAAAGCAGTTGTTTCTGTATTCTTCAGTCTCATAAATCACTTGTTTCTCTTTTCATCAAATTATTATTTTTTTAGTCCCATAAAACTCGTTTCTATATTCGTAGAATAAGATTTTTTCGATATTTATTAGTACCGTATATTCTTTGTATCGGTGTTTCTCGGTATCAGAAATAAACAGTTTGGGTATTTGTAAGAAACATACCACAATTAATGGATTCACTTTTATTCACTAGCTGAGACCAATGACTTCACTATTCGTTCATAAGTGAAAAATGACTATGCTAGGAAGGGAGAGCATTTAGTCCACAGATTGATCCAAAAGCTTATGACAAGATCTTGTATTTATTCTTTCATTCTACCTTATTGCCTCTTCGCTTCTCTTTATCCCTCTCCAATATGTTCTTGTGTACTCATTATTTACGATGAAACATATTATTGAAACAGGGTTTCTTATCTTCTCTTCTCTCTCTATCTTCTCTGGTTCTCTTTATAGTGATTTGCCTTTATTTGTTTCTGGCTGTTATGGGCTTGTTTCTGTATGCCTCTGTGCAATTATCTAGTGCTGTCTCTCTTTTTGCGAATCTATGTGTTTGTCCCTAATAATACTTTTTCTTTCCTTTGTCTCTGTTTCGACATGAATTGGAGAGTGCAGAATTTGCCTTTTTTTCTCTCTGCAGAGCTTGCTGATTGTCTTTACTCATCTGCATCTGAATTTGTAGTAGGTTGTTTCTGTTCCTCTATGTTGTTTTGCCTTTGTCTCAGAGTGTTAACTTTGATACTGTATATGTTATCGACTTTATCTCTGAATGTTTTATTGCCTGTCTCTTCTGTCTCTGAATATTCTTTATCCACTTTTTCTCTCTCTGAATGACTTTATGCCTGTTTCTTTTGTCTCTGAATGGTTTGCTGACTCTCTCTTATTTCTACGAATGTTTGATCTCTCGACTGTCTTTGGATATTAGCTGAATATCTCTTTTTTTGTCTCAGAATATTTGCTGTCAGGCTTAGCTGACTCTGAATGTTTGTTGTATGTTTCATCTTTCCTCGAATATTATACGTCTATCTTTTCTGTGTCAGAAAGATTTGTCTTTTTCTTCTGTCATTAAATATTAGGTTTCTATCTCGTTTGTAATTTAATACAAGTTGATGTCTTCTCTTTCTGAATATTTACTGTCTGGTTCTTATGACTGAATGTTTGTTGTCTATCTCTTCTCTTTCTGAATATTTACTGTCTGGTTCTTATGACTGAATGTTTGTTGTCTATCTCTTCTCTTTCTGAATATTTACTGTCTGGTTCTTATGACTGAATGTTTGTTGTCTATCTCTTCTCTTTCTGAATATTTACTGTCTGGTTCTTGTGACTGAATGTTTGTTGTCTATCTCTTCTCTTTCTGAATATTTACTGTCTGGTTCTTATGACTGAATGTTTGTTGTCTATCTCTTCTCTTTCTGAATATTTACTGTCTGGTTCTTATGACTGAATGTTTGTTGTCTATCTCTTCTCTTTCTGAATATTTACTGTCTGGTTCTTGTGACTGAATGTTTGTTGTCTATCTCTTCTCTTTCTGAATATTTACTGTCTGGTTCTTATGACTGAATGTTTGTTGTCTATCTCTTCTCTTTCTGAATATTTACTGTCTGGTTCTTATGACTGAATGTTTGTTGTCTATCTCTTCTCTTTCTGAATATTTACTGTCTGGTTCTTGTGACTGAATGTTTGTTGTCTATCTCTTCTCTTTCTGAATATTTACTGTCTGGTTCTTATGACTGAATGTTTGTTGTCTATCTCTTCTCTTTCTGAATATTTACTGTCTGGTTCTTATGACTGAATGTTTGTTGTCTATCTCTTCTCTTTCTGAATATTTACTGTCTGGTTCTTGTGACTGAATGTTTGTTGTCTATCTCTTCTCTTTCTGAATATTTACTGTCTGGTTCTTATGACTGAATGTTTGTTGTCTATCTCTTCTCTTTCTGAATATTTACTGTCTGGTTCTTGTGACTGAATGTTTGTTGTCTATCTCTTCTCTTTCTGAATATTTACTGTCTGGTTCTTATGACTGAATGTTTGTTGTCTATCTCTTCTCTTTCTGAATATTTACTGTCTGGTTCTTATGACTGAATGTTTGTTGTCTATCTCTTCTCTTTCTGAATATTTACTGTCTGGTTCTTGTGACTGAATGTTTGTTGTCTATCTCTTCTCTTTCTGAATATTTACTGTCTGGTTCTTATGACTGAATGTTTGTTGTCTATCTCTTCTCTTTCTGAATATTTACTGTCTGGTTCTTGTGACTGAATGTTTGTTGTCTATCTCTTCTCTTTCTGAATATTTACTGTCTGGTTCTTATGACTGAATGTTTGTTGTCTATCTCTTCTCTTTCTGAATATTTACTGTCTGGTTCTTGTGACTGAATGTTTGTTGTCTATCTCTTCTCTTTCTGAATATTTACTGTCTGGTTCTTATGACTGAATGTTTGTTGTCTATCTCTTCTCTTTCTGAATATTTACTGTCTGGTTCTTGTGACTGAATGTTTGTTGTCTATCTCTTCTCTTTCTGAATATTTACTGTCTGGTTCTTATGACTGAATGTTTGTTGTCTATCTCTTCTCTTTCTGAATATTTACTGTCTGGTTCTTATGACTGAATGTTTGTTGTCTATCTCTTCTCTTTCTGAATATTTACTGTCTGGTTCTTGTGACTGAATGTTTGTTGTCTATCTCTTCTCTTTCTGAATATTTACTGTCTGGTTCTTATGACTGAATGTTTGTTGTCTATCTCTTCTCTTTCTGAATATTTACTGTCTGGTTCTTATGACTGAATGTTTGTTGTCTATCTCTTCTCTTTCTGAATATTTACTGTCTGGTTCTTGTGACTGAATGTTTGTTGTCTATCTCTTCTCTTTCTGAATATTTACTGTCTGGTTCTTATGACTGAATGTTTGTTGTCTATCTCTTCTCTTTCTGAATATTTACTGTCTGGTTCTTATGACTGAATGTTTGTTGTCTATCTCTTCTCTTTCTGAATATTTACTGTCTGGTTCTTGTGACTGAATGTTTGTTGTCTATCTCTTCTCTTTCTGAATATTTACTGTCTGGTTCTTGTGACTGAATGTTTGTTGTCTATCTCTTCTCTTTCTGAATATTTACTGTCTGGTTCTTATGACTGAATGTTTGTTGTCTATCTCTTCTCTTTCTGAATATTTACTGTCTGGTTCTTATGACTGAATGTTTGTTGTCTATCTCTTCTCTTTCTGAATATTTACTGTCTGGTTCTTGTGACTGAATGTTTGTTGTCTATCTCTTCTCTTTCTGAATATTTACTGTCTGGTTCTTATGACTGAATGTTTGTTGTCTATCTCTTCTCTTTCTGAATATTTACTGTCTGGTTCTTGTGACTGAATGTTTGTTGTCTATCTCTTCTCTTTCTGAATATTTACTGTCTGGTTCTTATGACTGAATGTTTGTTGTCTATCTCTTCTCTTTCTGAATATTTACTGTCTGGTTCTTGTGACTGAATGTTTGTTGTCTATCTCTTCTCTTTCTGAATATTTACTGTCTGGTTCTTATGACTGAATGTTTGTTGTCTATCTCTTCTCTTTCTGAATATTTACTGTCTGGTTCTTATGACTGAATGTTTGTTGTCTATCTCTTCTCTTTCTGAATATTTACTGTCTGGTTCTTGTGACTGAATGTTTGTTGTCTATCTCTTCTCTTTCTGAATATTTACTGTCTGGTTCTTATGACTGAATGTTTGTTGTCTATCTCTTCTCTTTCTGAATATTTACTATCTGGTTCTTGTGACTGAATGTTTGTTGTCTATCTCTTCTCTTTCTGAATATTTACTGTCTGGTTCTTATGACTGAATGTTTGTTGTCTATCTCTTCTCTTTCTGAATATTTACTGTCTGGTTCTTGTGACTGAATGTTTGTTGTCTATCTCTTCTCTTTCTGAATATTTACTGTCTGGTTCTTATGACTGAATGTTTGTTGTCTATCTCTTCTCTTTCTGAATATTTACTGTCTGGTTCTTGTGACTGAATGTTTGTTGTCTATCTCTTCTCTTTCTGAATATTTACTGTCTGGTTCTTATGACTGAATGTTTGTTGTCTATCTCTTCTCTTTCTGAATATTTACTGTCTGGTTCTTGTGACTGAATGTTTGTTGTCTATCTCTTCTCTTTCTGAATATTAATTGGAGTTCTTCTGTCTCTGAATATATGCTGTCCTGCTCCGAATAATAGTAGTTGTCAGTGGTTCTGTCTCTGTATCTTTGCTCTCTGCCTTTTGTCTCTGTTCACATGTTGTCTTTCTCTTCGGTCTCGTGGTATTTGCTTCCTTTCTTAAATGATTTTTGTCTACTATCGATTCTATAGAGTGATTCTCTCTGTTTTTTTTTTGTGGTTCATTTTGTTGGCCTTGGTTGTCTTTTTTATTTTAATAGATCCTAATTATTAGGTTAATTTTTTTTACGGTGACTTAAGCCCATGAGGCAGTGCCTAAATGTCCTGAAAAAGGCAACATCCACGTTTCACAAACAAGAGATTGCTGGATCAATTATATACAGGATTACATACATAGTTTTGTCCAATAGATGGCATTAATTGAAGAAAAGAAAACAAAACAAATGCAGAAAGTATTCTTTCACCTAATTAATTGCAAAGTTTTTTGCCATAGTTAATGAATTGTTTATTGCAGGGTAACGAAATTTGAAAGCCCTGAGATGAATATATAATTATCAAACACCCACTAAATTAAAACACGTTTGATACACAAATAAAGGAGTGATAAGACTTTTTTACGAAAATTGGCAAATATTAAGTAATAATAACACGATCTAATTTTCACATCCATATATATAATTTATATGGTTTAAATTATGACAGCTTTGAAATCACACGAGTAGTTTCTGTGACCTAGATTTATATTTTTGTCCAGTTAGGAATAATATAGAATATTCTAACAAACCTTTCTTCAGCATTGCGATCTCATCACTCTTATTCTACAAGCAATTACATATCTAATATGATAAGAAGATTCCTGAAGAACTACATATCCTTAGATCTGTTGAGCAGTCAGTAATGAGAAAGCTAAAGAATTGGAGACAACTGCAAATCTCCCTCGTTCGGGGCGTCCTCGGAAAATTCCACACCACGCGGTTGGGAAGATCCTTGGATCTGTTAAATATAATCCAAGACTGACTAAAAGGGAAATGAACGATCAGTTAGTATAGGAAGGCGCCTATATTAGTTTAAATACAGTGTCCAATATGTTGCATAGAGCGGAAGTGCAAGGACGTCGTCCAAAGCAAACACCTTTATTGGAACCATTCATTTGAACGCCCTTCTGAAGTACGCCAATGATCATTTGGATAAAAATTTCGAATTTTAGAACCATGTGCTACGGTCAGTTGAAATGAAGATTATGTGTTTCGGCACAAAGTATGTTTGGCGTAAAGGTGGTTAGGTTGGTCTTCCAAAGATCACTGTTCCCACAGTAAAGCATGGAGGTGGATCAAATATGATTTAGGTCAGTTTATGTGCAATAGGCGCTGGTACACTTCATCGAATCAACGGTACGATGACTAAAGAATTCTTCAGAAAGATTCTTAAATATTATCTGCATAGTGTTGATTGCAAGCACAAACAAACATCGAAGTTGGTTTCTTCCTGATTGAAGGAGGCTGAAATAAGCGTTTTGGAATGGTCATCACAGTCACCAGACCTCAACCCTATAGAAAATTGAAGACATGAAATGAAAGTTCGTTCGCATGTAAGACACCCTCAACACACTGATAAATTAGAGAATTTTACAAAGACGGGTGAGAAAAAATTCCATCCGAATATGGTTTGAACAGTCAAAACTATAATAATCGTTTGAGGAGTGTCATTAAATAAAAAGATTATACTATTAACTACAGTCCGGGCCCAAAGTTTTGAGACTAATATAGATATTTCTTGATTTGTTTTTGAAATTTACGTAATCGGAATAATAATTAGAATATATAAATTATTTCAGGTTTATTGAAAGGTCAGGATTTAAAAAATAAAAAAAAACCAATACATTCCATCGCTGAATCAAAGATCGCGCTCTGGTCCTGTTCCTGTAGGAGGTGAGTTCCAATTCCCAGAGCTTTGCTATTCGATCAAAAAGGTAAAATGATGAAATATATGAGTTAAATGGATAGAACTGTAATTATAATCTACTTCATATTAATTTTTAGTAAAAAAATTTTTTGCAATTTTTAGAAATTTTTAGAAATTTCTCTTTCGAAAGAAAGACGTGCAATTTTTGTTGTTTTGCACCAAAGTGGCCTGAAGGGCAAGGAGAAGTTGCTAAGGGTATTTCATCAAGGATCACCATCTTTAGGATAATCACTGACTTTAAAAGGACTGGTTAAACTCCTGTAAAGAAGTTTTACGAACGCCCAAGAACTTTAAATGAACACTAAGATCGCTTCCTGGTAAGCCTCAGCTCAAGGATCAAGTTGTTTCCAAGGCCAAGCTTGCCCACGATGGCAGCATGCACAGTGAGGCGGAGACCTTTCCACAAAGGTCTCAAGTCGACAAAGGGTGAGCGAAAGCTTTATTTTACGAAGAAGAACCTTAAGGATAAGCTCCATTTTTGTGGAAATATAAGGAATGGTCATTTGAAGCTTGAGGCAAAGAGATGTGTTCTGATATAGCTCCCTCGCGCTTGTTTCGAGCTTTTGGAAGATCTTTCATTAGGGGGTGAAAAGGGAAGAGACTTAACGACTCCTGTGTCCTGCTCACGGTCAAGCATCCGGATACTCTCCATGTCTGGGGATACTTCTCATCTAAGGGACCTGGAGACTAACAATTTTGGCAAAGAACACTACCATGAACTTAAAATGGTACCAAATCGTGCTACATCAACATATTTTTCCCAACAGTTAAGGAGTAATTTTAGGATGATAACAGTATGTGTCAGCATGATGTTGCACCCTGCCACAAATAAAAAGTTATAACAAAGTTCGTGGTTGAAAATAACATCGAACTTTTGGGACCTTTGGCCCGGGAATTCGCCACATTTGAACTTAATAGAGAATTTGTGGGCGTCAATCAAACTGGCGGTTGATAAGCATAATTGGACCAATATCAATCAAGATATCATTAGAAATTTGGTCTCCAACATGCCACAACGAAGTGAAGCAATTCTTAAGAGCAATGGAAATTATAGTAAATATTAACTGCGCGCATCAATTGACTGTATTTATAAAATAAAATGGAAATGGGCTTTAATTTTTTATATAGATCACCTTCAATTAAGAAATCCGCCGTCTTATCACAAACTTTAAGAGCTTATTGAATTTGCAGCCTTTGAGTCCATCAAGAAGAACTTAATTTCATTAGTTGTACGTCTATTGGTTTAATGTACTCCTTATGGTTTATTGAATCAGGTCGCTCCAGAGCCAAACGGATTTATTATTGGTCTAATAACACTAATAACCCTTCCACCAAAACATTTATTATATTACCTTTTACCCCACAACTTTCAAACTAAAGGACTTTTTTTTTTAAATGCTCGTGTGAAAAGACTAGCGGCCATGAACTTGAAAACAAGCTCCCAGTGAACACAGTACCCATATGTCAAGTAAGAAAGAATGAAGGCTAGAAGAAAGAAATTGAAATGTGTAAATAAATAAATAAAGTTTAAAATTATTAAAATCAAATCAATATTAAAATTATGAGGCAGTAGCACCCACCCTTAATCTAGTCTTGCAACCTCGTTTGAAGATATTAAGATCTTCCTGCATAACTTTCGCAGGAAATTCATCCCCAAAATATTAATATTAAAATAGGTTTTAAATATGACCAGACTATAAAAAAAGGGTTTTTCAAAGAATAAACTTTGTAACCAACAGTTTGCAGTGTATCAAATTCCATACAATAAATTGCAAAAAATCATATGTAATTAAAATTAGGAACTTTAATAAACGCATATGTGCACTGTGCAGCTCGAGGAGATATAAGAAGTTTAAGTTCTAGTTTGTTGAATCACACAAGTAATTAATTTTAATACTGCCAAACTAGCCCATAAGTCTGATTAGGTATGTAACAAAATTTCCTTTTTTTCTTGTTCCTGGGTTAAAAGTGTTATTTCCAACCTGTTTGTAACTAGAGTAAATAAAAAAAAATCTATTATGATCCCAAAACTTTGCTTTTGTAGGTGTACTGAATTTCTAAATTTGCCCATTAGGAAAATAATACTAGGGTATTATTAATTTCTGAAAAATATTCAGAATATATAAAGGGCTTTAATTTTTTAAGAGCATGGTAGAAAATTTTAAATCTTACTTTAAAAAAAGAACATTGAAATGTTGTAGAATGATATTTGCTTTAATGAAACATTCCAAAAAATTCTAGATTATAAATTTCTGGAGTTTAGTGAAATTTTCTGAAGTTTCAACAATGTTCCAGAACTTGCCAGAACACGCCCTAAAAACCTTTAGAACCTTCTGGAATATTCTAGAATATTATTTCGGAAGTATTTATACAGAGATTCACACATCTGCTATCATTTCAGTTCTAGCTACCATAATGAACACATCAGAAGAGAAATGGTATCAAGAGAGGGCAATCATTCTCCAAATGCATTATCTTATATCTGCAGAGAGTTGATAGAAACAAGAGAAAAAATATTCAGTGTGACAGCATCTAAAAAAATGTGTGAAGCTTTCAAAGCATCCTTAGGCATGCCAGTTGGGGGCCAAAACAAGCCATGGACACCTCATTTTGCTTGTGAACACTGCACGAAACTGTGGAAGGTAAGAAAATTGTTTGTTGTTAGGAGTAAAATATTAAATGTCACAAGTATTTGGGCGATTATGTTTGTTTGGAAACCAAAAGAGTGATAAAGTATACTTGTTTACTAAACAGGATAGTATAGAGAGGAAAGAAAACCCATGAAGTTTTTCATTCCCAAGATTCGATGTGAACACACTGACCACTCAAGCGAGTGCTATTTCTGCATGATTGACCCTTCTAAACGCCGAAGTAGCAAAAATGCACTTTCTATTTGCTATCTCGATCTTATATCCTCTATTGCACCGGTACCACATATTACTGATCTTCCTGTAACTACTACTCCAGAAAGGAATAAGCCACCCTCAGAAGTAAGCAACAATTCAGAAGCTGAAAAGACCAGTGAAGATGTAGACTACAGTGTCAGAGATGTCGCTGTTGAGAGGAATTCATACTATCCAAACTAAAGAGACCTCAATGGCGTTTTCAGAGATCTTGGCTTGTCAAAGTCAAATACTGAGCTTTCGATTTCTAGGCTCAGAGAGTGGGACTTGCTGGATGAAAATGTGCAAGTGACAAGCCAAAGGAAACGACATAAACATTTATCAAGATTCTTTACCTATCGAGCGAGGCTACGCTATTGGACAGATGTATTTAGTCTGTTTGATACAATTGTGATGACATGTAATCCAGATGAGTTGAGTATTTTCATTGGCAGCTTATCAAGTAACATTGAAACTGTACATCTCCATAATTGGAATAATCACCAGTCATTTCCTTGGTTCATTCAGCATATCTCTTGGAGGACTGGAACAGTGTCAAGCTACAAGTTTTGAATTATAAGAAGTATGGTTGGAAAGTGATTGGAGATTTCAAAATGGTAGCATATTCGATGGGTTTCTAGGGAGGTTTTACCAAATTTCTATGATATATCTGTCTTTGGGACAGTAAGGATACCAGAGCACATTGCCACAAGAAGCACTGGGTACAAAAGACTGAGTTCTCTGTTGGTTAACCCGAATTCATCCCTATGAGTAGTCTAAGAAAACGGCAATGATGATTAATAATGGTTATCTTACACAATATTGATAATAAATAGGAGGAACTCACACCGGCGGGAGCACTAACTCTCTCAAATCCGATTTTTTTTTTCGCACATCAGAAAATTATGAATTGTAGTTTTTGAACGTCAGCTAAGGTATAATACTGAATTTAATCATTATTTCTGAAATTTCCCTGTATTTTACACGTATCATATAAGCTACATTCAATCGCAACGGTTTAAAAAACGGTTTTTATATATATTCTATATTATTACATAGCTCTTTTTGAATAGCAAAAGACAAGTATGGCTTAAAAAAGAAATATAAGAATAAACGGGTCTGAAATTTCTAGAAGGGGCTTCTGCCTCTTACCCCCCCCCCCATGGATCCGGCCTGCAAGCATGAGCAATTGATAGTCCCTAAAAGGTGTTGTTCCCTCCATTGCATATAGAACTAGGTCTCATGAGGCAATCATTAAAACTCTTAACCAAGAGTATGCAGCCTTTAGGTACCTTCAAAGTTTCTTTCCCCAAATCATAGTGTGTTCAGAATTCCCTAAGGATTTTGAGGTAACTGGTTGAGAACTTAATGAAAATCTATGGCTAAATGGGCTGCAGGGTGTCCTTTAAGGTGCACATCCTTGATGCCCATCTTGACAAGTTCAAGGAGAATATTGAAATATTGCAACAAGGGGAGGGCTTCCATCAAGATTAACTGAACTTTGAAATTAGATACCACGGAGTATACAGGAAAACATGATGCAGACTACATTTTTAGACTTGTACGGGAAAGTGATTTACATTACAAACGGAAATCGAGGAAAAATGTTCAGATGAAGATGGTAGTATGTAAATACAGAAATTAGTCCTGTAATGTAATAAACTGATTCTACTAAAGTGTGGTTTTATATCTTGAAATAAATTCACGCTATTGTGAAGTTCTTCTGCATATATATATATATATATATATATATATATATATATATATATATATATATATATATATATATTTATATATATATATATATATAGGTAGGAGAAATATGAAGACCCATGTGATCGCTCTAAACATTTATTTGCCGGACGTTTCGGTCTTTAGCAATGACCATCTTCAGCGGATTGAACTCTAATACGAATACAAGAAATTTTAAGAATTAAATGATAAAATTGCAAAAATAGCACACACAATTCAATAAGAGAACACTCTCAAAATCTTAACCACCCGCTCGACCCTGATTCTTTAAGTATTATTATATTCCGCTTCCTCTTCTCTGGATTTAAAAATTCTAGAATCACTTTTCATTAAACAAGTAAACCCAGAACTTAATGATTATTCCTCCTCCCTCAAATTGTTGACTATATAGTCAATTAAAGAAACATACAACTAACCAAATCCACCCCCCGTCCTTACATAGCTTTAATCATAGCCAGTCCCGATCATAGTGATCTATCGATATCATCAGCTCCAACAAAAGGTTAGTTTCTGTCTAAAAGTTCTCAGTTTCATTTTTATTCTTTGCGTTTATTTTAAATATTTGTCCCCGTCGTATCTGAATGATCTTATATATAAAAGTTTACTCTTAGTTTCATGTTTTTCATTCTTTTTCTGCTTCACTATTGCTTTACTAAGTTTTAAACTTTAGTTTCCTAGTTTACTCGCATTCATTGATCGTTTGAATTACCTTTACTCCCCGTATTCAACTGTTTTTATCTATTTTTCACTATCATATATTTGTATTTTAACTTATATTGAACTGTTTGCTCTGCTTTTTGTTTTTCTTTCGGATTCCTGGTCATTTTAGTTTACTTACCTTTCATTTTTTATTGTTCGCCTGCCCTTACATTTTTTTCGGGTATTACTTTAAAAACATTTTTTTTTTATTCCTATTGAGTTTGATTCATGTTAATTATTCATATTTGTTTAATTTAGTTTCAAATTTTAAATTTTCCTTTCTTGGTTAAACTCGTATTTATCGATCGCTTTATCCCTTGCATTTAACGGTTTTTAACATATTTTTAAGTATCATATATCTGTAAATTAACTTATATTTAAATACTTCCTTATCATCCTGGTTTCATTTATGTTACTTCTCTTATGAGTTTTACTTATTTTTCATATCGTAACTAATATTGAATTGTGTGTGCTATTTTTGCAATTTCATTATATAATTCTTAAAATTTCTTGTATTCGTATTAGAGTTCAATCCGCTGAAGATGGTCATTGCTAGAGACCGAAACGTCCGGCAAATAAATGTTTTGAGTGTCCGGTTTCCAAGGAACAACTCACTCATCGGTATATATAAATATATATACATATATATGTTTAAAATTAATGGTAATCTTACAATAACGTATATGCTGACGAAAGAAAATGACAAATATGACTCTAACTAGTATTTAATATTTTATTAGCTAAAGGACAAAATAAGGGTGGAAATAAACATTTTTGCATTTATGGAAAATATTTTTGCATTAACTTTTTTACAGATTGTTTTTTTCGGGAATGTTTACAAAGATCTAGAATGATCCGATTGGTTCCAACAATAATTTACTTAGATACAGTAGTGTGCAAATTAGTTCGGACAGTGGTGAAAAAATACAATTATTTCATAATTGTTGTTTATATTTGAAAAGAATACGTCAATAATAAAATAAATGGTACATTTAATATTAAATATGACCGCCCTTTGCCTTTAGAACCTGCTTCACTCGCTCTGGCATAGATTCAACTAAATTTGAACACATTTCTGCCAGTTCTTCGTTATGGTACCAAACATTTGATAACAACACAAATCATCTTCTGCATCGTTGAACAGTCGGTTTTCTCGATTCTACGTTTAATTATAGCCCATAGATTCTCGATGGGGTTTAGTTCAGGAGAATTCTCAAGCCAATCTATAACGGTAAGTCCACTTTTTTCGAAGAATGTCGTCATTAATTGGAAAGTATGGCTCGGAGCCAGATCCTGCTGGAAAATGCCGTCTCCATCTCGAAAGTCTTTCTGCATCGCGGAAAGCAAGTGAGTCTGCAGGATTGCCTTTTATTAAACGCTGTTCATAATCTCCTCAATATTAATAAGCCGCCCTAGGCCTTTAGCGCTAAAACAACCCCAAAACATCTTCTTAGGTGGGGATTTTGGCGCCTGTTGAATGTGTCCTGGCTAAAGTGATTTATCTTTGATTCGTCTTACTACCACTGACCTATGCCCATGTACTTCAAAATGCGATTCGTCTAAAAACATAACTTTCTTCCAGTCAGCTACCTGACATCCAGCATACTTGCATGCCCAGCGAAGACGTTTTGTCTTCATAGCAGAAGTTAATAACTGTTTACGTACCAGTTTTCTAGCAAATATGGCAGCCTCAATGAGCCTTCGCCGGACAGTTGAAGAAGAAACATTTACACCAGCTAAAGACAAATCTCTCTGGAGGTCTTTACTGGTTTTCTTGGGATCCTTCACACTCTTTCTGATGAGAGCCTTGTCATCGTGGAGTGTTGTCTTTCGTTTTATTCTACATTTTCCTTGTCGCAGTGTTGAATGTTCACCAGTGTCTTCAGCTCTTTTCACAATGTCGCCAACAATTGACTTTGCTACTTTGCTTCTTGGGTGTGATATCCATAATAAATTGATAGTCTAATAATGATTGGAGGTGAATATTCCGGCAGAACCAAGTACACCACGGAGCACGCCCCCAACAATAATGATCCACGACAAGCTCTGGTGTAGCACTGTCGGACTTAGTGTAGCTAAGGCACAACAAAACACCTGCCACATGTTACCAGTACACTATTATGCATGGAAAACAAAAGAAACTTCATTATTGTAGCCAAAATTAAGACATATTATGAAATAGTCTAAATATTTGGTACTGTCTGAACTAATTTGCACACTCCTGTATGTTTTTTTGCATAACCTCATTTAACATCTCACCGTCATACTGCAACATTGTGCCATCAACGATAAAGTAAAGAGTTCTTAACTGATTTGAAAAGAAAGATAATTGAGCACTACAGATAATAAAAAGTTATATAAGTATTTCTACAGGTTATATGTTCCTCTCAGTACTGTAGGATGGATTGCTAAAAAAAATGGAAGCACTTAATGAACACTGCAAACTATCCTCGACGTGGAGCTCCGAGGAAAATATCTCACCAAACTCGTTGACGGTTGTTGAGATTCGTATCGCAGAACCCTATGATAACTAGAGGAGAACTGCAAGACAATCTACCTACACCTTGGACATCAGTTACCAAAAGAACAAATACCATGCAAAGCCCCTTTTCGGAAGAAGGCTCAGAAGTTTGCTCACGAGCACATATAGAAAGAAGTCTTTGTGCTTTGTCTGATGAGGCTAAATGCATCTCGCCATGTTTGGCGCCGTGATGTAAACGCATATGATCGGAAGAACACCACCCCCCCAGTCAAGCATGAAGGCGGCAGCATTATGTTGTGGAGCTGTTTTCCTTTTAATGAGACTGGTGCTTTTCCTATAATTGACGGAAGAATGAATGGAGCTAAGTGCCGTTAAATATTTACCGATAACTTAACGTCAAATGTGGAGATGTTGGGGATGCAGGATGAATGGATGTTCCAGCAAGACAATGAATGGTGTGAACTCTGAAGCCCACGGCGAAAGCAATGCGTGATTGGTTTCTTCAAAACAATAATAATGTTCTACTGTGACCTTGTCAATCCTCTGACTTTAATCGGATCGAAAATTTGTAGGAATATTGAAAGAACAAGTTTAGAAGAGGAAACCTGAACACCTCACACAATTGAAAGCTATATGTAAGGAGTGGGCAGATATTCCAACACAATAATGCCAGGGACGATTCAGTATTATAAGAAACGCCTAGCAAACTATGGCAACGCAAAGAAATACTAGGTTTTCTCTATCTAGCATCCAATTACTTATTTTCACTCATATTTTGGCTTGTATAATGTCATATACATTTGAAAAATGTCTTAATTGTCTCTCTTAAATGCAATAAGGAACAATAAAGTTTATGATAAACAAAATTATAGTTTGAAATAATTTAAATAAGCCTTTTTGAACGTCTAAATCTGTTTCACATCACTGTATATATGTTTGTGTTTGAAGCGAGAGGGGAGAGACTTATGATAAAGGCGCCTGATATTGTACGGAATTGATTTTCTATCATAGCAGCCAGGCTTCAATTTCCTCGCAATGGAAAAAGTAAAATTGAGAAAAAGTTGTATTCCTATTTTCCCTTCTTTGGAAACGTCCTTTCACCTGCTTATCTGTGCTTCCCAAGCTCTCAAAGCCAGTGACTATCTCTCCCCCTTGTCCTCTAGCTCCCCTCTCAATATGGCTGACGGGGCAACATTGAAGGGAAGGGGAAAAGTTGCCAAGGGTCGCCATATTTTAAAACAAGACGCTCTATATATTTTATGTGTAATTTTGCGATACGGGCTTTGGAGTAATTTATATTGTGTTATTAGGTTTCTTCTAAGAAATTTGCTTTTTAATAGGAGTATAAGATGCGCAGATGTCTGACATGGCCCTCTTCATTCTGCTTCTGTTACCAGAGAAGCTTTTCAGAAAATGGATCGCAAAGAGGATTAATTATGTTCTGAATATGTATGTCGCAACCACGATCCTGTGTGTGCCTGCAGACGAGATGAACGGGAGGCTGGGGAATGGGTTTAAAGGCTTACCACTTAGATATCATCTGCCTCGGCATCAACTTTATACATGGGTGTCAAAAGGTTTAATTTGGAATATCCACAATTTTGTATAAGGTTAGGTTATTTTCGTAATTCGAGAAGCAAGTCTTCATTTCAGATTCACAAACACCCACTTTTATTGATTTGAGCTAAACATCAGAGGCAAGAAACTCAATATGAGCGACCGTTTGGCATATAATTGCCAAGTTAGGCGCTTCTCTAATTAAATTTGGTCATTCTTTACGTTTTTTCCGCAGAATGTCCATCGTCCATTTTACCTTAGGATACCCCAACTCTCTTCGAACACAACCATATATAACTGGTATAGTTAGCTTGTTACTGCATGTGCAAACTACTTTTAAAAATTTAAAAAAATGAAGAAATCGTAATTAACTCTGATTTTGTCCAAAATCCATTGTCCTGAAAGATTCGTATGCATATTTAATGCTCGTCTTATTTATTTAAACAATGCCATTTCTTAAGATCCGCTTCGAATTTCAGCAAGAGTGATTTCCAGGTATAAATATCGTTGCGTGATTGAATATAAACATGAAATACATTATTCAGACGCCTGTTAAGTTGGGGAGAGGCGAGGCGAGGCGAGGGCAAGTATATTGCTTAAGGGATATCCATCCCTCTCCCTTATATATCTGAAAAAATAAAGGAGAACGGTATATACTTAAGATTTCATACTACGAATTAGGTCTCTCTTGAGATAAAGCCTAAAAATTGCTCAGAATTCCTATATGGATGTTTGCGTTCCATAAAGGTGCTGTTTTTTGTGTTCAATGAATTTCGCACTTTTATTATTCTTAATTCCTTTTTCTTTATCTAGATTTGCCTACATCCATCCATTAGGTGGCTAGGTTGCGTTAAAGTTTAGTTAAATGACTTAAGGAGCACATGAAGACTGGGTAGAGATTAAAAAGAGGCTTCTTTTCTTTTTGTATTATAAATGCGAGTTTTTTTTTCTTTTATCAACTATTCAGTGAATATTATCATCCTTATTTATTTTATTCAAATGGAAAAATGGGAAGAGTATTCTCACATCCCCCAATTTATCCTAAACACATTTTCGGGCGTTTCTATTTACCATTTCGTGCAACACGGAGTCCCTGGTTCTACTGAGGCTGGACTTAAATGGGGGACGACAAATTAATGTTTCCACGTGATGTAACACATCTCCACCAGGCCTACGAAGAGGTGGAAACTGAAAGCCTATTTTATTCGGTCAATCCCTATTGGGGGGGGGGGCTATCGTGCGTAGTTGACATTAGGAAATTGGATTTTTGATCATGTTTACATGTGATTGTTTTTGGTAGGCTTTTCTGTTGTTTCCCTCGTCGTAAAAAGTCCAGAGCAAATGGAAGGAGAAGACGAGCTGCATACATGGTAGCAAAGAGTTCCGAGGTCAACCCATAAAAGAAAAATAGGTACAAGGTAGAAAACCCTTATGTTGAATCTAGAAGAAGAAAAATGACTAGAGCGTAGCAAAGACACGCGATTTCATTCTAGATGAAGAAGAAAAAAATACTAGCAAAAGCCCACAAATTTGATTCCGGAAGAAAAACTAGGCTAGCAAAGCCTCTCTCTCGAGATGACAAAGAAGAATAAGAACTAAAGGTTAGCAAAGACCCTGGATATAATCTAAATGAAATGGAGAAAAAGAAGAAAAGAGGAGGAAGTCCCCTGCCTCTCATCCCTCCTCGTCGCAGAAATTCATCAATAAGTGCGTGGCGCGAGCGAGCTAGATTTCGCACCCGAGCGGTCGCGAAGAATTCTTGCGGTGGACATCTCGAAATTCGGCGTCACGTGGCATAAAGGGCGAACGAGGTCGTTATTCTACGATCGTCTTTAAGGTTCAATGCTCTATTAAAAGAGAGCGTTGATCGCCCTTACGAACGCACCAGACACCGCGTTCTTCGAGAGCCTCATTTGGTTGATGAAATATCGACTTCTCCATATTAACTTCATCAACTCTTCTCGGCCGGACAAGATGAGAAGGTTGCGAAAGATGCCTAGATTTGGATAAATGAGGCGCCTCCCACTGTTTGGCGGAAGATCATGCTCTGTATTTCGAATGGCGTGCATGCGTTCGAGGATCAAAGCGCGATCGACCGCAACCCAGCTGAATAATGGGGCCCAAACGGCGGCCTGCCGATGAGTGTTCTCATCACCGGTTGCTTCTGCCATTTCTCTGAGGGCCAGAAGCTATGGAATAACTTTCAGACGCGTAATGGAAATTAAATTGCTTTTTAAAATAATTTAGGTACGTAAGTGAGATCGAATATGCATTTCAATTTTAGGTATATAAAGGAATTGCTTTACATTCCGGCTCTGCTCATTTGTACCATGTAACTCGTAATTCAGTAGTAGACAACTTTTCCTCTGTTGAAGGCCGCATTAAGTTAGCTGTAGGCCGCAATCATAAAATTTTAATTAAATAGACTTCAAGTGGCGCATTATTTTGTATATAACTATCATGTATCAACTAAAAAAAATTCTAAAATGATTGATTCTAAAAGTTAACTAACCTTTTAATGACTTTGATGCAAGTACTTTATGTAGGAAAGCAATAAAATGATTTAATCTGCAAAATTCGAAATCATTTAAATGGCCGTACTTGATGGCCGAGAAGGCCACATACGGCCTAAAGTCCCCAGGTTCCCCAACCCTGTCATAGCCCTTGGTGTTGAAAGGATGACCATGCCTTCTTTATCTGCATCCTTAGGACCGGGATAAACTGCCGGTCTCTATTCGCTCCCTTGCCTCTCTCTGTGCATTCAAGAGCTCCTTGAAGGCTCATCTCTTCCGTCCAGCCTGCGCTCAACGAGCGCTCTCCGTGGACCCACGACTCTTGAGAGCACCATACAGATGCATTATTATTAGTAGTAGTGTTTAGTCAACTAAAAGGAAATTATAGGTAGGAATTCACCTTATTTTATCTTGAGTAGAAATTAAAAATACTAGATTTGACTAGTACTTTAGATTATTAAACATCAAGTACAAAAATGACATTCAAGTCTCAGGTCAAGTAGAGCTACATTGAGGCTTAAACCTCCATGGTTCTGTGACCTGCAAGGGATGGAGTAAACTGGCTGTAAAGAAGTGAAAGCGAGAAAATATTAAGAAGTATTTTTTTAAGAAAACCAAAAACGTAGTTTTAAGAAGAGTTCACTTAAGTGGTAATGTTAGTGTATGTAAAAAAATACATATGGGAGGCATACATAATCTGAATAGCCAGAAGAGGAGACTATTTGGGTAGGGACCAGAAGGAGTTCACCTAACTCTCCTGAAACCCATCGGGGGAGAACCACAGAAAGTTTGTAAGAAGAGATCTGTAAAGAAAGTGGTGTAGAGAAAGGGATACAGTATAAAATGTAAAATTATTCATGATGATTTAAACTCAAGAAAGTAGCACCGACCCTTTCATTAAAAAGTTTCTGTTTTTATCCTGCCATCTAATTCCATCTTCACACACATCTTCACTTGTGAGATGAAGCGAAGAAAACGAATTTCATGTTAACAAACAATTAACAGCCACAAAACATACATTTTATCAAGTGAGGTATGAAGGAAGGTCCTTTTAATATAAAAGGGGTGTTACTAGTTTTCAAACCCCCCGATACACTTGATGACGACCTCTTTTCGAGATAAAGTATAGAATTATGGTCATTGGGGAAGGGGGGGTCTTACCCCACTTGCAAATAATTCTTGACTCGACGCTAGAACAAGTAAGGGACAAACGACGTTTCTCGCTTTGGGAAACCTCGTGTCGCGCGGGACCACAGGGACGGCCGTGGTAATGAGAACTTTTGGAACAATATTTTGGTAACTATTTTACTATTGAAATGCACTTTTAGTGGGATTTTACCACCGATCTGTATTACTGTTTATTTACCACGGATCTGTCCTCTTAGCAGGGGTTTTACCACTGATGTTCTATCTTGATAGCGGTTTACCACCGATCTTCACTCTCGGCAAAATAATTCACCACTGATTTGCAATTTGATTAGAATTGTACCACCAACCTAATTTATATTTTGTAAAATAATTGGAAGATAATCGTTATTGCCTTATTTACCCCCTCTCAATTGATACGTGCTTAAACAGTGATTTGCGTTATTATTAAAGGTTTTAACCACGATCTGCACTATTGCGGGAGGTTACCACTTATCTATATTCTTTTTACCACCGATATGCATTTATTTGAGATGCCTATTATTTTTCAGTGGGGACGTATTGATTGACGTGGGATCCGAACCACGGGTATCTACAACGTATTGCAGCTGCAGCTGCGACTTATCACAACCGATGTGGCTTAATCCAACGCAGATTTTAGGAAAGTGTGAGGGGAAGGAAGTGTGAGGGAATGTATCTGTAGGGGAAGATTATGAGTGTGGGGAAAGTGACAATGTCCGGTATGTAGCCTGAGTTGAGTGGGTGCGCAACTCTCCCAAATCTTCCCAAGCGCCACCCACAAAAGCTTCACAAAAAAAAGACACGAATACGGATTCGAACCTCGTTCTGGGGCCCTGGCACGGAAAGTAGTGGTCAGGTGGGAGAGTGAGAACTGGTGGGGAGATGAGATTGGAATTGGGTCTGGTTGAAAATAGTCGCCTCCACTTTCCTATTTATTTATTATCAATAGTAGTAGCAGTGGTAAGGTTGGGGGAGGTGAAAACGTGCGTGAATTACATAGTTTAAGAAGGAAAAAGAGGATTTTATTTATTCAAGATGCCACTTCTACCGGTCCCCGGCTTTGCAAAGGATGGGAGTAGCTGGGGCGCTAGGACAAGTTGAAGCCTCTTGAGGGGGGATCCCGGGTCAAATATGTGAATATTCCTGGAATAAAATTTTGTCGCCAAATTAAATGTCATCAATAAAAGAGAAACTGACACACACACGTTAAGAATTAAGCACCTTTAAGTGATTAAAGGTCATTCCAGATTAAATCAAAGGGCATAAAATTGCAACTAAAAGTCAACTTGAAGTTATAAAATTGCAGTTTAACGTGATCTAGAAATCATTTAATTGGAAATTAAAGTCATCAAAGTCAACTTAGAGTCAAAATTACTGATCATAGTTAACTATAGTAGAAAAAACACATCAAACACAACCGTAAAGTCATAAAACTGCAGATTAATGGCAAGCTAAAGTCATTAAAATTAAGATCAAACTTAACTAAAAGTAACTAAATTGTAGTTCAAAGTTAAATAAAAATCAATACGTTGCAAGTTAAAGTTAATAATAACATTAATTCCAGATGAAAGTTAATAAAAGTCATTAAATTGCAGATCAAAGTCAATTAAAAGTCATTGAATTACATTTCAATATAAACAAAAAGTTATTGAACTGCAGATCAAAGTTAACAAAAATCATTAAAATTGATTTTTAAAACCAATAAAAATAATGAAATTGCATACAGATAAATGGAGCGAAATTTTCAATATGATTCTTAATGCTTTTAGTGACAAAGTCTGGTATGTAGCCCGAGTCGAGTGGGTGCGCAACTCTCCCAAGTCTTCCCAAGCGCCACCCGCCCTTCAACTTTTGTGTTGATCTGGCGGCTAACGGTTCGAATCCCCTCCCAGCTAACACACTCTTTTCGAAAGCAATAATTATATCTCCTTCTTCTGGAATCGACTCGAGGCCCTTGATTAAGTTGTTCTCTTGGGTGCTGTCGTGTTCCTATATATGTGTGTTAGTGAGGGTAGGATGTCCCGTCTCCCAATTTACTTATCGTCTTCTTTATTTGCTTTCAATTTAATAACGAAATTCGGCGCATTTATCATTAAAATACACGCGACCCATTAGTTCAGTGGTAGACCAAAGAATAAAATTGAAATTGGAGAATTCTTCCCCTAATTGGTTTCATTAAAACATGTATCAATCATAAAATCTGAAAACTTCCTCTTGTCCATTCTCCGAAGATCAAATTCCGTGTTTATTTTCCATTTGTTTCAGTCATCGTTGTCCACTTATTACGGGTCGATTGCAACCGTCTTCGGTATCTGAGAAATTGATTGAATAGATAAAGGAAAGTTGCGTTTACTAACCAAGGCAAAAGCTTTATGAGAAATACGAAAGGAGGAGTCGCGAGAATGAGAGAAGACAACAAAAGATAGTGATAATTCTAGACGGCCAGTTGGGGACAAATTTCGTTAGTTCATTTTGATGTCGAAATCACACAACTAATTGTAATAGAACTTTGAAAAAGTTCAATATTTTTATGGGTGATTGGTAAATATAATATTCATAACGGTGAAGGGAAAGCAGAATATTTATCTCCACAAATCGAGTGAAATAAAGAAAAGTAGAATATTCATCTTTCTGACTGAAATTTCCGTATATTTAATGAATGAAAAAAAAATAGTAAACGAGTAAGACATCGCCGCACATGCATTTAGTAAAGAATGAAGAGGAACTCTGAAACAACAAAATGCCTTTCAAAAGTAAGGAATGACAAAGGTTTGTACAACGATTCACGTCAACCCTATATGATAATAGGCTGTTTGTAGATTTTTGTATTTGTACCTTCTTTGAACGAGTTCATATGGAAGAGTAAATTAACTCTAAATTACAAAGTACAGCTTACTGGTGGGTATCTGTCTAGAGTTTGTAATTTTGAACTAATTATCACCATTCTACGAGGCAATAATAATCTAGCGTTAAGATCGTGGCAGGGCATTCACCACATGGAAGCTTGAAGGAAAAAATAAAATAAACACACCTTAAAGTCCCCAAAATGGCAGCTTTCTAGAAAATCTCCCTGCATTTTGCCATCAATAAGAGCTTTTTGCTCTCTTTCATATTTTACGTTTTACTTTCTTTATTTAATCCATCTCCCATTCGCTCCATTACAAGATATGTTCGATAAGAAAGAAAAGAATCTTACTTAGCCCGGCCGGGCAGTGCCCTAATTTGCCAACGGGCAATATCATCCAGTTGCTTCAGAACCCACAATAAAGAGAGTACAGGGAAATACCAGAAGCAGAACTTGAGAGCAATCACTGTGAGGTCACGGTCACGGTCACAGACTTGGGGAAATGCTGGGGACAACAACTGAGGAACAGGATAGAAAGATAACAGAGGTCTTAAAGGAACGTCTATCCTCCGGTGTTCAACCTTTCTTGCATGCAGGCGATTTTGGGGCGATGTAACAACAAATTTAAGGGTAAAGCTGAAACAGAGAATGAGTGAAAGTATTTAAAAGATGCAAATCGATCATGGCAAAAATGAGTAATTCCAGCACTTGTAAATGTTTAGTTTGTAAAACTTGTACATGAATTCTTTTATGTCTTCTCGCCCCCAGTAATAAAGATTTGGCAAGGTTTGCTTCTACAGTATTTCTCATACATTACTTTCGTCACTATTCCTTTCTATCTACTTTCCCTTTAATGGTCTTTTGACTTGATTCTCTACCAAATCTAAACACCTTTATAGGTTATTTCATTCCTGAAAATCTCTTGGGTCATGAACACGAAAATAATAGTAAAAAATATTAAATAAATCAATCCAATCAAACGGGCCCAAATAACAAACACAAATGATACAGAAAAAAATAAAACTTGAAAAGAATCGAATGAATCTGTAAGTTCCAGTCACCCATGGCAACCAGAGACTGCCTAATACTCGTTCCATTCAAAAACCTAATTCATGGTCCGAATCTTCTTCATTCGTTGCGTTATGGTGGACTAACCTGTGAAAAAGCTTGAAACGAAAATATTAGTTAATCGGAAAATGTGATTTTCTTAATCTAATAAAATTTAACGAAATATCCATGTAATTTTCACTGCTATTTACTACTAAGATTTGAAACAAAGGCCCTTTCCTCGAGAGATATACAATAGGGGTGAAAATTGAGCTATTTGCAACAGTTTGGTATAAATTTAATTGCGTTTCGAATTATAGACTTCCCCACCAGACCCCCATCCCCGAGAGGTGGTTCAGAGATCAGGCTTCATTTTAGGCCCGAGGCTGAGAGTGGCCGAATCAGGGCTCAGTGGGGCTGTAATCCGGTAATGCTCCGATCGGCCATCGGCTTGTTGCCGGCGATCAATTTCGAAACTCCGACATCTCCCTTGAATTAGAAGCGATCGAGAGAAACTGAGAGACAGACAGACAAGAAGAAGACAGTCAAGTAGACGCAAAATATACAGATGGATCATGGAGAAGGAAGAGGGACAATCAAACAGACACTAAGACAGAAAAGTGGAGTGTCGAAAAGGAAAGTAAACAGAATATGCAAAAACAGACATATGGAGAATCGAATAGGAAGGAGTACAGACAACTAGTAAAGAAAACAGGAATATGAATAGTATAAAAGGAGGTGGGCAGATAGGCAAGCACAAAGGCTGACTTATGGATAGTCAAATAGGAAGGTAGTCAGACAAACATATGGACAGTCAAAAATTAAGGTAGACAGTGACGTAGGCACGTAAGCAAGCATACCTATGGGCACTCTAAAATTAAGATGGACAGTCAAGTACTCACGAAAAGAGACATAGGGTCAGTAGAAAAGGTTGGTCGACAGAGGGGCAGGGACAAATTCTGACTTATGACTAGTCGAATAGGAAGGAGTACATAGAAGTGGTAAAAAAAAGAGACATATAGGTAGTCAAAAAGGAAGATAGTCAGATATGCAGGCCCGAAAACAGACATATGAGCAGTCGAAAAGGAAGGTGTACATTTAAGTAGGCACTAAAGCAGACAAAGGGAGAGTCGTAAATGAAGGTGGACATAGAGGAAGGCACGAAGCCTGACTTATGAACAGTCGAATATGGAGACATATAGAAAGTTGTAAAGGAAGATGGAGAGGCAGGTAGGCATGAAACCAGACCTATAGGCAAAAAAAGAAGAAAATGCACAGGCAAACAGGCAGGAAAACAGACATGTGGACTGTCAAAAATTAAGGCGGAAGTAAGTAAATAAAACGTTTTTATATCGCACTCTTCAGGGTCACATACCTTCACATACCTGCTCATAAGGAGACTAATGAAAGGCTAAGGAGAACAGATGTGTCGTCAAAGTACTCTTGAAGTTACCAAAGGATGAGCAGGAACGAATGAAAGGTAGCAGGGGGCGTTCCAGTATTTCCGAGCAGAGAGCGAGAAGACGCGGTCCCCAATGGAGCGGAGGAGGCTAGGGAGAGTTTGCAGGCAAGGGAAGGCACAAGATGGCAATGCTTGCACAAGTTGACCAGAGAGTGAGATTAGAAAAGAGGTAAGTGGTGGTCACGGCATTCAGGGCCTTATAAGCAAGAAGGAACACCTTGAATCAGAAATCGGGAACTGATGGGAAGCAAAAGCAGATTCAGAAACATCGGTGTTCCCCTGGATAAGCGACCCTGCGGAGAAGGTGATCCGCAAAGTACTGCACGAGTTGAAAAGGACGAAGTGGGAACGGATCCGTTTGATATTGGGTAGAAATTGGATAGATTACTGATAGACAAGGGAAGTTTGGTTATTGAAGGACAATTAACTATCAAATGTGACACCCAAGTTTCTGAATGTATCATAGAACAGAACATGGGAACCACCGAGAATTTTGGAGGAATCTAAAGCTATACAGCGGGTCACATCAGTAGCAGCGCCCACTAATAGACCTCAAATTTTCCATGTTAAAGCTTTAGAAGGTTGCTAGAGAGACATTCATTCAATGTAATACGCAGAACGAAGGGTTCTCAGAGTCTCGGCGAAAGTAGTAGGTGAGAAGGAGAGATAGATTTGAATATCATCATCATAGAAATGGAGGCAGGATAATTAAAATAGAAAAGAAGGTAGATGAAAAATAATAGCAGACAAGAACCGAGCTTTGAGGGGAACCATAAATTACCAGCACAGGCCCAGAAACACTACTCTCGATATGCATCAATTGGGTGCAGAAAGAGAGGTACGAGTGGAAACAATCCAGCACCGAACCAGAAACACTCACGATTCTCCGGAGGCGGCAAAGGAGAATATATTATAGTGTCAAATGTTTCTGACAGGTCAAAGAGCACCAAGATGGAGGGCTGACCATCGTTGGCTTTCCGGTAAAGACTGTTAGTAATATGTAGTAGGACACTTTCAATGCTATGTGCAGGTTAAATCCTGACTAAAATACTTTATCACGACCAGAACAGCCCATGTGATCACGGATCCTAGCCGACAACAACCTTTCAACGCCTTTGGAGGAGAAAAGAAGTAGGGAGCTAGGGCGGTAGTTAGCCGGAAGTTTCGGTGCCAGACTGGGCTTCTTCATAATCGGGCGAATCTCAGTGTATTTAAATCCAGTAGGAAGCAGTAAAGAGATAAGTGAAGAATTAAAGAGACTGATTAGATGAGGTGGAAGGACAGGAAGAAACTGAAAGTAGAGGTTAGCATTTACGAACACAGATATACAGACAGAAGAAAAGAAATATTGGACAGTCAGAAAGGCAAGAAAACAGACATGGAGAGTCGAATAGGGTGGCAGACAATCAGGCATGAAAACAGAGGGTCTAGCAATCAAGGAAATGAGAGTTGTAGTCAGGAAAACGGACAAGGGTCCCGACAAGAATCAAGGAAAACAGACTAAATATTACTACCTTTATCGGGTAGACAGGAAAACATTGAAAATACAGAAAGATGGACAGTTAAGCAGGCATGAAAACAGATAAATGGTCCTTCAATCCTGCAGGAATTGAAGCAGTCAAATGTAGCATCGATTAAGGTACTGCAAATGGACAATGCGAAAGAGCTGCTTTGTTGGCGAAGGTTAGATAGAATGAAATAAACTAATTGGTGAAACAGAAAGACAAAATGTAGGATAATGAATTAGAAAAGTAAAGAGAGGAGAACATAGAGAAGATTCGGGTAAACAGATAAAGAGAAAAACTGAAAAATGAGCTAAAATATACGGCATGAAGTGAAAATAAGAAAGTAGAGAGACAAACAAAGAAACAAAATGCTACTAAAAATAAGAGGGCTAGAAATATAAAAAACCGGGATGAATATATATATATATATAAATATATATATATATATATATATATATATATATATATATATATATATATATATATATAATAGAATGGAAGATAGCACATTGGCGTGATGTATCTCAGTGAAAGATCATGGTAAACCACAATATTTGAATCAAGATTTTATTTATAACTATCAGACTAGTTTTGGCATCTTGCCGAAATTAGTCTGATATTTATAAATAAAATCTTGATTCAAATATTGTGGTTTAGCATGATCTTGTACACACACACACACACACATATATATATATATATATATATATATATATATATATATATATATATATATATATATATATATATATATATATATATATATATATATATATATATACTCTCCTTTGTCCTTTGAATTCCCTATTAATATCTCTCTTTCATAGTCCCGATCGATTTTATTTGTAACTATCAGACTAGTTTTGGCATCTTGCCGAAACTAGTCTGATATTTATAAATAAAATCTTGATTAAAATATTGTGGTTTACCATGATCTTGTACACACACACACACACACACACACACACATATATATATATATATATATATATATATATATATATATATATATATATATATATATATATATATATATATATATACTCTCCTTTGTCCTTTGAATTCCCTATTAATTTCTCTCTTTCATAGTCCCGATCGACCTTAGGAGCATACCTTAAAAGCTTGTTTATTCGGAAGACTTTTTGTCTTCCGCGTAGCCGAGTGGTCTAAGGAACGGTTTAATTGGGATCAAAGCGGTTGATTGCTGCCTCACTGTGCACGGTTTAAATTCCACCCCTATACAGAACTTTTGCGAAATAGGAAATAAAATATATATATATATATATATATATATATATATATATATATATATATATATATATATATATATATATATATATATATATATATATATGCAAATTTTGTTGGAGACTATTGTGTATTTTGCCTTAATTAATTTCCTTTGGCAACTTTCTCTTCTTCTAACTATCTTTTTTATTCCATCTTGTAGATGGTGGATCACTTGTCCAGTATTCATCTCTTTTTTAAACGAATGTGTTTGGTAAAAACCAAACTAGATTGCTAAGCTTTCGATCTCATTCGATCATCTTCGGAGCGTTTTGAAATGTTCTTGCCTCCTTTACCGATCTAATGAGTGGAGTGAGGATCTGGCAGAAAGTAAAGTGAAAGAAAATGATTTTTAAGGGGTATTTATTCCGCCTTGGTTAAACGTAACGTTAGAGGAAATGAGCCACTCGTGTGCGTGGAATTTTTAAAATAGTTTTATTTTGCGATTCCAGCTTGTCGCTTGATTGTTGATGGTCGGCTTATCTTCATTTATTAATAGTTGAATTCCACGCTAGGATTAGAGCTGATAAACAAGTGGAATATAATAATAGAAAAAATAGACACTGAGAGGAACCCGAAGGCCTTTTGGACGACAATCAACAAATTAAAAGGGAACGCACGCACCCTCGGCCCATCTGCAATCAAGCATGAAAGAACTACGGTGGTTACTCCCAGCGAGAAAGAGAAGCTGTTTCACGGAGTATGGGAAAATGTCTTCAAAATATCAGATAAAGAAGAAGAAGACTTTGACCTAGGCTTCGAGGACCAGGTTCTCAAGTATATGGAAAGGAGAGAAGGCAGGTTTGAACCTTATAGAACCACATCCATCCATCGGCTACACGCTAACTCTCAGGAAGGGACGATAATAACAGAGGAAGAATGATCAAGGGCAATTTTCTCATTCAAGTCCAAAGCCCCGGGGCTCAGCTAAATTACAATCAGGCATTTAAAAAAAACACCGGAGAGACTTAGGACCAGGCTGCTGAACCTGTTTAACGCGTCTCTAGCAATAGGCTACTTCCCGGATGGCCTGAAGACCTCTAAAATGATCTTCATACTCAAACCGGGAAAACCACCAAACCAGGTCATGAATTACAGACCCATCTCACTGCTAGAGACCATTGAGAAGGTTTTTGAGAAAATCCTCAACAACAGACTGACAAAATACCTAGCAGAAAAGAATCTACTGAACGAAGAACAACACGGATTTAGAGAACACTGAGGCACTGAGACAGCCATAGCCCATATACTGCAACACGCAGCAGCATGGCTATACATGAGTTTGGTTAGATCGAAACTGATGTACCTCAGTATACTTCTCAATACATCATCAGAAAGAAAAATGTCAAAACTTCAAAGAGTGCAGAACCAATGCCTCCGTTTCATCACTGGCTCTAAGTGGTATGACTTCCGGACCTCGAGGAATCTCCACGAAGAAATAGGACTTGATTCTTTGAACATTTATTTCTATAAAAGAGGAAGAGACACTTGAGAGAGGTTGGAAGACATTCTCCCCAATGGTATGCTAGGCACCCTCGATCTAGAGGAGGGAGAGTACAAGAATTACCTCCAAAATACCAAAAGTGCCGAGCCGATCCCAAGATTCAAGTGAATGAACTAGGAAATATATATATATATATGTATATATATATATATATATATATATATATATATATATATATATATATATATATATATATATATATGAGGAATTAAACCACATTCTCCGAAGACAATTTAATTCAGAACGGTTTCGGTGTATCTCACACCCTTTTTCAACTTACACTGGATAGAAAATATGAGAAAAGTGCTTACATACATAACACAATTCCACCGCAGATCCTAACACACAGGAGCGTAGTCTGTCGACGACTGGACCCTTGGATAGGACAGCACTCTAAGGAAGAGATAAAAGAGGAAATATCAAAAAATCAACCATGGGCCAAAGTATCCGAAATTATTAAGTTTGGGAACAAGAAGGACAATTCTGAATACACCCACGTGTTTAAGGTTGTCTTCCCCGACCCCACAATGGCGCTAAAGGCAAAGGAGAATTGATTACTGCTTTTCAATGCAAAGATCAGTGGGGAGTAGATTGAGAGAGAAGAATTCAGTCCCACACAATTCTGCTTCCGCTGTTATAAATGGAGACGCACATAACACAAGAATGCACAGAGCCAGAGGAAATATGTTCAAGGTGCAGTGAGCCAGGGCACCACTGGAAGAACTGCAACAGTCCCAGGGAGAAGTGTAAAAACTGCGGCCAAGGACATCGTTCCATGGCCATGGCCTGCCAAATGAAAGAGGATTTTATAAAAAAGAAGGTGCAGCTAAAGAAAGACAAGCATGAACGCAGAAGCAAAACATCATATGCTCAGTCAGCAAAAGCAGTATTCACAGAAAATGAAAACAAAAAGACATACTTGAGAATCGAGAACGAAAACTCGACTAAGATACTGACCTGCATCTTATACGCTCACGTCAGGAATCTAACTCAACCAGGAGTATTCGCAAAGGAACTCAACCAAATGCTCGCTAAGAACGGCCTGAGCGAAATGTGGTTCCCTGACAACCCTCCTTCAGGGGATGTACTGCAACTGCAGCTGAATCCCAAACAGATGCCAGGAAAGAGCCAAGAGAAAAGAAAAGAAGATGAAAATAGACGGCCTAACCCAAGAATTGAGGCCAAAAAAGAGAGAGATGCCGCCGCAAAATCAGCACACTCGACTAAACCAAAGGACGAGAAACAGGTAGAAACTGAATCCTCTGAAACCACGGACACCTCAGACTCAGAGAACGCAAAAAAGGAAGTACGACGCAAAATAGGTAGAAAAGGAACAAAGAAGCAGACCAAATTAACATCTGCATTTACGCGAGCGAACAATTTCCCTTCCCGAAGGACTGGGACGCAAACAAAATTTGCGTGGGACTAAAAAAGAAATACTTTAAATGGGACTTCGACGCTCAATGCGAGAAAGAATCGGTTGAAGAGGCCCTATACAACCAAAACGTCGACTACTACCAGGAAACATTTATTAAACTCTCCCCAGCACAGTTCAAAAAGAAGATGAACGGGAAACGCAAGTCAACAACCCGTAAACACTAAGTCATCCACCTAAGCCAGAACAGAGAATGGAAAACCAGAACAACAGGTTAAGGATTTTGACACTCAACGTGAATGGATGGCAGGGGAAAGCCACAACATACGGAAACATATTCCGTGTGCTTGATCCCGACATCATATTAATCATGGAGCATGGTATCGATACGACCAACAAGCAGTTAAAAATACCAGGCTACAAAGTGATCTCAAAAAAACATTCTCAGGAGAGGTACGACGGTGCTGCCGTTGCCGTCAGAAGGAATCTCTCGTTCATACACCTTTCGGATATGGAAGAGTCGTTCGTGGCGGTAGAGCTGCACACTCTAGTGGGAAAGCTCATAATCGTGGCGGCATACCAACCACCTCGACGAAAGTACCTTTCTCTCACAAGCTTCTACACCCTATTTGCCCACGGCAGAATGGTATTCCTTGGGGTCGATCTCAATGCCAGATGCCGAACGTCTGGCTATGGTAACACGAACGAAAGAGGCCATAACTTGGAAATGATTATGCGAAGGAAAAGCATCTAGCGGATAGGTCCGGATTTTCCGACCTATTTCACCGTAAGTTCAGCAACAAAGCCCGACATAATCATGACAAGCGATTGCTTTCCTTTCAATTGCCGTAGTGAGCCAGGCCCAACAGTCCCCAGCGGCCACAAAGCGATCTTGACGACCATTTCTCTCGCGCCAGTACAGCTTCCAATCCCTCTTCGAAAAAGCTATGCTTCTGCCAACTGGGAACGCTACAAGGAAATCCTTGATAGATTTGAACCAGCAGACCTAAACGGAGCAAGGTTATAGAGGATCGATGATGAGGTGGAGAAGATAACGGCCCACATCATCGAAACAGATGGACCGAAGAAATGAAAGAGATCGCTAGAGTGCACAGGGAGGTGTACGAGGAAATCAGGAGAGAATGTACAAATCGGGAAAGAACCACGCTGCTACAACGCCTGAGTGAAGAACTTAAGCAGGCTATTAACCAGCAACAGGCTGAAATCTGGGACAGCCTGATTGAAAAAGTTGACAGCGAGGTGCGACCCGATGTGTTCTGGCAACTTGAGAACAAGTTAAAAGGTCTTACAAGTAGAGAAAAAAAACGCATTAAGGAGGGCGATGACTACTTGGAAGAGCCGGTGGTATTGGAAGAAAGATTCCGCACATTCTGGAAAGATGTCTTCAAGATAACATCAGAAGACAATGCGGAATTCGACCTGTGATTCCAGGGCCAACTCATTGAAGATTTTAATCAGATTGTGCATCGCACGCTCCCACATGCCTATGTCGATGAAGGGAGGATTTTAGCGAACCATGGCCGCCTAATTACACCTGAAGTGGTCATGGCAGTCATAAAAACCTTCAAACAAAAGGCACCAGGCTGGACGGGCATCACCAAAAATAACTTGGCACATGCCCCCCGGCAGATCATTAAAGTAATCACGAAAATTTACAATGCTTCCCTGAATACGGGCTACTTTCCCGACGGTTTCAAGATAGCTAAAATCATCTTTATACCTAAAGGGAAGAAACCTGATCAACTGGTTGACTACAGGCCAATATCCCTCCTGGAGATTATAGACAAAGTCTACGAGAAGTTTCTAGCCAACAGGTTACAAGACATACTGACCGAGCTGGAAGCTCACAGCCCTCAAGAACACGGGTTCCGCAAGAGAAGGGGGACTGATACAGCCCTTGTCCTTCTCACCGAAAAGCTCGCCCGCTGTAAAGCTGAGAGGAAATATGTAGACGTGGTGATGCGAGATGTACAAAAGGCCTTCGATAAGGTTTGGCTAAGAGGTCTACAATATAAGATTTTAGGCCTCCAGCTGAACCCAATCCTGGAAAGGGTTCTCTGTTACTACATCATGCGCAGAAAAGCCCAAATTTCGATCGAGGGCTACCGGGCACCCAAGTTTTAATTTGAGGCGGGTGTTCCACAAGGTGGCTGTCTGAGTCCGCTGCTGTACCTTTTGTACATACTGGACTTACTTGATCCAGTAAGGGAGGAAGTGATGTACCTGTAGTTTGCAGACGACATCACACAAATCGTCCCCAGTTACTACAAACATGGTGGATTACAAGCAAGGCAGACAGCCATTGAAATCGATAACATCAGTCGATACGAACGAAAGTGGAAAATCAGGACCAACCGCCGAAAGTTCCAGATCCTACCAATTAACCGCCGAAAACGTGTGGATGTCTTAGTGGACGGCAAAGTATACCCGTACAGAAATGAATGCAAAGTCCTAGGTCTGCACTTAACATCCAAAAGATACAAAGTGCACATTAGCAGCAGAATCTCTCTAGCCAAAATACAGCTCGGAAAAATGTATAGATTTTAGAGCCTCAGCTCCAAAAATCTGAAGAAGCTATACACTGCTCTGATGCGCTCAACTTTAGTGTACCCGGCAGTGGCCATGCAGGCTGCGAGTTCCACCTCTCTCAGACAAATGTAGAGAGTGCAGAACAAAGCAGCCTGGCTTATAGCTGGAGCTCGAAGGATGGACCTTATGCAGCAAACAGAAATGCACGCAAGAGCAGGTCTAAACTCACTGAATATGGAACTCCAAAGGCTAGGGAGAAAGACCTGGGACAAGATCGAAAATGAAATACTCCCGAATATGAACCTCGATCTAGACATTCCGAGAGCAGTTAGGGGACACGCCACCAGGCAAGCCATATTCTCAAGTGGAAGAAACTGCTCCCGAGAAAACCAAATTGAAATATACTTGATCAAGAAAAGCACAAACACCTAAGTGTAATAAAAACTGAAGAAAAAGAGGTGAAGTGCGCACCATTAAATCAAAATAAACAGAAGTGAAATAACAACCTAAACCCCGGCAAAATAAGAGTTATAAATTCATATTTAAAATAACAAGAAAAATATATATATAGCAAACAAAAAACTTGAAAGGCCTGAATGCCACGACGGACAAAGAAAATTTTTCATTTATTTATTTAAAAAACAAAACAAAAAACATATATATATATATATATTAAAAAATATAATAATAATAATAATAATAATAATAATAATAATAATAATAATAAATGTGAGGAAGAAAAACCAAACTATCAGAAGAAAAACCTGAGAGAAGCCCTCTACACCAGGGCAAACCTCAACTTCTTTTTATCTTTATATACCTACCACACATTTCCTACTTATTTCATCATTTTCAATTTTCTTTCACTTTACTTTCTGCCAGATCTTCACCCCCTCATTACATCGGTAAAGGAGGCAAGAACATTTCAAAACGTTCCGAAGATGATCGAATAAGATCGAAAGCTTAGCCATTTAGTTTGTTTTTTACCAAACACATTCATTTAAAAGAGAGATGAATACTGGACAAGTAATCCACCATCTGCAAGATGGAATAAAAAAGAAGAATAGAAAGTTGCCAAAGGAAATTAATTAAGGCAAAAACACAATGGTCTTCAACAAAATTTGCATTCAAGAAAGACTGCTACCCAACTACACTAATATATATATATATATATATATATATATATATATATATGATATAAATGAAGATAAAAAACAAGGAAAATGAGAAAATAGAGAGACAGAGAAAAGAGAGAGGGGGAAAGGAAGAGAGTGCCAATGACAAATTGAATCTCAGTGTTGGCACTCTCGTCAGCTGGCTCCGTCCCCAGTCGCCGCTCCCGACATGGATTTCCACTCCAGCTTCCCCCATCTCTTCCCCAACAACTTCTGAGCGAAGGGAGAACTATTTAAGTGAGGGGCGGTGAAATTGTGAGGGCAAAGGTATTTGAAGGCTTTCGGGAAGGGACATCTCCTAGAAAAATAGTACTAGTCTTGGACGACACAGGCCTAGATAGACTTGCATACACTCTGAATGCGAAATAGATATTCATCTTCACTTACAAACACAAAAGCAGAAAAAGTGATAGGGAAAGAGAGAAGGGAGGAGGGGGTGCGAGAGGAAGGGAGAGAGAAGGAGGTTTTGGAGAGAGAAAAAGACAAAGAAAAAGAGAGAAAGACAAAGAGTGGGATAAAAATAGAGAAAAAGATAAAGAGTGGGATAGAAAGAGAAAGATAATGATAGAGAAACTAGAGATATAGAGAGAAAGAGAGGGATAAAAAGAGTGAGAGAGAGAAAGGTAAAAGAGAGCAAAAGAGAGAAAAGAGCTAGAAAGGGAAAGAGAGAGAAAATGAGAAAGAATGAGAGTGATAAAATAGAGAGAAAATGAGAGAAAGCAAGAGAGAAAAAGATAGAGAAAGAGAGAAAAGAGAGATAGACAGACAGAGAGAAAGAGAGAGAGAATGAAAGAGCCAAAAAGTGAGAGAAAAACAGACATTCAGAGAAAGAGAAAGAAAAAAAGAGTGAAGGATTGAGAGAGACAAATAGAAAGAGAGAGAGAGAGAGAGAACGAGCGACATAAAGAGAAAGAAAGTTATAGAAAAAAAGTTATTCAGAGAAAGATAGGGAGAAAAGAGAGAGAGATCAAGAAAGAGAGAGAGGATGAGGGAGAAAAAGAGAGAGATCGAGAAAGAGAGAGAGGATGAGGGAGAAAGAGAGAAAGAAATAAACCGAAGAAAGAGAGAAAAGAGATAAATAAATAGGGAAAGAGAGACAGAATGAGAGAGAAAAATAAAGAGAAGGGTATAAAGTAAGAGATAAAGAGTGAGAAAGAGGGATAGAATGATAGAAAATAAAAGAGAGAGAGACAGAACAACAAAGAGAGAGAAAGATACAGCCATTTCGCATCATTTAGAGGTAACGGGAAAAGTCAGCAAACTGGACGTATAGATTCCACCTAAACTGACCGACTCCGATCGCCTACACACCACGAGTGCCCAAGATACGTCGTTTTGAATGGCTGAACAAAGTGGTTTCGGCAGATCACAATTATTGTCTACAGGCGAAGGTGGCTCTCAAAAGAAGTTGGACGGACAAAGGTGCACCTGCACAACTTCAGGCAAAAGGTGACCAACATCCAAAAAAGCTTATGGTTTGTCTGTGCGGTGTGAAGGGGGTGATTTACTGTGAAATGTTGGAGAGCAATCAATCTATCGACGCTCAATTATAAAGACAACTTCTGTAACTGGTGGCAGTTGCAATTGCGCAGAAATGCCTAAAATTGGATTATGTCATCTTTCTTCATGATAACGCCCGACCAAACGTTGTAAATCATACCCGTGAAAAACTCCTGGAGCTGGAGTGGGAAGTTCTTCCTCACCCGCCGTACTCGCCAGTCCTGGCCCCAACAGAGTTCTATCTATTCCGGGCACTGCAGAACTCCTTGAATAGCAAAGCGTTAGCAAATGAGGACGAACTGAAAACTACAGTTGGAAACTTCTTTGATAGCAAACCAGTTGAATTTTACCACAAAGGCATCCATGATCTAATATCCCGTCGTCGGAAGCAAGTGCTCGAAAATAACGGTGATTGCATTGTTCATTGACCTGTTTCTTTTCTTTTGCATCATTGTTTCGTTGTAAATCATTGTCACTAAAAGTTGTGCGACAACTGTGTTTCCAACCTATTATATATATATATATATATATATATATATATATATATATATATATATATATAGAGAGAGAGAGAGAGAGAGAGAGAGAGACATAAATAGATAGAGAACATGTCTCTAAGGTCAACTTTACGAATATTGTAGTGCTTATTGACTTGAAGCCTCCCTTTCCTATAACGGTAAGCAAGGAGGATATGATGCTGTGATGAGAGTTGTACGTCGTAGAAGGCAACTAAGTATGTAATAATGCGGAGTATTCTATTCATGACTCTTTTATTTGAATCCCTTATCCGAAATATTATCCAGTTACTATTACTATCATCAATATTATCATTGTTATTAATCGCTAACTAGCAGATGGTACAAGTGACTAGTCCTCTTTGGAAAGGAAGTGAAAGAAGGAAAGGTGTTATTTTATTTTGCCACCAACCAACCCGCGTTTTGTGCCATTCGTGGCTCAAGGGAGAGTCTCTCTTTAAACTACAAAATCGAATTTTCCCTACAAAATATGATGTAGTGCTACTAACGTTCAAACCGTTAGTTACCATGAGTAGCTCAAGAATCATCATGGTTGCTAAATAGCCTCCTAGAAATAAATGTCTCTAGAAGTGGCAGTTGGTTAGAAATAGTATAAAATTATGAACTTAGTTTAGAAAGTGTTTTTGTGTCATTGTTTCTCTTATTACTTTTATTGTTTCTTTTACTTTTTTCATTATTTTCCACATTATTCACCTGGGTAAATTAATACTTGCCGATCCATCACGAGGAGGAGGGTCGATTAAGAGCCATCACGAAATATTCGCATTTTGAATATATATATATATATATATATATATATATATATATATATATATATATATATATATATATATATATATATATATATATATATATATATATATATATATATATATACATATATATATATATGGCAAACACAGTCTTCCTCAAAGCCCTCATAAGGAAGTCTTCTCACATACAAGAGAAGGTAACAATTAAAATAAGCAAGTGCTCGAAAATAACGGTGATTTAGAAAACGCTGATTTTAAGTTACCTTCTCGTGTATGTGAGAAGACTTTCTTACGAGGGCTTTAAGGAAGACTGTGTTTGCCATATATATATATATATATATATATATATATATATATATATATATCAAGAAACTGGGTTTTTTTTAAGTTAAGAGAGAAGAGCATTGGAAAACATATAGATCAAGGAGAGCCGAAGACAGCACAATTAAGGTAACCATATTGAGAAGCTAAAAATAAGTCGAGGGAAAATTAGGTTAATGATCTTGGCCGGTTTCTGCATTCAAAAGTTTTTCGAAAGCAGAAATTAAAAATGGCGAAAACCCTGTAGTAGTTGTTACCACTCACATAACTTATGTTTTCTCTTTGTATGTGATATGAATAGTGGGCTTTTAAATTGTGAGCGAGTTAGAGATATGGTATAAATATCCCTTGGAAGTTCCTTTTAGCCTGGACGTTTTGAGTGAACTTTAATTGCTCTGCTGGTAGCATAATGGTAGAACATCCTACCCGTCAATCACTAGACCCGGGTTCGATTCCAGGACGGGATAATTCAATTTTTCCAAAGGCTTTATTTATATCTTCTCATTATGGATTGCCTGCGTTGTGCCGTTCTTTGCTCTCCTTGATCTTTGTCTTCTAGTGTCCCTTTCTCTAACCTTTATGAAACCTCCGTTTTCTTGTCTCATGTGCTATTCCACTCCCAACTTCTCTTTCTCTCGATATATATATATATATATATATATATATATATATATATATATATATATATATATATATATATATATATTCTTATCTAAAAGGTCAAGGATTTCTCTTAAAATAATTAAAGCCAATTCATGGAAGTTAAAAGATTTAATTTGTTACACATAAATTATAAATTTCTTTTCCATTGTTTATTAAATGTCAACGAAGAAATTTTAAATAGAATACAATTTTTAGAAAATAGAGAAATATTCGCCACCATTACTAAAAAATTCTTAAAAATTACAGGGTTAACACTAAAACGAGCCACAAATAGATTGATTTACCCACCCAATAAACACATATGGACACACATCTACACAGCTGAATTGGTTTAGATTAATTGGTGTTGATAAAATAACGTAGAGAAGTAAATGGATAAATGGCTGGTGGAAAAAATGTACGGAAATAAAAGAAACTAGGGGATAGGCTTGTCATCAGTTAAGAAAATGTTAGAATTAGTGAAAATCAACATTCAATGGAAGATAGAGAGATGATGATGGGAAAGAGAATAATAAAGGATATTATGGGATCCTTGAATTAGCTTTAAAGTATTTTTTCTCAATTGATTTCTAACCTGTTTTCATTCAACAAATTTCCATCTTAGTATAGGAATAAAAGTGGAAAAAGAGTCGTTGGTATTTTGGGGCACTAAAGTTTAAATTCTTTTCTGTAAATTTAATAAGAAACGAAGTTTACGTCTGTCCGTTTCTTGAACTTGATCGAGAGCGGTTTCTACCTTCAAAAACTAATAAGAAACTTTTATACGTGAAGTTCTTAAGGATTTTGGTTTATGTTTTATGTATTTGCCTTTCTATAGAATAAAATACAATGCTTTGGTCTGTTACATCGATGGAGTTTCGTGGAAATTCATTTTAATTTGTCTTTAACCCCCTTAAAAAAACTATTTTGCCGAAAGTTGCCCTCAAATGATCAAAATTTGATGACTGAAAAAATGAAGTACTACCATACCAAAAAGAAAAAAAAACTAACTCGGAACAAAACTTCATTTATGAAATTACAGAAATTATAATTTAAAAAAAAATTTCTTTTAATTTCAAGGCAAGTACGTTAATATAGGTGGTTAATTTTTGACGCAGGCATATCATAAGGACCCATTCGTCCTCACGTCACCAAAACCGACCTGAGATGTGAAGAATATTAAACGTCCAATTAGAACTGAGAAACGTAAAGAAACAGGTCTATTTTGAGAAAGCAAGAAAACTTGAGATAGACCGTGAATAAACGAAATGATTCGTTAAGGGGTAAACCAGATTTTTAAAGTTTAGTGCTTCTTTTGCCGTACGTTAGTCATTGTATAAAATATTCTGTTAACCTTATATCATTTTCTAGAGGGAGACTTTAATTGAGAAAATTTAAAAAAGGGGGATATATCGCGAAAGAAATTGGGAAGGATGTTAAAATGAATAATAAAAATTGGAGGGAAGGTATGGCGGATGAAGCAATTGGGAGATGTCTTCTTTACCACCAATCCTTTTATCTTCACGGGTTGAGAAATTGAAACATTAATACTAGAGTACCGTCTAAAACTAAACAAAATACTAAAACCTACATTCTCCTGAAAATAATAAGAGATTGATTTTATTGAACAGTGGCTAAAAGAGTTATGATGACAATAATATGTACTTGAAGAAATGTGTCCAGAAAAGAGCAACTAGACGAAAGACGGCTAGATAGACGAAAGTTGGGATAGGAAATTCCACCGGTCGAAAAGTTTTTCTGACAATATCCCTTCAGGATGACGTCAAATCACGAAAAGGTTTAAGGCTTAAAAGAACTTAAACCTACATTTTTTGTATTTTTGTCAATTTGACAAATTAAATACGGTTATAAGAAATACGAGTATGTGAGTTTTAAAATATTTCCTTGTTTCTCATATCATAATCCAACTTGAGAGTAATCGAAGGCAAACGGGTAAAGTTTGAAGGCAACAAAGAGAGTAGTGAAGAATATCCATTTGACTCAACATTTCCGGGCAGAGCAAGCGATTTCCGTGGTACGATAAGCTGACATAGGCCTATTCCTTAGCTCTGTTGCCAGGCGACTCTAAGCAGGACACATATTCCAGGATTACACCACAGTCGTTAAGGTATCTTGAAAATTTAAATAGATCGACTTGCGCGGGTAACAATTTGGAATGTTTTATCTACCATAGGCTGCGTAATTGTGTACATTTCAGGCGGTGTGACTTTATACCCATATCTTCGTACTTCACTGCGACCTTTAGAATGCTAAAGCAGACCACCATTGGATCCCCTTTTGAAAGGAACTTTTGTGACCAATTGTTAAGTTCGATGGTTTAGAGAAGTGACGGGACAGATTAGAAGGAACATTTCTCGCCCTTGGTGCCTCTTTCCCCTTTTCAGAAAGGAAAAAAATACTCAAGGTGAGGCTTTGAGTCCCGGTGCCAGCAAGCTTTGAGCAAACCTTTAGTTTCTTAAAAAGGCAGCTATCTTTTCTGGGTGGTTCATCATGGCTCTTTCCTGATTTGAAGCGCTCAACGAGCGGAAGAGGGTGCCCTAATACCCATTTTTCGGGCTATGTGTAAATACGTTTAGGTTAGCTTGAGTAAGCAAACCAAACTCGTTCGCCGAAAAAGACCCTTCCTCACATGTCGTAATAAATACAAACAGATGCTGGTTGATATCAACCTCGAATAATCAGTTTATTTCCACAATTCGATCTTTCTAATCGAATTTATGGTAGAATGCCATATTTTCGAGACTGATTCCATCAGCTCTTAGAACACGTTTTGCACCTGGGATTCATTTGACTAAAAATTTAGCCGCTATTATTATATGACCAGACAAGAGAATGGCCTCCTTTTTCCCAGTGAGTTTCTTCTGAGAGCCGATGGAAATTTTGCTTGAGTGAGTGTCTAATTGTAGCTTTCTCTACCTTTCCCATGTTAGTAACCAACGAAATAATTGATGGTAAGGATACGAGGAATATTTGATATAAAGTTTTGGTAGGAACCCAAACAGGTCCTAACTCATTCACCAATCTATGGTCTTCAATAAAAGTAGGAACGGTAGACTTTATGTTGATATTAGCTCGGCCTTTAAAACCTTCAAAAGATCCAGTCACGGACAAAAATGACAATACGGTTTTCCTTATTTGATTCCGATGTTTGACATTTAATTTTAATGGGCAGTGAGTTAAATTATATGCCTTCATTTCGCAAAAACTGCTGCACAAATGTCCGCCAAAGAGTGGCGTCCTCCAATAATTTTGCCACTTGAGTGTGAGGACTTAAATTTTCTTCCCGGAAATTTAAGATGGTTTTATTATCAAATCAAAATAAATTGGGGTTCTTATGAAGAAGTTGACGTAGAAGGCGGTGATGAAACGGAACAGAACACATGAGAATCTGAACAGTTCTTGGGAGTGGATTTGACACGCAGTTTCGGACCAAACTTACTCAAAAGTTCCGTGAGATCTGATTTTGAAAAACCGACGGAATTGGTAGAGTTAGGTGAGTGAATTTAATTTATGATTCTTGGAAAGATCATTTAATTTAAATTTGACTTCGAAATCGAAGTCAATTTGAGACGACAATTGTTCTTCGACCAAAGAGTCGTTAACTTCGTCCATGTTGAATGAAATGTAAATCCGATTTATTTCTCTTTTAAATCTTCCACATAAACAAGAAGACTTTTTACCTATTCAATTCTATTAGGCAATTTCAGTTCCTCTCAATATGTAATCTAAGTTAAAATCAGCATTGGCTTTATTTAGAATTAGAGTAATCATTCTTTTATTTAAATGACGACTTTTAACTAAATTTAAAACGAAAATTTCGACTTCGGATTACATTTTGTATAAAAATAAGGTTATAAAATAAAATCAATAGTGTTGCCAAACAAGTATCTAAAGAAACCTCAATGGACGAAGGAATTTCAAGGCAAACTACATGTTCTCGCAATTACCACAAATTTCCGAGCGTAATCAAACCCGCAACATTATTCCTTTCGAGGTTTGAAAGGGAAGAATTTGAAAGAGGAAAAAGATTTAGGGTGACACCACAGAGAAACAGATCAACTAAAATCAATCTAACTGAAACTAAACTTTACCAAGTTGTTATTATGGACCTCCTCTGATTTACAGGGGAAGAGACTAGTCTTTACTGGTTAATAAAAGGCTTTAAAGTAGGCAATAATTTGGATTGAAAGATTTTGGAAAAGTTAAGTGCTTTCCGAGAGATGCTCTGTGACAAGTTGAGTCAGAAATTATCTTGTTATTTGGTAATTAGTTGTCGAAAGGGATGAAATATGACTTTTTGAATATTTGAAAATAAAGTGTTAAAGTTTGATAGGAAAAATGAATTTTAAAAGTGGCTGCACGTTGCTGTCGGAAATGGATTTGGGTAATTTTAGAGTACGTGTAAGGAAATCAAAGTTTCTTGCAATGATAATTATTTGATAATAAAAAGTTACACTACTGCAAAATAATGAAACTAAGCTATTGCAGTAAAGAGCTTAAATTAATTAACCATAACTTTACAAACAATTTACAAATTATTTAACTTTAGAGGAGAGAAGTTAATTGGAAAAGGTAAGCTGACAACGAACGCCACGGTTCCATTTTTTCCTGCCTGAGAGAAGGTGCCATCAAAACCTCGTGTGCGCTTCCAATAGGGTCTCTGCGCTCATTCTTTTGAAAATGTGTAACTGACAAAGAGTACCCCACAGACAACCACAAGAAAGCCGGAGGAAGGGGGACACCCTCCTGATCTCACGCTTGTAAAATGTGCATCCACCCTACCTAACCCCTAGTGGGGGGCAGGATTCGTAACCAAGTCCAAGAATCTCCCAGGGTCAGTGAAATCAAGAAAACGCGGGCGCGTTGACCATTCTCCTCTAAACTTTCAATAGCTGAATTTCCAAATATCGACCACAGGTACTTATACAGAAAAGAGGCACGTGAAAAATACAGACAAGAGTGATAGACTGACTACCCTTCTACGATCTTTTTTTAAATTTCACCACTAATGCTGTTTCTTTTTTTAGGGGGAGGGGGAGAATTATTAGTTTTAAAGTTAGGGTAGGTTAGGAAAGATTAGGTTAGGATATCGTATTATAACACACATAATATTTATAACATTTATTTGAAATAACTTAAAGATTTTAAGTTAATCGATTAGTTTAATGGAATTCAGCGTAAAATCTTCTTAAAATGGGTGTGTATTTTCAACCTCACAAAAATTCACACAGGGAAGATAGGGATAGCGCAAATTCAAGGAATCAAACATTCTTGAACCAAATTTGTAATTAACTCGAATCATTATTTTAAAAAGGATTTTGGATCTTTGGGGTTTGATGGACGCTCTCCGATTTTTTTGGTAAACTAATGATTTTTCGATAATCGCAAATACATATTTGGAATCAGCTTAAGAAACAGAATTAGAAGTGAAATTTACAAAAAGATCGAAGAACCTGAATCAAACCCACAAGATCCCCACAAAAGAGCGACAACTTTCGATAGGCTTCATTTCTTAATTCGCGAAACTTTAAGAAATAAAGCCTATCTAAATTTGGGGCCCGTTTTTATTTGGTCATCCTGTATATGTTACATTACATATGTACTTTCCTAACTTTTTTTTATTCGCTGCTCTATGAAATGGAACTAAAAACTATCCGAGACAAATTACAAAGATTATTCTATGCAATTTTGATGCATATTAAACGAGTATTTTCAAGAGAATGTAAATTTAAGTACATATTTTCTTCTAGAGTTTAAGACGGTAATGTAATTCCTAAAATAGGTCTATCAGCTCTACATGAAGTTGCTATTAAAATAAAATATAGAATTTTTCCTAACACACGAACAAATCTCCTCCATTGATGTATCTTCGTTTAAAAAACAAATATTTGTTAATCAAAACAAAGGTGTTATCCAGGGATGCAAAATCCTTCAAAGATAATGAACGCTCCCTTCTTTGATCTAATTATGGTGGCCGAGTTGTAGGCCTACACTCTGAGATGCGATATTGCATTTCTAATTGAGAATTTCCTTTTTCACATTTCACATTCTAGTCAGCTACAAGATTAGAGGCGGAGGAGGGATTGAGTAGAGAGGTCGGAGATCTTCGCGCAGATGTAACCATGACTACGATTTAAGAGGATTTCAGTTTTCCATTTTATTGCGTTTATGAATGGACATTGAATCAAGGCACGTGTGAAGCCTCCCCAATGGATCTTATATCTCATATATATGTATATATATATATATATATATATATATATATATATATGAAAAACTCACAAAGTATCACGTGAGGGTGGCAAATGAATGCAATATCCCGCAGGAAAAAATGAAAAGTTGTTTCCAAGTACTTTCGAACTTTATTAAGTTCCTTATCAAGTTATCCTTGGTAACGAACTTAATAAAGTTCGAAAGTACTTGGAAACCCCTTTTCATTTTTTCCTGCGGGATATTGCATTCATATATATATATATATATATATATATATATATATATATATATATATATATATATATATATATATATATATATATATATATATATATATAATATTTTCTTTTCTCGAGTTTTCTTAAACTGAGAATTTCATTTTATTTCGTCGCTTCTGAGTCCTATTATATTCCTTTAATGATCTTCCCACTTAAACCGGTTCTGGAATCAATATTGCTCAAGTCGGCGCAAATGTCCGATAAATGTTATTGGTTGGTGTTATTGGACTGTGCCCATACACACTCGCGAAACCACAAAAATAATATGTAAGATTAACAATCCAATTATATGTATATAAAGTATAGTTAACATCTCACCGAAAATGGGAAACGTATCATGACTAACTCATTATTAAGGCATTTGATTATTTATTATTTTTTTATTTTCATCGTTTTATTTCTTATTTTTTTTATTGTCTGCTCTCCCGCCTCCTCCATTCACTGCTGAGTATAATACTTTGGACGCAGACTGAATGAGGATGGAAATCGCCTTTGGGTTTTCCCATTATTCCATCGTTTTCTTATGGTCATTCTAGAGCAGTGGTTCTCAACCTTTTGATGCTTGCGGCACCCTTGGCAAGCTTTTCAGATTTCCCGGCCTCTTTATTAGAAAATATCGTTTGCCTATATTGTTTTCAACCCCCATTGCCCAATAATATATATATATATATATATATATATATATATATATATATATATATATATATAAAAATATATATATATATATATATATATATATATATATATATATAGGGTGCGGCAGAACTGATTGAGCAGTTTTGAGGAGTCAATGCTCGGGAGAAGGAGGGGGGAGGGAGGTGTCCTCTTGCCGGTTTCCAAGGAATGACTCGCTTCCCTGGGGAAAGGCCCCCAGGGCTCCCCTCGAGAATGTACCCCCCAAATATGGCGTACTGTCTCTATATACCCCTCTTATTTTTGTATAACTCGTTAAAATTGCTCAATCGGTTCTGCCACACCCTATATATATATACTCCCCTAGTGCTTTATTAATAATAAAAAAATAACAGCATACGATACAAAAATGTGATTATCAGTATTAAGATAGCAAAATATACCACAATATGAGCCATACATTTATCATTGCGAAACCTGAGATGGCCCAAGCTGCGATCTCAGGTTTCGCATTGATAAATGTATGGCTCATATTGTGGTCTAATTGCTGATAATGCTACTTGCATATTGTCCTCAAGAGATAAAAGTTTATTTCTGTATTTAGATTTAATTATTGCCATGGCAACAAATACGATGTAGAGAAAGTTAAAGTGTATATGTAACCTTTTAAGCAAAATATAGATACTCCTCCACTAGTTCACGCCAAAACATAATCAATGATTTTCTCTCTTCTCAAATTTAACTCTTAGAAGGGAATCAGGATACAGATCAATAAATTAGTCACGTTCTGTTGCCGTGAAGGCCAGTTCCATAGCCCTGTCAGCCAGTTTGAAAGGAAAATAAAATAAAAATCAACTGCTTCTCTCAGCGGGAGCAAGTGATGTAGAATCAGATCACTGAGACGTCCAATAGTATTATTTTGTTGCTTGCTTAAGAAGAGAAGGAAAGTTTGGTAGGTTGTCTTTTTGAACAGCTGACTTCCATGCATCCAACTTTCTCTGGAAACCTTTAATTTCGTTACATGATGTAACTATTGTCTCCCGTCTCCCCTGCATTGAGAGATTTAATTGATTAAGCTTCATGAAAATATCCGCAAAGAATGACATCTTCAAACACCAAGTACGATTTTAAAGCAGACTGAGGAATGAATCTTGTTTATTCTGTTAAAAAAATACTTCCATTTCATCTTTGAGTTCGAGAACCCGGTTCAGCACACGACCTCGGATAGCCACCTTGCATCATTATGCAATGCCAGTGAGATATTAGCTGCACCTATATCCTAGCATAATTTTTGAAAAACTCTGCATTTTAAGGGCCGGGATTTTATGAAATTCACCATCTTGACAGTCTGGTTCAAAACTTCATTTAGCTCTTCACTACATGTTTTTGCAACCAATGCATCTCTGTGCAGGAAACACTAGGTTGTAATAATAGATAGATTTTCTTTTAGTGAAATGGTAATGAACCCCTTGTACTTCCCTATCATTGATGGCGCACCATCAGTACATATGCTACAACAGTCTTTTAATGAAAGACCATGGTCACTGAGATACGATGTTACGGTTGCAAAAATGTTCTTCGCACTGGATGTGGTCTGTAGTTCTTTGCAAAACATAAACTACCTTTACAACACTTTTATCAATGAATCTACAAAATCCAAGCAATTGATATTTACCAGCTAGGTCCGTACTCTCATCTACCTTCAAGGCGAATTTTATATTTGATACAATCTACTGCACATACATTCTACGACTGATTATGCTTTAGAAATCTGAACCTGAGCTTCTTTGCCAAGCATTCTTTCAATAATTATGTTACATGCATGGATAATAATGTCTTCACAAATTGTATGAGGCTTCATTTTCATTGCTATCAGTTCTGCTACTTTAAATCAAGCTTCAAGAGCAGTCTCAGCTATGCTTACTCTTTTAACCATTTTACTAGCTGCCATTTTTTGCCCTTCTAACAAACGAGAAAAATATTGCACGTTATCACTGCCATCACGTGACTGTGATATGTCTTCCATATCATTGATATTTTGGTAATATGTGTTCAAAACATTCTCAAATGGCTAAATCTCGATTTATCACTATTTATGTATGCATTTAGCAGTATAATATTTTGTTTATATTCATTTTTTCCCCGAATCTCGCGGCACCCTTAAGTGCCGCGAGATTGAATGAGTGCCGCGAGATCCTAACGAAGCTTATGGTTGGTGGTTAGGGATGAAAACAAGATTGAAGAAACTAGTACTGAACTCATCAAAACTTCAACGAAAATGATGTCAAATCTGTTAAAAAACTGATATTTAATCTGCTAAAAGCTGATCTGTAAACTGTTACCAAACCCATATCAAAACTGTTATCACATTGATATCTAGATGGATATTAAAGCTCTAATTCAAACTACTAGAAACTTTTATTGAAATGGGCAATAGAATAGTACATAAACTGATTTTCAACCACTATCAAATGAATATCAGAACGGCTATACCAGATATGCAAATTGCTACCAAACTGATATCGAAATTGCTAATATCAAATATCCTGATTGCTACCAAAATGATATTCAAACTGATTGCCAACTGTTAACAAGATACTATCAAACTGACAGATAAATTAATAACAGAATGGATCCAAACTGCTACTAAAGTAATATCAAAAGTGTTAGCAACTGATGACTACCGTTTGACTCAGAAGTTTGAACAGAAGAAACAGTATTTTCAAATTTAGTAGTGTCTATGTGTTTCTCATGATTGAATTTAATGGTATATATTAAAAACAATATACAGCATCTTGAGAACTGACATGTTCAAAATACAAACGACAAAAGTTTGTAGAAAGTTTAGAGTAGGAAAGGGACGCAAAGAAAAATAAAGAAAGAAAAGTAGCGAAACGAGTTTCGAACGCGCTTCCTGCGTCGCTGGGCAGCTAACGTTAGCAAGAGCCTTAAAGCACTAGGCCATCTTGAGTCCCCAAAAAGACTCCTTCAAACAAAGCATTTAATCCGCTCGCCTGAACTTCTCGCACGCTACAAGTTAACCACACAGACAACGACAATATGTATGTCTAGAGAAAGGATTAAATGACCATTAGAAAGACTTAGAGTGGGTGTGGGAAATAGAAGTTAAAGCTAAAAAGAAGGAATCATATAAAAGAGATCAGGATTAGATAAATAAGTATTGGAATCATAGAATTCCAAAGCCTGAAAATAGGGGAGGCGAGAAGCAAAGAGAGAGAGAGAGAGAGAGAGAGAGAGAGAGAGAGAGAGCGAGAGCGAGAGCGAGAGCGAGGTGGCGTTGAAAGAATTGAGTAAAAATGAAAAATAAAACAAACATAATAATTGAGTATGATAACCCAGATTTAGAATTGGAATTAATTTCATTTACTATTAGATCTTATAGGTAAAGGGTCGAGTTTAAACAGCCCACATGAAATATTCATGGTGGAAAAACTACAAATTACGGAACATTCTACGATATCGCTTTTTAGAAAATCTTCCGAATGATAAATGAATTCGGCAAAATTCCAATTAATGAGATTGTCGAGGTATTCCTGTGAAGACTCGCTCGGCGCAAGGGCGCATACACAAGCACGGGCAGATAGCCGACCCTGGGCCGTCTGCGATATGCTTTGGGGGACCGCCTCTGATTTTTATACAGAGTGCGATTTACGGTTGACCGGGATTTATCTAATGGCTTACCAAGTTGCAGTTCAAAGGATATATAAAGAACAAGACCCCCCCCCAATATATATATATATATATATATATATATATATATATATATATATATATATATATATATATATATATATATATATATATATATATATATATATAGTGGCTATGGAAAGTGGGTTGGCAGATGTGATTTTGAACTTATTGTGAAAAATTATTTGGGGGGTAACTTTTTGCCCGTCTAGTGAATAATTTATTGAAAGTCTTATTTCAGGTATTACAAACACTTTTTGATTTTTAAGGACATCATATAAGAGAAAAGGTGGCGAGTAAACTTCGTTTATAAAATTATTGATTAATTTATCAACCAAAGAAAAAGGCTAAGAATTATTTTTAAATTAAGACTTCAAATTTTGTAATTCTTTATGCATCAATAATAAATAAATGGGAAATGAAACCACTATATATTAGGGGTACTGCACTAAGTTTGTATGATATGTCATAATAGTTGGAAAAAAATGATTCTCAGATCATTAAAGGTGTCCATTCTGTATATTGAAGTAATGAATTTGTCGTGTTTTTCTATAATAACAAATTCCGGTCATTACACCGTATCATGAGACATCGTGATTTTCTCCAAAAGTGAAGATATCTACAAGCGTTTTTGTGAATGGAAAAAATGACATTCATTTTATTAATACCTAAATACGTAACTCAATTCCGTAAATTATATGTAACATGTAAACACCAAGCTGTTGCCAGATTACTATCGTTTCTATACAGATAGTAAGTTTTGTTTCCAACAGCAAGATGTGGCAACACCACATACAGGCAAGGTAACCAAATTTGAAGGCATTAATCGTAAGGCATAAATATCCACACACCCACAAAATCACAAAAAGTTTGATAGACAAATTAAGGAATAATAACACATTTTACGAAAGTCTGCAATCAAAAAGTATTCATATAATTTTCACATCTATATGTATAATTCATATGATTTAAACTTTAATAGTTTGAACTCTCATGAGTATTATATTTATAATTTTTGAATAGTCAGGAATAGTCTAGAACACTCTAACAGCCCTTTCTTCGAACCTGCAAACTTAGCTTTATTCTACAAGCATTTTTCTAAGATGAGCTATTAGAAGATTTTTGAAGATCTAAATATCTTAAATCTACAGTGCATTTAGTAATAAGAAGGTTTAAGGAATTGGCGACAACTGCAAACCTTCCTAGATCGGTTCTTCCTCTGAAAATTCCACTCCGCACGGCTCAGAAGATCTTTTGATCCGTTAAAAATAACTCAAGGATGACTAGAAAGAAGATGAGCAAACGCTTAGGAGGAGGTGTTGATATTAGTTCGAACACATAGGACAATGTGTTACATACATCGGAAATGCATGGACGTATTAAAAATAGAGGCTGGTTATACCTCCCAAAAAACATTGTTTCGATAGCAAACCATGAAGGTTGATAGATCTATTATGTTAGGGTTTGTTTCTCTACAACAAGCGTTTGTACACTTCATCTAATCTACTGAAATATGAATAAAGAATACTACAGAAAGATTCTTGAAGATTACTCGAAGTGATGATCACGAGTTTGGCCTAAGAAGAAACTGGGTCTGTCAACACTAAGACGGTCCGAAAAAACACGAAGAAGTTGGTTTCTTCCTAGTTGAAGGAATCCAAAGTGAGCCTTTTGGAATGGCCATCACAATGTCAAATCTTAACCCTTTAGAAAACCTATGGTATGATCTGAAGGTCCACGTCCAAGCAAACATCGATGAATTGGAGAAGTTTTGCAAAGATGAGCGGGACAAAATTCAACCCGGTTTGTTTGAAACTAAGAAAAACTAATAATCGTTTGAGGAGTATCATTCAGCAAAAATATTATACTACTTATTATTAGTTATCAAATTGTATAAACTATGAAAAAATTTACTGGAATTTTTTGTAAAAGGTGTTTAATTCCTTTATTTGTCAATCAAGCTTGTCGAAAATGTGGGGGGTGTTTCCGGTAATAAATCCCTCTCTATTATTTAAGAGTTCGTTACCTTACAAGAAAAAGTTCGTTAACTATAGCTCAAAGTGTAGTATTAGGTAGTGGTATCATTACGTTACGGAGCAAGTATAAGTCCATTATCATTTGTCAAAAAATTGAGAACTTACGTAGGGGGGGAGGGGCACTTGATATAAATAGATACCAAATTGATATTGCAATTGCTACAAAAATATATGTACATACAAACTGATTGCCACAAGAATACCAAACACTAAAATGCTATCCTTTGCGATTCATTGATCATCTTTATTTTCCCGATAATTACCTAATAAACGTATTTCAGTAATTTCAATTGCAAATTATTCCGAAGGAAGTCTTTAACCCCCGAAAAATGACGGATAAAACGATAAACGAGGAATAAACAAATACACCGAAAAAAATAGAACCGCAATGGTAAAAAAAAGATTAAAGGGAAGAATAGTAAAAAAGATAAAAGCGAAGTACTATAATAATAAACCTTACCCTAAACACTTGGGTCGAACCCTGGACTCATCTTTATGAATAAATTAGTACCAAAATTCCAGGTACTCAATAAGTTCTTAGGACTGCTTAGAGCGTTGGGATGGAGCGGGTTCTTTAATTGGATTTCATGCGTCCCTACCTCCTTTTCCCTCCGGTAACGTGGATGACGAAGGCAAGAGCAAGAAAAACGGGTAATGCAATGAGAGCTGGCTTAATATTAAGCTACCTCTCATTGGATTATAAGCGGGTTTATAAACGGGTCAAAATGAGAAGTAGAGAGAGAGACGAAAAAAATCAAATGAAGAAAAGTAAAAAAAGGTAAAGAAATAAAAAAAACCTGCATTCGTGATCTTGGCCGGGATTCTTCCGTCAATCCATTCCCTTCCGTGTCTTGAAAGGAAGACTCCAAAATGCATTTAAATAGAGTCTTAAAAGAGGCCGATCAATAGGTAATTAGACCGCGTAAATCGTGTCCGTAGATGACTTGATATTTATAGTATTAATATATTAAATTGGTTCGATTATAACCTATCGACACTGATTTTTCTACTCATGCCTTGGGTAACACTTAGATTACCACTTTGTGGTTGAAAGGTAGTATTTAAATAACTGATCCCTGACCACTTGGAAAATTAGTCCAGGCAAGTGTGGTTAATAATAATAGTAATAAACTAGTACTACTAATATTTTATCAGTTTAATTGTATGAAGTTCTTTGCATTATGGAAAACAAGCTAAAATTTGTTGTCTGTTCTCTCGTAGTATTTGTAGTAGTGATATAAAAAATGATAATGACAAAAAAAATAAATAATATATTTTATCTGGCCCACGCAAGGTATATTTTATTAATTAATAATTAAATTGAATAATATAAACCAGACCTACAGTAATATACCATTCTAAAGAATTATTTTCTCTCCATAACTCATAGCGATGGATGTAGGGGAGGAGATGATAATGAGAGAATGCGAATACTATATTTACTTGTATGGGAGAGAACTCAAAAAAGAAACCCAAGAAATAAGCTGCCTTGCCACCAGTATTCGGCCAAAGTTTCGGCTTAACGAGTCAGTCAGTTCGGACATATGAAATTCCAATTAAGTATTCAGTCCGGTCTTTTAATTAAGGGTTAGAACATCTCGCTTTTACGTTTCGAAGATTTATGAGAACTGCGAAGTATTCTTATTATTCTCGTGTCCGAATCACTTCACGATTTACTTTGCTAAGCCGCCCAACAGCGCTGAAAAGCGTGATTCGATGTAGTTTACCCTAACCAGGATTTTTGGTGCTTTTCGAAAACCAAGGTTTCTCTTTTCGTGAGAGTAATTAGTAATCCCAGATCAGGTCATAAGCACTAATTAGACGTGAGATCTTGAAAAATTACTTATTGAAGTTCATATGGGGAGAAATAATTCCAGGAACTTGAGGGTAGGTAGAAAAAAAACCTACATCCATTGTTGGCCACTGAGAGACATAGGAGAAGATGTAATCTGAATAAAAGAGGAAGGCTCAGCTATTTTTAGGAAGATGGTGCAAAAATAATTGCCCTAAAAAAAAAACAGAGGAGAATTAAGTACACAAAAAGTCTGCAATGGCTCCCAAGAGATCAAGCAAATAATATTAGTAATAGTTGAGGGAAAGTGAAAGAGAAATAACAAAGCATATTCAGTAATCTGGCTATTAGACATAAGCAGTACACCTTTAATCTTTACTAGTCAGCTAGTAGAAAGTAACTTGAAGATAGACGAATATATGGCAAATTAATTGATTGATGAAGTAATGAAGGGGAAGAAAAACTACATTTTGACAAAGTATTAACAAAATTGGCAGGCAAATATCACAGCATTGGCTTAAAATAATTTAGAATGCCTAGTGCTATTACAACTAAACCCATAACGAGCACAGAAATTGGAATTTAGGAACTGATTGCTTTTTGTTTAAAAGCTAGATGACCGAGTGTCCGAACAAGGCTTACTAAGCAATATTTTCAATTGCTTCCAATCTATCATTAATTTCTATGTTGTTTTCCTTAAATTACCCAATTTAAAGCCAATTTAAGAAATTCTTTGTGCTTTAAAATATATACTTTTTCATTTTCCACTAACTTAAGCAATAGGCAAGGGAAAATATAATTCTAATAAACTTAAAAATATCTCCGGCTATTTAATGGGCATATTATATTTTCTAAACACTAGATTTAAAAAAAATGTCTTTCAGGCCCATTAAAACCAGATTTGGGAAATTCTATTTCCCATTAAGTAATTAAAATACTTCTTGATAATTGGTGTTAAACTGAATAATATGGAGAATTCTATATATACTCCATGATTAATATCAATAGAACCATATTGGGTAATTTTAATTCTCTGTATGTGAAATGGTACTTCTTTAGTGTGTAAGCAACCAAGAAATCTAGAATTGTAATTTAATAAAACAAAAAAAAGACTATTGAAAAATTGTATTTGTGGGCTTCTTAAGAAAATAATGTAGGTTAGACCTCACCAATCTCCAAGATTAAATTTGGAAGGATTTTAGAACATGGAAAGATTTCCCTTAAGAAATCTTGGTTCTCTTGTACATATATCCCCACCCCCTCCTCCTGTTGTTTAGTTTAACACCTAAATAAGAAACTCAGCTTTGTTGAAGAAAAAACAACTCAAAAACACCGGTGAGGAGGATCTACGACAGATCCGAAACCTTAATACTTAAGCCTATCTACCTCAGCCTTCTTGCCTCTTCCAAATTTGTATAATAGAATCGGAATCAGGAAACCTTGTCCTTTTGTCTGAATCATACACACAATTTATATTCAGTATGGAATTCTTCCTCTGTACCAGTGAATATCTAGTTGGTCAAGAGTTGCATTTGTCCATTGAGTCCGCGTTTTTGTGTATTTGCCTCGTAGCTCTAACTCTACTCCTTCCTGTGCACTGATGTGGTATTGAAGGTCTCCGCTAACTCCATTCTTCTTCTTTAGATTTTGCCATGTTCATGCAGAGTTGCCGTTTTGCATATGAAGTTTCCATTTCTTTTTGTCCTCGCATTAGCAACCAACCAACCTCTTATGCCTCAACTCATCTTCCACATATCTCTCCATCTGTTTCTTTGGTCGTCCTCTCCTCCTTCTGCCGGGGAATATCATCTGCATAATCTTATTCCGAGCCTGTCATCTTCTCACTTCATCTCATACCCATAACACTGCTATCTATTTTGCATTTTCATTGACATTTCTGTAACCTTCACTGTTTTGTTTTTCTTCCAATTTTCAGTTCTGTCTAACTTGGTCACGCCACACATCCATCTCAACAACCTATTTTCCAGAATTTTTTTTTGTCCTGGAATTACTTCATTGACCAAGTTTCTGATCCATGGGACAATTTAGGTTCTGAAAACTTAACCCTGATAACTCGAATAAACGGCGTAAAGTGAAGCAACCGTGACCTAGGTATTAACAAAAAATATTCACTAATAAAGATTTTAAACTCGTTTTAAAAAAAAAAATTACCGACTGCCCCAAACAATTTATTCTTTTACCAAAATAAATAAAAGAACGATATCAAGATTAATATTATTACCGAAAATTAGCTATCAATAAAGAAATAAAAGTGATGTTGAAATTGACGTCGAAAATTAAGCGATTGAAAGATTGCAATTATATTTGCAGTGACGTCACTTTCCCGAAACAAAATGTAGAAATTTTTTTAACGAAATTTATCGCGTTGGCCGCCCTTTAAAAAAAATACGAAGCAGCCCTACCGAAATGGAAATTAAGTCAAATTAGTTTTAAAACATATTTAAAATATATATATATATATATATATATATATATATATATATATATATATATATATATATATATATATATATATATATATATATATATATATATATATATATATATATCACCATCATAATAATGACTTATTAGGTACATTTGGACTACACCAATTCGCTTTAATATTTTCATTGGTGAGTTTTTGTGTGTAAGATCATGAAACCTTTTAATATGAGGATGTTATTAATATATTTATATTAAATTGGTTTGATAACCTACTGACACAGATTTTCACAATAAAAAAATTCCCTTGTTAAAAACTAAAGTATAATTGATTAAGAGAAATCGTTTTAATGTCTATAGTTAATTTATTTACATCTATCACTTTTGCCAAGGAATCTTATTAAAAATGAAAGATTACCGACTAAATCGAATAAATTGGCAAACTTTATTACATTTACTAATTTAGGGGGTAATTATATAATATGAAGGACTCGCAAACTGTCTTTGCTATGGTCAAGTATTGCCTCTGGACACCTTTTTAACGACGTTAAGTCGGGGAAGGACAGACAGATGGAGAAAAAGCTTATAAATTGAACGTAAAGGAAGAATACAAAAGTATAATAAGGAGAAAGGCTCGACACAACCTCTCATCGACATTTATGGTATTATAAATCGAGATAAGTTCGTAAAGACAGCCAGGGTGTTTAAATATACGAACAAATGCGTATAAAAAATGCGTTTAAAGGTACGGAAACTTTTTTTACAAAGACCATATGTATTTAACAGTACAAACGAGTTCGTATGAAAAGCAAACGTACTTAAAAGTACAGAGATCGTGAAAATGTGCACATATTCAAAAGTACGAAACTTTTCGTGTAGACAAGGCAAATGTACTCCAAATACAGAGGCACTTTCAAGGAGAGAACAGATGCTCAAATATACGAACAGATGTTCAAATATAAGGACAAACAAATTTCTCTTCTTCTCATACATATGTGACTAAATGCGTGTGTATGAATGTGTAGAAAGACTTAAAACCCGATCGGTTGTTTAGGTTGTATCGGGTTCGTATGTAGTTACGTGACGGTATAAAGCATATAAACACAAAGGGAACATTTACAGTTTTTATGAACGTTTCGTAGCGAAGTGAGGAATGTCTTAGTTTCTTTGAAAGCTCTCGACAAACCTTTACACTTTCTTGTATATTCCATCGCTTTTGTAATTCTGTCACTCCATCTGTTCTTTTGTTTACCTATCCCTCTCTCTCTCTCTCTCTCTCTTCTTCGCTTTACACCCCCATTCTCTACCCTCTACCCCCTTTTAGGCTACTTCAACAAGCTTTACCAAGCCAGTGAATATATCCCCAAATGCATTTTTACGCGCGTTCGAAGCGCGTAAGGGATTTTAAGCCTTAAACCCTCGACAATAGGGTCGCTAAATACGTTATCGCTGTCTCTAAATACGTACAGACTGCATCTTTTATTCAGGAAATCATGGTAAAAATATCAATAGGCCTTTTTTTCACTTTTTTCCCCGATTCTATGGCCTGATTCTATATAAGATTTCCGTAAAATTAGGCCCGTTTCTGTATGCTTCGCTTTTATCTATGCGGAGCCTGTAGAAGAGCTGTTGGGAGAAAGGCCAGGACCGCAAATGACAATTGGACAATATTTTTTGGGTCTTTTCTTCATTAAAATGGGTTCGAATTCAATTGGAAATTGGACTCAAATTAAGGTTTTACAAGGGAGAAAAAAAAGAAGGCTAATTTAAGTTCTTTCTATGCTGGAGAGAGAATAGAAAGAGAAAGCGAGAGAATAACGAAAGAGAATTCCAGATAGAATGGATATACATAGCGTATTAACTACACAATCCGACACGCACAAAATCATTTAACCTTACTCTACTACACCTAAAGTCTCGTTTACAACATTAAATTAATCCCTTTTGTACAGAATCTTGACGTTACTTGTATACCAGAAAAACTCAACCAAGACCCTGGTGTTTCAAAACCACTAGTCTACGACTACACATCTCTTTTCCAAACTATTTTTTCTTAACACATTTGTACCCATATGACACAACGGTGTCTCGTAATCGCCTTCAATAAAGGGCAGCAGTACCCACTTGTGGCATTGTATAATTCCGATAAGCGAATTATTGAGAGTAAGATAAGATTACACAGTCTCAGCACGAGATGGACCGGATCATATTCATTAAACTTCTCGCAATTTTTCCGCTGCGCCATCACCAGCTGACTATATAGAAATGTTGCCTAATTCGGTCTTCATTCAGTTTACCTCGTCTCGAGGAGTGCTAAAAACTCCCCTATTTTTAGGTTGAATTGTATATAATTACTATTTAAAATTAAATGAATTCTAGGTAAGAATTTTCATCCTACTAAAAGCATGTAAAGAATGTATTTTATTAATAATACAATAGTGACAGTCTAACGCGGGAGCCATATATCTCTCTCTCTCTCTCTCTCTCTCTCTCTCTCTCTCTCTCTCTCTCTCTCTATATATATATATATATATATATATATATATATATATATATATACAAGGTAATGACTTCGCCAGTCCCCCCTAAGGGGGGAGCTAAGATTAAAATTTAAAATCTAAAAACAAAAGCAGCCATGGTTAAATTTTTATACATTTTCTGAACTTCGCCAATTATAATAATTTTAAAAAGCAACTCTAAACTAAATTTCCCCCTTTCAAAATATCACATTGCTAAAATATAGTTATAGAAGAAGATATATAAAAATAAATTTTCTGAACTTCACCATTTGCAATTCTTTGGGTATTAAAAAAATTCACAAAATTTCAATACTTATATTTATTTCTGAACTTCACCATTTTGTTTTTTGATATTTTAAAAGAATTATTAGAAATAACGTTGATAAAAAAACATATCATAATCAAACTAAGATAAGTGATGATGATGATATATTTAGAGTGGCCCTGAAAACGGAGGTAAAGTTTCAAAGTGCACTGATCATTTCTCCACACCACTGTTTTTTCTAGTGTAGGATTCTTCTCCTTGTGTCCGAAATTTAATCACAATACAATGATAATTAGAGGTCGCCTGACTTTTAATCTTTTCTTTTCTTTTTCTTATTTTCAGATTATAACAATCAGTACTCGTTCCTACTCCATTACGTCGTGGAAAAGAAGACCGTCTTGGAAGGCCTGAACTTGGGATGTGGCGAGGTCATCACCGTATGGGAAAGGGCCAGGATCCCGATGCAGCGGGTGGATGCTTGTGTCAGGAAACTTTGAGGAATCTACGATCAATACCTAGGACTCAAAACACACCGGAATCGTGGGATAGAGTCGGACTGTGTCAAGGAGAAGATGTTCTTGGATGAACTTCAGGATCTCTTCCATGTTGCCACAAGCGATGCCCTCAAGATCATGATCAACGAAAAAGACGAAGGAGTGGCTCAAGATGCAACTTGAGGACACCTTTTCGTGCAACATTGCAGGGATTAATGGGAAGAAATCTGGAGTCGAGGCTACGTGTGGGAAGAGGAAGGAGCAAGAAGCTGCTCTCAATCGGAGATACCACAAATGAGAGGCCAAAGTTCAAGGGGACGCTGCTGTCTTTAGTTCCAGCTCCACATCGTCAGAGAAGTAACAGGCTGAAGACGACTACTGACCTTCAACTTCAGCCTGTACATCCATTTCTCTCGCGAAGAGCACCAAGAACATCTTCAAATCTCCTGAAGTCGTCGACGCTTTGGATTGAGTCAATCTCCTAGACCGTGGTGCGGCGTTCGTCAAAAGCGCTGTTGCACAGGCCCTGGGCGAAGATATTTCTGATCTAACGTTGTCCTGAAGTTCGATACGGTGGTCGCATCGTCACTCATGTGGAATCATAGACGAAGAAGCACAGAAGAACTTTCAAGTAGCTGGTACCCTTTTCCTGCATTGGTGCGGGAAAATGCTGAAGGAGATGGGAAGGAACACAGTGGAGATGATTGCGATTCTGGCAACTCGTCAAGGATTCGAGAAGTTGATTGGTATTCCAAATGCTAAAATAAGTACTAAAGAAGCTCAAGCCGCAGCGTGTCTGGAATTTCACGAGTCTTGGAAGATTCGCAACGATGTAGTTGGATTGGTCTTAGATTCAGCTGCAAACAACATTGGCCTCCACAATAGCATGTGCGTCCGGATCGAGCAAGGTATTGGAAGGGAGTTGGTGATGTTGGCGTGCTGCCATCATGTGTTAGAGATTGTTCTCTCTGACCTCTTTCAAGTCATCTTTAGGCTCACTGGAGGTCCGGAAGTCGCCCCTTTCATGCGTTTCCAGAAAGAGTGGCCGACCATCAACCAGCAAGAGTACACGCTGGCTGAGGATACCTTCTTTGAAGGACATTTGGAGCAGCTCCGCTGCCAAATAAAGGATTACCTGGCATCTCCCCTGGCTGATCCCAAAAAGGGTCCACGCCATGATTACTTCGATTTCCTGCAGCTCGCAGCCCTGTTCATCGGAGGAGGCACAACGACTAAACCATCGTTTCGTGCCTCTGGTGCCACCCACCACGCGTGGTAGATGTCAAATGGCATCTACTCCCTCAAGAGGTTCCTGTTCTGACACAAGTTCAAGACAACGAAACGAAAGGAGTGGAATGTGATTGGCATGGCGCTGTTCATTGCCTTGGTGTACGTCCGCTTTTGGCGCGAAGTTCCTCTGTCATCCCACGCCCCATACAACGACATCATGATGCTAACTGAACTCCAGAAGTACAGGAACCAGAGGAACGTCTGCAACTGCGATCAATGCCGTCCAACGGCATCTCTGGCATTTGGCACAAGGCTTGGTCGGCCTTGCCTTGTTGGACGACCGGGTTCAAGACAAGATGAAGTCCTACTGCATTACTCGGATGAAGAAGGAAAATCTGACTGAAGATCACCCACGCCGGGCAAAGGTCGAAGACACACGTGACATCCGCCTTGATGCCTTCTTCACCAAAAGGTTGCATCTTGTTTTCGACGTCCTGAAGAAAGGCGTAGCTTAGGAAGCGAAGCAGATGGATTTTTGGCTTGGAAGGGCGACAAGCTGTACGAGGACACTCAAGCCTGAGCCAAAAACCTGAGAGTGGTGAACGAGCAGCTGAAAGAGGAGTGGCCCTAGCAGAGGCGTGTAATGCGACGCTGACGAAGGATGAGGATTAGAAGCAATTCATCTTCTGTCTCATTCACGAACACCTAATGGCCATCCCGTCACCCTCAAAGACCAGCCTAGCGAAGAAGAAGTGAAAAGTGGGGTGACCCCTAAATGATGAGATAGAGAGACAAAATTTTACGTGTAATTCCTTTCGTGAAGTGAAATAAAATTCACCATGTGGAGAGAAAGAAATATCATTCTCAGTTTTCTGGACCACCCTAATATATATATATATATATATATATATATATATATATATATATATATATATATATATATATATATATATATATATATATATATATATATATATATATATATATATATATATATATATATATATCGCGTTGCGTTCAGGCTTGTGAGAGGCAATTGCAATTTAGCACGGATTCGTGATGGGTGATGATTCGACTGTTCGTGACCTCTCTGAGGTCGAAATTCTTATGTTCTTGGTTCTTTCTCTCTTGACAAGGAATGTACAAGAGGCAGAAGTTTTTTCATTGTACTGCCATTATAATATCCTCTGAATAATTTAACAGAAGCGTTGCTCAAGAGCAATGTCGTATCAACTGAGGAATATAATTAACGGCTAACGAGCTGTGTAAGACAACAATTATAATCTCGTTTCTCACTGAGAATGTTTTTTTTTATACACTATACAACATGGTTAATTAGTAATGATTTTACTATTTGAGAAATTAGGCTGAAAATAAAATACTACCTATTATGATAAATGTATCAGTGATTCTTCAGTACGATTTGTTTGATAAATATGAAGATAATTCTACTATTTAAAACCAATAACTTGAGATTTTCACATTACGGGGACGTCTCAAGTTTATCCCATAGTCATGGCTATTCGGATTTGAAGAGAGTTTTGGTTCAAGCCAAAGAAACTTGGTTTCCAAAATTGAAAAAAAGCCTTTAAGCCAGATGAAAACAAACGGGTCCGATAAGTTGTATTACCATCTTCATATGAGTCATTATGGGGCCTATACACGTTGGTTGGGCATTTTGAGAGTTTCGGGTGAAATTTTTATAATGCATATAAGGTCATCATAGTGTTACCATCCTGTTCTTTCCCAGCAGTTCGTTTTTTTAGTTTAAAACTTTTATAGTTTGGGAAATTTCACAACAAACACTGAGCCTAGTGAATGGGGTCATATTTAGATAACGAAAACCGAGAAAATAATTCAGTTATTAATTTCAAGGAGACTTTTACAATTCCAAAATATAAATTGTTCCTTTATTATTATTAAGAATACAATGTTTGTACATGATGAGCAATTTTACATACATATTATTTGAATGTTAACTTTTGTTCAAATAACTGTTACTAAGCAATAGATGAACGAACTAAGGAGGAAAAGGGAAAACTAGGAAATGATTAGACTATTCACCTATGTGTTCTTACTTTTGCGCCATGGGGGAATAAAATGTATACCGAAGATCTCAAATTCCATTTCACGGATTTTCTTGATCGCGTCTTGAGAAATGGATCATTTGCCACTTCCCAATAAGCTTTCCATAATAGAGAAAAACTAATGTCATATTTGTATTCAGCTCATTGATTTAACCTAAGTTCTCATCAATTCACTCAAGAATCATGAAACCTTTGGAATTTGGTTGACCAGTGTTGTAGTTTCTTTCTCCAAATATCATTGGATATCTTTGTTGTATCTAATTATGCGGATGATTTAATTTTACAGCATTTCTTATAGTTAGTGATGGTTGATACTTATGTCGCGGTTGTTCTGGCTTGTAATCTTGGGTTATTGATCGGTGTTGCGATAACTTGGCTGATATTATCTGAATATTGGATGTTCATGTATTCTGGTGTTCTAGTAAGCTGCAGAGCGGCCATGTACGTTGAATAAAGGGTACGGCTTAAACAATATGCACCCCCCTGAAGTATTCCGGTTTGTAGGTAGAAAGGGGTACCCTCTTGATCCTCCAAGGATAGTAAGGCTCCTTTTCTCGTCGAGAATCCTTTCCATCATCATCTCCAAGAAGATGGAGATGAGACAATCGGCGAACTGCTACCTATTTTATAGTCTTACTAGGCGAAGCTAGTAAGGTGGGAAATGGATGGGGGAGAAAACCGTCTCAGTAAAGGAAAGATACAGAAAGATTATCCAACCGGTTAAGACCATACAAAGAAGGAAAAAGCAAATTAAATGTCAAATCTAACAATAAAGAATGATAATAGGAAATATTTAACATATATTTTGTCAGATGACCCACAAATCTACCTCAGATTCCTTCATAACCAAATGCCGAAATTTGAGTCCTTGATATCAAATATGGGACGAATGGAAAAACGTGGCATGAAATATAAAACCAACGAGTACCTTTCTGATATAAAGTTTGCTATGGAGTTGGTAAGCAAATTGTTGAAGTTAAGGGTATATGAAAGGTGCAAAGCTCGAGTAGTCAAAAGAGGAGACTCCTTGGTTTGCTCGGGAATGCGTGCATGCGCCTCTGCTAACCTCGCTTTCCGCTCAATACCAGAGCCAGGTGGTTGTGGAGCGTCACCTCCCCTTAAAGCCACCTTCCCCTGGGAGATGCAAGGGAACATGGAGAAAAGCCCCAGAGGTCCCCACCCAAGGGGGAAAGACACCAGGGTAGGTCCTTGAGAAAACCGGTTTCTTTCCTATGTTTTTTGTTGCTGTTGCTGTTCTTCATATATCTTTACCTTCGTGTGTTGTTCTTCTGCTTTCCTCTTCTTCTTCATCTTCGTCTTGTTCTGGTTTTGTCTTTCTTCTTTTTCTCCTTCTTCCTGCATTACTATTTTTTTTCTTTTTTTAGTCCTCTTCTTTATCTTATTGTTTTGTTGTTGTTCTTCTTTGTTTGTATTATTTTTCTTCGGTTTAAAATTCTTTTTCCTCTTTTTCCGTATTTTTATTAGTCATCTATTAACTTATTCTTAATTTTTCTCTCTTTTTTGTCTTTCATATTTCGCTTTTTCTTATTTGCCCTAGTTTTCTCCTTCTTGACTCCCCATCGCTTAAACTCGATTCCACTCCAGCCCCGTTCAAAAGTTCGGGATTAGCAGCGCCTTTAGTGTAGTCCCCCGGAAGACGCGATTCACCGATACTTCTTCACCTTGTTCCACATCACCCTTCTTCACCCGCCCCTTCCCCATGCTAAACCCCTCCCCGCGCCCCCTACCGATTGCACAATAGCAATCAGTCAAAACCCCCTCAACGAGATCCCCCGACCGGATAAGGGAATAAACATAAAGATCAGAATTGCAATCAGTGGGTAGTCTGAAGAGGCCCGGAGCGCGTCCTCGTCGGGCAGTGGGGAGGGGGAGGAAGGGGGTGGGGGGTGTTTTATAACAACCAGTGATGGCGGAACACTTTCTGATAACAGGGGGCTGGGGACCCCATTCCACTTTAGGATTATGTGGATATGTGAGCCACTCATAGGGGACCCTATCATTACCTCGGCAGAAATCGGGAACAGAGGAGAGAGAGATAAAGAAAGAAAGAGAGAGAGAGAGAGAGAGACAGAGAGAGAGAGAAAGAGGGAGGGAGAGAAAGTAGGAAAGAGAGAGAGAATGGGTATGTTGTGCTGTGAAGGCGAGAGGCGGGAAGGTAAATGATAGCTCATGACCTCGTGGGGGTTATTATCAGCGTATCCACCCAATGGGCGGCGGGCCTATGACGCCGCTGAAAAATTCGTGTAGCAAATCCAACGCTGCCTCCATTAGAAACATGGTAGAGACATGGTAGGGACTTGGTAGTAACATGGTATAATACATACCTGTATCTTGTGAAGAGTTTTCTGGTTTCTGGTCCTTAATTAAAAAGACCACTAACAACTATTTATTGATGCAAAATTCTTACTTGGCGAGAACAGAAGAAGTTCTTTCTTTTTCTGCAGGTGGGACGCTTCAAATTAATATATTGAGAATTTAATAAGCGGTATATTGATGATAAGTTAATAGGCCTTGAGGCCTATAGAAACCACTTCTGGTACCACGACATATTTTTGGTAGGGACACTAGCGCTCTCTCCGATATTTATTGATTGAACCTCTTTTTATTAAAGTCGAATGGGGTTTCTAAAGTGACGCTGAACGAGAAGTTTGAGTAGTGATGGTTCCTGTGTAGTCTCCCCGGTATGGAACTCTTTGATGTGAATGTTTGAAACTCTATCATTATTCTCCACTTTCGTAGATTTGATGCATTTCACATCATAAAATTGCTTGCAAAATAATCTATATATAATCGGACACGTTATACGTGGTCCAACCACTCACTACTTGCATCTATTTACTACCATTAAACAAACAATTTGCGCGATATAGCAAATGTTGCATCTTCATTCCAAGAGTAGTACAAAAATCCATTCTAAAGCGGTCCAGATCCCTATTCTTCTTCTACATTTACTGCACGCTTTTTCTACCTACATATAGGTTGATGTTCCTTGTTAGCCTCTTCCCCCCTTCCCCATAACGCACCACCTCCTCCGTTAGTCTTTTAGTGTGCAGATCTTTGGTTACATTAACCCTACACCTAATCTTACCCTTTCTTTCTCTCTACCACTCACTTATGTACATATTCATTATTTGGCTAACTTAGTCGTCCTTATCTCATAAATTCTCCATACATTTACAATCTTTGGTCGTTGGCTGGATTTTTATCTATTGGAAATCATAATTATAATTCACTATTTTAAGCTTGGATTTTGTTTATATGCTCTCAATTTTTTTGTCTTTTCAGATATGATTTTTAATTAAAAGATATTTAGAATGTTTTAATTTATCATTTATCTTCCATTTTTTTATGCTATAGTCATTTTTCTTTTTATAATAGCTCTACTCGATGCTGCCAATTGCTTAGAGGCATCTTATGAAATGAGAAACACTAATTCCTTCTTTAAACACTTCACTAAGGTAGTTATTGACTTAAATGTAGTTAGTTATACAAAGGTTCTCTCTCTTAATGGGTGACTTATCCAAGGAGGTATATTCGTGGCCAAACAATGGCCAGATTTTCCATCCTATATGTAATGAATTCAATCCTAGTAATTTCGTATAGAAGCAATTGAGCTCAAGATCCGCTCTAAATCCTTAATTAAAAAAAGAATCGGCTTAAACCAACTTCTCATCCGGACCTCCATACACACTCGATTCCTTCACAGTTTCCTTTGAAAACCACCTTCTACACCCGTATTCAGCCACTTCAGAATCCAACTTCAAAGTACATAAGGCCACATGCAATCGCTCTCCGACATATGTACAGCATCCCTCGCTGTCTACCCATACACACGTAGGTCCAGACCCACATTCAGTAGCTGACCTAACCCCTAAACTTGTTCCCCTCCGAGGCTGAATGCATTCAGCGTGAGAAGAAAGAGGGTTCAAGGAGAGATTTATCCGGGGGAAATAGCCACCAACTCTTCAATTAGAACTCTTTCGTGAAAAAAGAGAAATTGAGGAGAACCCTCATTTAACTATAGATTACCCCCGAACCGACAACAAATCTGGCGTTTTCCGGCCTCCTCCCAGATAAGGATCATCGCTGGGAGGCCGTGGTGGAGGACCAAGCCGCCATCACTGTTTGTTATTTCTCGAGTTTGATGAGTCGGTTTTTAATGGGCATACGGGCAGGCCAAAATCCGTGAGAATGGTTTTTGGTTCTCATTTGGTTTTCTATCGTGATTTTTGATGATTTGGTGTGTGAAGGGTCCGTATGTACTAAAACTTTTAAATATATATATATATATATATATATATATATATATATATATATATATATATATATATATATATATATAGTCTTTTCTCTAGGTGTAGTAAACGGCTCAGTATTATTAAGCTATTAATATTTAAAAACGAATCAAATGACGACATTGCCAAAAAACATGAGGTGTCTACTAAATATGGTCCTCGAATAAAAGCAGTAATTTGTAAAGATTCGATTTTCGAATTTGCTAATAATTGCACCAAGACAGCCTAAGGCAACTCAATTTACTTTCTTTCGAAGATCTGCTCGGCCAATATATTGAAGTACATATGTAAAATATTAAACAGGCTTGCTAATATAAATTATGACTCAATATTTGAGCTAGATAATTGAGTGGAAACTAGAAATGACGGTTTCAAGCTAGTAAACACAGGACTTGACGCTACGATGGCACAAAATTTCTTTTCTTATAAAATAAAAGACTTGTAATACCTTGTCTCAGAATACTTTCCCACCATTTGCAATTTATATCCATCCCCTCCTCCGCTGCGGGTTTTGAAACTGGATGGTCTCGCGATCCTACAACCATGCCCCAAATTGACAGTCCACCTGTCATTTTGAGGCATCTGATTAAAGATGACCTAAGGAGGGGTGAGGAATGTAAGCACATAAGACATTTTTATAAAAAATGTGACCATCTAATTCAAAAAAGGTATAGAAATAACCTTAGAATGGCGATGATTCCAATTCCCGACGGCAAAAGGAAACGGGAAGTCAGCGCCAGAAAGCAGTTCTAGTCGTTTGGGAAGTTAGAGTAGAAACAGACACCAAGGAATCAGATACGCAACATAAGCTTTGGTTTTATAAAACAAAGACTCAAAAATTTCCAAGGCGTGGAGAGAGAATAGGAGGAAAGAAGAGATAAATCTTCATAAAGGGTTGGATAGTTATGTATATCGGAGTAATTACAATTAAAGGAAAATTCGTTTTTTTATGCGGCGAAGCGCCAGTTTAAGGCATCGTCTTTTTTCTAAAGGAGTAGAGTTCAATTGTAGCCATTTAGAATGAATCTGCCACGGATTTGGAGCTGGGTGGTGCCCTCTAGTGGCAGAAGCCTCGTTTAGCCATTCAAAGGCACTTGTTAATGATTTGAACCATGGAAAACCATCAATGCAATAACCATTTATCATCTTATCACAAAACGACGTAGGTCATTGGGGAGAACTTCCCCTCTTGTTAGAAAGGAAAGAAGAGTTCTATAAGAACTTCTGAATTTTAAGTAATTTTGCAGGGTTTTTTCAACCCCAAATTATGTAATTATAACTGTTTTAAAAATAATGCGCGTAATTTCGTGATTTTGCTCTTTCATCATCCTATATAGTCAAAGTTTGTGTTTTATCCTAAATTTATAACTATTGGGTATTCACTATTGTTCTAAATATGTAATATGACTAAATCTAAAGAACTTACAGAAGCACAGAAAGCACATATTCACCTTTTCCATAGCAAAGGTTATTTATCACAAGTATAAATTGCTAAAGAAAAGATATAAAACGATATTAAGAGACAAATAACTTTGTCTTAACAAAGAGAAGTGGCAGAAAACATCTTACAACACCTTACGAAGACCTCGAATTTTCGGGCTTCACAACAAAATCGCAAAAAAACATCTAAACTTGCCTGGGAGGTCAATGAAGCTTCAACTTCGAAAATATCACACATAATAGTTATAAAGACAGTTAAAATTTGAGGGCTAAGGGGGTGCAAGGCGAGAAAGAAGCCATATACATCTGAGGTCAACAGAAAAAAAAACCCCTCTACAGTGTGCCAAATATCACAAAAGTTTTACACATGAACAATGCTCTATAGTTATTTGGTCAGATGGAGATAATTATATAGTATTTAGGCATGACTACGGTAACCTAATTTACATTTAATTTATGTAATTCAATTTAAATATATCTTGGAAGAAAATTAGTTATAATTTAGTCTTTTTGTAACAATTTTGCAGATTTTCAGCTCCTCTGGAGCTACCTTTGTGAGACAAAGAGTTGGAAGGGCATCACACTCTGCTTGCTTGGTACCATCTGTGAAGCATGGAGGTGGTTCCATCAAGATATGGTGTTTCATGTCTTCATCAGGGCTAGAGGAGATGTTTATTACAATGTTGCCACGAGTTTTATAGTCATTTATCAAGAAATTGTATCCTATAACACAAAGAAACGAAGTAATATGTAAGCAGGATAATGCCCCATGCCATACATCCAAACACAGCAAGAATTGGCTTGGAGGAATGAGGCTCATCTTTATGGAGTGACCACCACAAAACCCAGACTTAAATTCATTAGGAAACTTGTAATGGTGGTGGTGCTAGGAAAAGCAATAAGAAGAACCACAAGTACAAAAACAAAACTACAAAAAATTTAAAGCTGAGCGTGGAAAGATAGCGTCAGAATTTGTTTAGAATTTGTTGACATCCATGTCAGTAAGAATTATGGCTGTAATTAAAGCAATATGGACCAACTAAGTATTAAAATAATTGAAAATAAATAAATATATATACCAAATTCATTTATCACATTTGTCTAATTACATAATGCCATTTGTGCATTTTAAAACTTAATCGATTATTTAGTAGACAGGCCCTGTACATTTTTCAATATATTAACCCTTTTAAGCATCTGACTGAGTTAAGATATTGTCTCCTGTGAAATTTCTGCCCAGGCTGCACAAGACATGTTGGATAATTCTGCCTTTGATATTGGTTTTCGTGTGTTTTTTTTCGCAGCACTCTGTCCAGCATATCCCAAAGGTGTTCGATGGGGTTCATATCAAGAGTTGACTTGGCCAAGAAGGTCTTCTGATCCCGTTTTTGTACTGCCAGTCCCTGGTCCTTTTGGCTCTTTTGCATGAAGCACCATCCTCCACAAGTAAGGTGCTATTTTTTACCATTTAACCACTGGAGAATACCTGGAGAAGTCTTTTCCGAAGTATGATAGGTACTCCTCTGACTATATGTTGTCAATACACTCCACCAGTTTTGAACGACCAGTGCTCCAGATTACTCCTAGCGCTAGCACCGAAACCCCGTTATGTTATACAGTTAGTTGTAGCCGATTTAAATCAAACTCTTAATCTCTACATCTACACACGCCCACTGTCAGAAGATTGTGAAATTCATGATTCGTCCGGCTATTCTGTTAGGATTCTTAGGCTAGTTTTTCTGTATAATTACCTTTTGTTCATTATAATCTTAATTAATCTAACTTAGCCTTTTTGCACCATTACATACATCCTTCGGTGTAGCGAACCGGCTTTCGCTCTATACCTGACAGACAGTCATGTGAACTTTGAATTTTATATAGACGTAAGTTAAAATTTGAAGGAGTTTTCTGCCTTCGCTCTGACTCCTTCAATTCAACCTGAATCAAAACACCATCCATCGACTAAACACACCCCGTTTAGCTTAACTTCGGAAGCCGCTTTTTTTCGTAGTCTATATATAGCAAAGGAGATAGAAGACTATGGAAATTTTTTTCTATAAAAATAACTGGGTATCTGGAAATACCTTTCATAGAACTAAAAAGCTTGACACGCGTTCCTCTTCCGCCTATTCCTGATCCTTGACGAGTGTCGTCCCTCGGTCAAATCCTTCATTAACAATCAGACGTTTCGCCCCGCCAATTGTATACGGGGACGAGTCAGGCCGTTGGCAAATGCGCTTCCTCATTATGCTTCTCTTAATCTCGCTTCCTTTATGGTCTTCCCCCCTCCATTTTCCTGTACTTTGATTATGCCTCGTCTCTCTTCTTTTATTTTTCATCATTTTTTCTTCTTCTTTTTTCAGTAAGTAATATTGTTTAGAGCTTTCCCTCAGTTTTTGCTATTTCGCTTCATTTCTGTTGCTTGTCTCTGGAGGCCGATAGAGGTCGACTGGGCATCGAGAGAGAGAGAGATTCTCTTTTACCGGTAGGTGAGAGAAGGAAGAGCGAGTCGGAAAGCCAAGAAACCGCCCCGTTTCTCCCCTTAAACCAATAACTCTAAAGGACCGGAAATCGTAACATTCACTCCACGTTCTCTTTATACGTTTCCCGAGTGGATGTCGAAGGTCGTAATTCTGAGCGCCTTTCGCTCAGCCATGTTTGCTCATCGACGTTTATGAGAATGGCCCTTTTGTCATCCTTACACAGACGCCCTTTAAAATTTTCGTTTGCTTACGGGACCACGTCGAGAAAAGCTTCATTTAAATACACCGAAAACGGTTACACGTCGTATACACACGACAAAACTGCATCTGTACTTTGAATGTATACACACGGGTTTCCACTTTAATATACACAAATACGCTAAACTTTAGAATCTCACAGAATGGCGATACTTGGAAGACCGCCATTCACTATATGTTGGTCAAATCCGGATATTCAAGAGAATGACTTTGAATACCAATGGCATTCATCAAAGCTGACCAGAGCTGGAGTTCTGCCTATGAATTTTCCTTTTTTAGGAAATTTATCTCATACCGAATAAAATAAACGTTTACTCTCATATCATGAACAAGTTAACAACATTTTAATTGAAGATTATTTGAATAAAAACATCCAAAAAATATATTAACTCTGTTTGAATACTCAAATTAGTAATGACATTCCGAATTAGTAGTTCTGTAACGAAGCTTCGCCCTTATGCAACCCCCTACTCAACTCCCGACCAGGAATAAATTTCAACGGATGTGGGAGTGTGGGTAGCGCAGTCCCTGAAACGAGAAGGGAGAGAAAAAGGAAAACCCTAGAGAACGCAATAAACCGAAAACGATAAAATAACAAACTGCCCTCAGCTAAACTTAAACAGGATTAGGCCCCAAATACATAAGTCTCCCACCTCTCTTCTTACCGTCTGCAGCCTTTCTGCATTTGTCCACGACTGATCGACGCATTGTCATTCCGAAGTCTTTTTTTTTTATTCATCTCACATCTTTTATTTATTCTGGTTTGAGTTTCTTTTTAGGTTTAGATGAAAGGGAGGGCTTGAGGGGGAAAGGGGGGTAGGGGGGGACACGAATATTCTGGGTCTGGGCGTTTGAAAAGAAGTCTTTCATCTGTAATTATTTCAGTCTTGAACTTTTGGTCGATTATTCGTCGGGCTTATAAAAACAAATGGGCTTCAACGGTCTTTGGTCGGGCCCTGCATCAAGAAGGGGGGAGGAGGGGGAAGGGGCTGGGTCTCTCAACACATGGATTTAGTTTCAGAAGGGATTTTGAGGCCTTCGTTTCGTCATCAGTTGCCACGGATGTTCTTTTTCCTCCAATTTCCGGTTCCTCTTTGAGGATTTTCACCGCAGAATGACAAGGAGGCATTTTGTCATCTATCGGGCACTGGCAAGAAATTTTTAAGCCTCCTTCATTGATGCAGGCGGATAGCAAGATACTCAAGCAGGTCATCTCTAGCTAATTGCAATATATATATATATATATATATATATATATATATATATATATATATATATATATATATATATATATATATATATATATATATTAGTGGGCACTGCTTCGAATGTGACTCGCTGTCCCACCATAAATCTCGGTGGTTCCCATGTTCTGTTTAATGATACATTCAGAAACTTGGGTGTCACATTTTAATTGTCCTTCAATACCCAAGCTTCCCGTATCTGTTCGTCCGCTATCCAATTCCTCCCACTCCAATAATATTAGTTTTGAAATAGTCATTCATGCATTTGTCATCTCGCACTTAGACTACTGCAACTCACTTCTTGACGTTGCCCATGCTTCTACTATTCGTCCGCTTCTATTCGTGCAGAACTTTGAAACTCTCATCTCCTCCATTAGAGTGGGCGCTTCTACCGGGCAATACCGATGCTTTGCAGTCGGCTTTGGCTCACCATCAGTTTCCGCATCACCTTCAAGGTTCTCAGTCTTGCTTATAAATCACGTAATGCTGTGGCTCCCATTTACCTTATCTTCTCTCTCTCTATCTCATATATATATATATATATATATATATATATATATATATATATATATATATATATATATATATATATATATATATATATATATAACACGCGAATTCAACGCTGTTCCTCTCCTGCAAGCTCCTCATAGCCGTCTTCGCTCTATGGGGGAGAGCGCCTTCTTGTTGCTTTCAAGAATTTTTTGATACCACACCTCTTCTTTCTAACCATTTCCTTGTTTGGCGACGGTTAGGCGTTCTGAGAAGCTTCGTGTACTTGAAGAGAGCGGTATAAAAACCTATTTATTTACTTACATCTGCAAACTGAAATCTTTTTTTTAACTTGAGAGATTGATTCGTTTTTTCTCTCACACCTTCTTATCTACTAACAATTCGGCCATGGTAGTGAAAAGGTTCTCCTCGTTATCTGTAGATTCTAAATTCTCTTATGATGCTGGACTTTTCCGACACCCTGGGAATACATTTTTTTTATTGACATCTATCTGCGCATCACTATCATCACCAGTAGTGGTGATGATGGATATAATGTTATGATCCCAATCTGAAATCTGAGTCAAAGTGTGGGGAATAGTGGTAAAGATAGAAAGAAGTAGAAGGTTAGCAAGGATCTGCAAGGTACCTAGGGATGCTTGTACCTTCTTTACCTCCCATTCCCTGTCTAACACCTTTATCCGCTGAGATATAAAGTGTGGGATCCGAAATGGGGCTCGTTATAGCATAGGTCATTTGAGATTGATGTAATTAGAAATATAGAATAAAATACATTTCTAAATAAAATAAATTATGTATGTAAATGTAGGGATGTGTGGCTAAGCATACGTTGCTTAATAATTACACTGTCCAACAAAGATTTTGCTACAGCGATGAGAAAGTAATTTTCTATTGTAGTTTTTTTGCGTTGAATACGAACATTATCTTTATTTTTCATAAAACGACTTTAGTTTTTTGTAATTTGCACATTTATTTTTTTATTAATATTAGATTATTCAGTATATAGAGGTATGGAATATTTGTTATTATTTTTATTTTATTTTACAAAAAGTACAAAGATAAGTGGCAACAAAAAGCTTATTCATCAAAAGAAATTAATAAGTCCTTTTAATACATTTCAGAGGGTGGTATTATAAAAATATATTTTAAAAAATAATGAAGATTTAAGATTTTTTCAAAATTGCTGAAATCTATACAATAGTCATATATTTTTAGAATATTTAGGCTTATTTTTAGGTACTAAATCTTCTCTGTCTCTGTGAAGGGTCCAGCAGAAGTCAGCAAGCATTGCAGGACTCCATTTTCCTTTATAAGGATTTTCTATAGTAGCAATCTCTTGGTGGAATCTTTCCCCATGCTGATCGCTGACGTCTGCTGGATTCTCTGGAAAGAAAGACAGATAGGAATGCAAAAAAACGCACCTTTAGTGACATACTACATCCCAACTCATTATAAGACCTAATCAAATTATGAAGAAGAATGTGGTAATTTTCTGATTTGTGCCTTACAAGGAGACCATTACATACACCTTTGAAACTATGTCAGGCCTCAAATTCTGGCCTGCTCAACTTTGCCTCAAACTCACTATCTACCCTAGGTTGTCGAATCTAAAGCCCAACAAAGATTCCTTCTTTAATTTTAGCATCACTTATCTTAGGAAATTTTATTCTTAAATATAAGAAGGATGGCTGGTCATGCTTTAAGGCTTTCACAAATTGTTTCATTAAACATAATTTTATATGAACTTGTGGCAAAATTATCTTTTCCTTAGGACCAATGGTTCACGTATGGCATTAAGACAACCTACTTTTGTCTCTTCTTTTAAAGGCCATTCTGAACGTATGCAATGTTCTCCCCGAGCTCTACTATCCCACTGGCACAAAAAAACACATGAATTTTGTGTAGCCTGACTGCAAACCATTTAAAATGGCTACTACCTTAAGGTCAGCACAAATCAAGCATTTATGTTCCCTGTATTTGTAAAAGAACAACCTCTGACCCCCTTTCCCCAACTTATCGAAGACCACGTGCTATGGTATCGCGCCATGGACGAGTTCACTTCCTGCTAAAAAATTCTCGAGTTTTAGACTCCTGAGCACGTTGAGAAAATATTTACCAAGACCCCCATCCCCCTCCGGTGACGAGGTGTGAAAGAGCCGCTCTGTCTCGCCCTTGCTGCTAAATGATGAATCGACTCCGCCTCCGGATTAAGATGTCTGGAGCTTGTGACTCCATTCTCCAAACTCCACCTTTCCTTCCAGAATCGGGCATACAAATACTCGGATTATTCTGTAGTTCGATGAGTCCAGCCCGCACCTCAAGGTCGTCCTTATCGTCGCGTCCCGTGAGCGTTCTTCAGACAGTAGACTTCTTCAGCCGTGATTCTAGCCCAAGTCAATTGGTAGCTTCTGTGAACGGCAAGCCCTTGAATTTGCGCAACAGTCTCCCTTCGTTTAATTGAACCGAAGAAAACCCCCATCGATTACCTTTGAGGAAAAGAAGATTCCTCTTTCAGTTGGAATTACGCGAATTCTCACATTTCCCGTCAAACGTCATCTTTGAAGTGTGGCTATCTTTATCGAAAGGTTGGTTGGGATTGTGCCCTACCTGACTCATTCGGATCGTGCCACACTTGCCTCATCGGATCGTTCCCTACTCACCTCATCGCAAGAAGGACCTTCCTCAAAGTCATCGACCCGTAAGACTGAAACCCCCTCCATTATTAGTATTGTCAAGTTCCCCCTTTTGATCTGTGCTTAGTATCATTAATCAATTAATTCCATTTTGAGAATCCCTCCTCATAATAATTATCAAGAGACTCTTTCAATTTAAATAATTCCCCTTTGCCTATTATTAGTCTTATTTTGATCTGTGTAAATAAAATTATATTTTTGTTGTTTCATCTTTAACTAACCTTCAACGATACGCTCGGTCTATTCAAGTAAATCTCGCCAACCATTTATGCACTGTTTGATTATTAAGGATTTGAAACCCAACGCCTCAAGTGTGACCTCCTAGTCGGTCGTTAATCCCTGGAAACAGTCCTTCAACGGTTCACGTTGCAGTAGGTGATTGAGTCACCCTCCCCCCCCCCACATAATATAGGAGTAGTGTATGGTATAGAGTGGATGTACCACGACTGTATTTAATGCTTTTTATAATGAAATCTAAATTCTCATAAGTTTCTTTCGAAACAACAGAGTGAGCTGCTGGTATTGATGGTAGTTTATTTCCATTATACACGAGCACGGCTTTACTACTATATAAAGAAGCGTCAATGAAAACTCTCCATTGACTGGGTTCATAATGTATATCTAATTCTTCAAAGCGACGTGGAATATTATTACAGTAGCATAAATTGTTGTCAAACGCACTTCGTTGGTTTACCTAAAAGTATGGAAATTATATGCATAAAATTTATAGTTATGTACATATGTGCGATTACCATTAAGTGGTTCTAAACTTAATTAATTTTATATTTTAAAAAAATAATATTACACTATACTACTTCAAAATATAGGTACAGTGGACAATAAACAATTACTTACTTTGTATGTCTACCAAACAGAAATAGCAGTCAGTGGCATGATCTTGGGGCTCTCGCCATACTATTGGAGCACCAAATTGAAGGCTTTTTATTTTTCCTTTAGACCATTTTGATAAAGAATTAAAGCAGGTCGTGCAACAGATATGTGGTGCCCATGGTTTATCTTGCTCGCCAATTTTACATACGAAATACAAATTCTATAGTTTTTTCACTAGAAAAGAAATTTTTCTTTGATTTTTTAAAAAAATGTTACTGAACCACATATGTAACAGAATTTATCTGGGCTATTTTTAAACTGTCCTCTTGGCATTTTAATTAAAGTTGTTGCATTTGTTTTAAATTTTATCTAGTTAAATAACCTGAAAATAAGAAATAAAGAATGAAATTCGTTAAAATCTTCAAAATTTGACAAAAATAGTAATTGGCAACTTACAAAAAAACTGATGTCATTTCGATAAAAATGACGTCCATTTTTTAAATCTACACATAAAACTGCCTTTTTTAAGGGGGGGGATTGTAAATTATTTGTTAGAATGGTGAATACCTTTGTTAGAAGAGTGAATACATTTGTTAGAATGATGAATACCTTTGTTAGGATGGTGAATAGCCCTTTAGGATGGTGAATACCTTTGTTAGAATGGTGAATACCTTTTTAAGGATAGTTAATATCTTTTTAGGACGGCGAATACCTTTATTTAGATGACGAATATCTTCTATTAGGATGGTTTTATACATTTGTTATGGTGGTGAAGACATTTGTTAGGATGGTGAATACCTTTGTTAGGATGGTGAATACATGTTAAAATAGTGAATCTTTTTTTTATGTGTGTGAATACATTTGTTAGAATGGTGAATAACTATGTTAGGAGGGTGAATAAATTTATTATAGTGACGAAGACCTTTGTTAGGATGGTGAATACCTTTATTAAGATGGTGAACACCTTCTATTAGGATGGCGAATACATTTGTTATGGTGGTGAACACCTTTGTAAGGATGGTGAATACCTTTGTTAGGATGGTGAATACATTTGTTAAAATAGTGAATGCATTTTGGGGAGATGGTGAATACATTTGTTAGAATGGTGAATACATTTGTTAAGAAGTGAATACATTTGTTAAGATGTCGAATACATTTGTTACTTTGAATAATGAACCATTTATTTCGTTATTTTGAGGGTTTTTAATATCATGGGCGCTTTAGGAAAATTAAATGTGCTCCCATTCTCTTATCAATAAGTGAAGAGATCCATCGACGGAATAAAGAAATTCACATAAAGATCAGAATGACACTTGCTGACAAGCCTACCTTCACCAATGAGCGGTCTGCGTTGGAGGGGAGCTATAGAAAAGGCAGTAGCATTGTTTCGAAACTATTTAGTGAAGGAGGAACCCTTCGTGTCCCCAAAAGAGATCCACCCCTTCCCCATCTGGTAAGTGTGGATCTGAAAACCCCTTTGGCAGGTTCTAGAGAGGAAGAGTGATGTGTTTCTGTGTGAATAGAGAAAGGGAGAAAGGTCAGAGGTCTTGTGATTGGATATGCGTGTGATAACGTACGTGGCTGGAGCTGCATGTTGTAATCCTTCCAACTAGATACACCGTCTCATTGGTACCAAGTAACTACGGGCTCCGAAATTTTGGTATTCGCTCTCGCCGAGGCTGGAACCAGATATTTAGGCGTACAAATCTAACACTTTATCCACCGACGTATTAAGATCTTGAGGGAGGATTCGAAATAGGATATAATCCCCAAAAGAAATAAAAAAGAAACAGATCAGTTCAACTCCGAAGTCCGGGGACGAGTTGTTGGTTTGAGGAAGAATCGTGATAGGACATTTTGGAGGTGATCCAGCGATTTATCAGTGCCAGAGTAGAGGTCACTTTAGTTAGGAAAAACGGCCCTCCCGATTTATGGCCAAATTGACGCCATCCAGGACTTGTTCGAACCGTAAGCATATATATATTAATTTAATATTTAACTGTTAAATTTTACTGTATATTTTATACATCTGTAAATTTATCTCCTTGGATATGAGAGGAAGGAGATAATTAAGACCTAATTACCTATTTCCTCTCAATGATTCTTTTGTGCTCTTGTTATGGTATTTCTTTAGCAACTTAAACAGATATTAACTAACCTGAATAAACGCTGACCCTAACCTGTATAAACGCTGACCCTAACCTGAATAAACGCTGACCCTAACCGGAATAAACGGTGACCCTAACCAGAATAAAGCTGACCCTAGCCGGAATAAACACTGACCTTAACTGGAATAAACCTTGACCCTAACCCGAATAAACCCTGACCCTAACCCAAATAAACGATAACCCTAACCTGGATAAACGCTAAACCTAACCTAAATAAACGCTGATCCTAACCTGAATAAACATTGACCCTTACCTGAATAAACACTGATCTTAACCTGAGGAAACAATGACTCTCACCTGAATAAACGTTGACCCTAACCTAAATAAACCCTGACCCTAAACCTGAATTAAACGCTGACCCTAACCAAATAAACACTGACCGTAACTCGAATAAACGCTGACCCTAACCTGAATAAACACTGACCCTAACCTGAATAAACGCTGACCCTAACCTGAATAAACGCTGACCCTAACATGAATAAACACTGACCATCTGTTAGATCGATCATATCTGTAAAATTTTCTGAAGGTTAAAGTCTGAGCGCATTGAAGATCTAAATTCCTAAGTGATAAGAGACAGAGGGCCACAAATAAGAGAAATAAAGGCTTTTCTAAGAACAGGTTAAAGCCCAATACTTCTTCTCATCGAACGACGATTATTTTAACCCTGCCCTTGTCCCGAGGCACTACTCTCAATCTATGGATCATCTTTTTATCTTTCATTACAAATTCATATTATGATTAGGGGGGAGGAACTGTAGTTCCAGATATAATATTGGCTTTCTTAGGTTAACAGTTAAACTGAAGATCTAACATTCAAGCAGTAAGGAATAATTGATCTAACTGTTGGTAAATTCATTTCGATATATACATATTTTTTATTATGCAAGTTATGTAGTAAAAAGGATAGATTTATGTATAGAAGTAATATCTTTTAAGAATTTTTAAGCCGCATCATATGACTTTAGAATGAACTAAAATGACCAAATGCGGCTCATATGATGTCTAAACTTGTCTACCTCTGATAAAAACTGCATATCAATGGTAATGAACTAACACGTAGACTAAGACAAAGCTGACTTTTTCCAAACCTATGATTTCAGAACGCTCCACCTCTTGAGGGGCAGAGAGATGAGGATGGCAGACATCAAGAAAATTGTGATTAGATAAAACACGAAGAGTAAAACAGACCCAGGATGAAAAGTAATATATAACACCCAGGTAAATGCCAAGTACTGGGACCAAGAGAAGGGATGATGAATAAAATGGTAAAGGCAACCACAAACTTATTACATAAGGTTAATATCAATAAAGCTTCAAACATTAATTAAAATTTGTTCGTAAATTAAAAAATCATTAGTGCTAAAATATAACTAATTAAAATGATTACATCCAATTAAAAATAAACTGTGCAAAATGAATAAAAAGTATTAGATAAAATTAGAACAATGAAGCTATTAATCGATAGTTAAAATTAGTAAATCAAATTAAACGAATCGAACAACAATGAACTAATAAAATTAATTACATAAAATTCGATAATAAGCTACCAAAAACTAAAACAAATTAGTATATGAGATTGTAATAAATACTATTAAACGCTAATTAAAATAAGCAAATAAATTTAAAAAAATGATTAGATAAAAGCAGATAATAAGCAATCAAAGACTAATAAATGTTATTGTAGAAAATTAGAACAAATAAATCATAAAAATGAATTCATAAAATTAACAGTAAAATAAAAGTAATTTTAAATATTACATAAAATTACCGCCGGATGGGTCCTGATTTGGGTCGGCTTTTCTGCAACTACAATGCGTTGTAGATACCCGTGGTTCGGAATCCACGATAATCAGTAGGTCCTCAGTGAGTTATTTAGGCAACTTATAAAACAATGAAACTACTAAACACTAATTAAAATTAGTAAATAAAATTAAACAAATTGAGCTCGAATAAAATCAATAAAACTATTACATAAAATTAGACCAAAAACGCGAACACAAACAAAATAAAACTTTGAAATAGTTTTGGCCCCACACAGCTACCACAATCTCATCAAATGGTACCATTCTATTCTCCAAGCTAATTTTTTCCTGTGATCCCAAACAGGTTCTTCCTGTATCTTCTTCCTCGCCGAGGAGGATCAGCCCCGTCGCGCCAACAGGTTTGCCAACGATTTTTATACTGATCTTTATGTCAATTTTATTTTCCGGGCGGGTGACCGTGTCTGTAGCGACCCATTGTTCATATTCGACGTTAAACTGTAGATTTCCACTGAGATAAGCATCATACGGTGTGAATCGTTAATAAAAATATTTAAAAAACACAACAAAATAATAATAATAACTCGTGAGTTGCTTGACCTTGCACTCAGTAATGCTTATTCTTTATTTTGACCGAAGCTCATTTCATGCTATTTGATGGGGTAAAAAGGCCTACATTAACGATTAGGCCTCCGGGCATAATCGTAACAAAGTAGGCTAGGGGTATAATGCCCCCCCCCCAAAAAAAATTTCACACCAGTTTATGTTTATATTTCTTCTCTTAGCGATACTTGTATATCCTTTTCAGAAAGAATTATGTAGTACTACAGAATATATACATAAACCATTTTTTAAAACCGATGTGATTTTGTGTACAGCTAAATCACAAAAATCATTATTAAATTCAGTATTATACCTTCGATGACGTCCAAAAACGACAATTCATAATTTTCTGATGTGTGTAAATAATTCGGATCTGATAGGGTTCGTGCTCACTCCTGTGTGAGTTCCTGTTATTTATTATCAATGTTGTGTAAGATAACCATTATTATTATTATTTAATGCCCTTCTCTAAGACACCTCAGACAAGGGAAATCAGGTTTGCCCCTGGGGCAGGGGTAGGGTTTGATCTACCATCATTTGGTTCTTTAGTCACGAGTAGGGTATCAACCTCCCCAATTATATACAATCCCATCCCTCCCTATTTGAAAGTTTGTCGTTAACTTGGCTTCTCAAAGGGCTTGGATTTTGATTTTATTTTTCCTGTGGGGCATTTTCATCAAATTTTCCCCTCAGCTGATGGTTGGGGATTTCTTTTCTCATTTTTATGGGTGTAGGGGGGAGGGGTGCTCATGGGGTAACGAGGGCTTGATTTATGGTTTGGTGTTATGGAGTTTTACCAATAAGTCAGGTTTTCCCTCTTCTCTCTAAACCGTACCTAAGTAGTCTCCTCTTTAGGCTAGTCGGAGTATATACTTTCATCATATTTCATTTCACCTAACTTCACTTTCCTTTCTAACATCTCCCCCTATAGTTTCTGGTGGAGTTACCCTCGCTGGTTTTCTCTTCTTAGTTTTAAGCAAACAAGCAAGGAGATTTCATTAACCGCGTGGGAGCAAGGATTTAAATAACTCCTAAGAGAATGAAGTCTTTTTATTAAAAACGAAAGTGTTTCTAATCTCATTATCATTTTCCTGAGGGTAATTTGCATCCCCTTAGTCCTCCTATATTTGGGAGATGTCATCTCTATTCCTAAGGGTATAAAATTACGCGTGTTAGTCACATCTCTTGTTAGTAACATTTAATTTAAAAAAATGATGTAACCATCGAAGGAACTTTCACTGATCTCATTTCTTTGTGTTGGCAGAGTCCTCCTCACCCACTTATGAAGAAAGTGGTGCACTCTCAGCAAGGGTATTTACAGTACCCTCCTACGAAGAATTTGGACGAGTCTTCATCTAATTTGCCCACTTCTGAGTGCCTTAAAATCCATAGACGAAAACAGAGTTCACCTTCCTTTGTTAAGCTCACATTTGACTCATCCCGATCATCAATTTCTATATAATAAAATAAACATTTTATTACCCAAAATACGTTTGTTTCCGGGCCAATATCGGGGGAAAGTAAGAAAGAAATTTAGGAATTATTATTCTGGAAGATTTGGAGGGGATATTTCCCCTTACATTTTAAATTAGAGGGGTGAGGTAAAATCACACATGTGCCATTTTAGAAGTTGAGTATAAAATAAGACACTACATAGTGCTTGAGCAATTAGGATTCAGGAGTAAAATTTTAGAGGAGTTATAAGGATACCCAAGCTTCTTTAAAATGAGCACGTAAAAGAAGAAAGTAAACGGTTATATATAAAAGCAAATCTGTAGAACAAAATATTGTAAAGTGAACATGAAAAGAAAAAGTAAAAGGTTGTATGTAAAAGGAAATCAGTAGAACAAAATCAAAGTGGGAAGCTTCATCTTCAGAAGCGACTTGCATCTATACTTAAAACTCAAGGTATTCAACTAATGAATCTCATCAGTCTTGAGGTATAGAAATGAAAATTGGACGTTGAACCCCCAAATCAGCCAGCAACTGAGGGAAACTCGAAGAAACATGGAACGATACGTGTTAGGAACAGCCCAAATACTCTAGAAAAGAAATACATCAATAAGAACACAAACATGATATAGTTAAAAAGAAGAAGAATGGGTTCAACACATTGCCTGAAGAAACAACATTGGATGGACTGAAGGAAACCCAACCATTATCGGTTAAAATAAAATGTTGAGGTTTAGTCAAAACCATTATTTGGGGAATAAAACATGGAGCCAAACAAAGTAAAGAAAATTACAAATCGTGAATTAGAATGAATACTCAGAAAATGATATCAACGCTTATTAATGAGACTACAACGGGTTAATGCCATCCATCATCCAAGAAGTTGTTTACATCTAAAAGCAAACAAACTCAAACGTGCAAAATTCCCAACTCCGATAAAGCTCACCTAGATTACCTGTGGACATCGAAAACTGGGCACTATTATAGCCATGGATTGACATACAAAGAGGCTCGATAGTTTTTTTTTCTTCCTTGTTCCTTAGCTTTGGTTTTCTACAAAGAAACGAACAAATCTATGTCTATTGAGGACACGATGAGAAAAAAGGTTATCATTCAGAATAAGTAAATCACATCACTTTCTGAAGTCCGTTTCTTTGTATATTTGTTTCGTAGCTTTGACTCGCTACAAAGAGACGAACAAATCTTTTTCAATTTCTGATTCAATCATAAAAGAAATATTGAAATTACAGTATTTCATCAACCTTGGTAACAAAATCAACCATCACCCTCAAGTCCCCGATGTCATTTCTTGACTGATAAGTTCGAAATGAGAGAAATCGGCTCCCACCATAAAAGATACGCAGGAAAAGAGTTCAATCTTACATCGCGTTGCCAGAGTGTTGTATATCGTGGCCACACATGTTTGGAGAGGAACAAGCACCACGATGGTTCAGCTGTTTGTACTTTAGAAGTATTTTTTTTACCAGATTCCGAAGGTGGGGAAGTTAGGTGACGTGAAAATATATAACATATATACGGCCGTAGTATCATAGAGGGGATCATACTTGTGGCATTGCTGAGTGAAAACACCGCTTCCAATCAGAGAGAAGTTAAGCTACACCGGGTGCGGTAAGTCCTGGATAAAGTCCCGATACTGGTTACCTCAACGGAGGCTGCCACACCTATGAAGAGTGCAGATCAGTGGTAAAATATCCACCAAGAATGCAGATTTGCTGGTAGCCCCCACAATATTGCAGAGAGGCATTAAAAAACTAGCAAATCTCTTTACTAGGGACATCTGGAGCAGGTGAGTTTGTTTCTTCTTAACTTGCAACGCACTACAACGAATACATGTCTCCTTGGGGAGGGGGAGTGTAATAGTAATAGGTTCTAATAGTATTCATATTGGAGTATAATTGTGGCAGGTCGTAGTCGAGTGTATTATCCTTTTACAGTATTTATTGAGCTCAGTAGCATGTGTTTTTGAACCTACATTGCCTCATTGCTTTCTTTTGCGTCTTCTTTTAAACCAAATGTCTGCGCTATACGTTAATGATGGTCAAGCTGTCAAAGAATGCACCCCAAATCGTATCGTCTCTGCCATTCTTTTATCAGGGTGTTCATGCTCTCCCGCGCGCACCTATATATCACCCCCTAATGCGCCAGTGTAATCCTATTCTGCGCGCGTGAACTATCTCGCCACTTTCTAACCCTCCCCAGCCAATTAACCCGTTAAAATAGGCTGAATGACTTATGGCATCAAAGAGAAGCTGCTAATCCGGGCATCGCTCGGTAATAAAACCCATTAAAAGGTACATCGTATCAGGTATCGAAGCGAATCGCCCCTGACATCATACGCTTCCACCGACTTCAATCCTCCAACCCTTTAAAAAAAGGATTGCCTCCCCACTTAACCCTTTCTTCGCACATAAAAAACCTGTGACGCGAATTGCCACTCAACGCGCCATTTTAACCCTTAAAGACACGTGCTAAAAGAGTTATCCACGTGCGGAAGATGAAAGGGTTAATACAGAACGGACTGCGGGCGGGGTGAAAGGAGCGCTAAACGATTTTTTAATGAGCTGGGCCCGTTGTCTCGCGCTAAGCGTTGACATTGTCTTCTTTTTTTTTTAATGCGCGCTGCTCAGGGGGAATTTGTTTATGGTTTAGAAGGTGGATCGCAGGGTGATGGAGGTTATTGATATTGCGGAACCTGGTGTTTGGTATCATAGTGGGTAATAAAAGGTGGGTCTATTAAAGAAAATCACCTAAATTACTCGTACCTCAGTTTCTTAATCCACTTAGAATTTAGATGGCATTCAAGACGTTGAGTGTTATGGCATGTATTTGCGGCCACAGATTTTTGAAGTGAACCATCAAATGTAATTTAAGGTCGTACTTTTGAGTTCCTGTGCCCTTTATACAAACGTGTTCTTTGTCTTAAATTTAACCTTAAGGAGTTATCCTTAATCTTTCCACTTTTCCTTTGTTTTGTCTTTCAGTACATGTCCTCTATGTCTGTCTCCTTCCTCACTCGTTCTCTACTGGGTGAAAATGCTATCGATAGTTTCACCAGTTTTCTCCCTTTCTCACTAATCACTATTTGGGAGTTTTGCGAATGTGTCATTTCCCCGTCAACCCTTTTTCTGCCATGTGCATGTGTATCACATATGATGCACATTCCATTAATTATCCACCCGCAAAATAAGACTATCGCTATTATAGCGTATGGTGTATGTTACAGTGTAGGCAAAAAAGATACATTATCTTAATAAAGATGAATAAATCAATGAATAAAAGTGAATAGAATAAAAATGATAAGGTTCAGAAGCATATGAAAAATGAAATATAACTGTTTCAGTTAAAACGTGACTATTAATAAAATAATATTAAAGTAACTCCGGCACCACCCTGTATAATTTTAAATATTTTTGTCCCTGGTTTAAATGCATATAGAAGAATTGGCGTGATTCAAAGGTTGACAAAAAGTATATCGGTAAAAGGTAACAACAATATCTTGAATTTTTATATTTACAGTTTTTGTTCGTGGAAGTTTAGAGATGTATACGTTCAATCCGCCATTTATGATTGATTTTAAATCAGTTTAATTCTCCCTTTTCATTAACCTCATATTCATCCCTTTAATTATTTTTTTCTTATTCCTGAGTCTCATTTTTTTAATTCATCTCAATTATATTCTTTTCTTCTAAAACTGTGAACCCCAACTTTTGCCACTGGAATCCTGTTCTCGGATGAAGCTAACTTTTACGAGTTCGAACTCAATCGCCATTGCATTACTGGTCCGCTCAGAACCCTCACTGGTTCGCTCGTCCCCAACAAAGTGCGAGGAAGTGAACGCGTAGTGATGTGGTCTATGGGAAGACAGACTGATTCGTCCATTCATCTTTGACAATAATGCTGTAGGAGAAAGGTATCTGGAGATGCTGGATACCAAGGCGTTGCAAAGCATCCTGAATCCTGAGAAAGGATATGCTATGTGATTTTAGGAGGACGGAACCCCTGTTCATTATGTTGCTTAAGTTAGGTCATATCTGGACAGACAGTTTCATGGACGATGAATATGGTCCACGTGGACATGTCGCATGGTTTCCGGGTAGCGCTGACATCGCGCCTCTGGATTTTATTTGTGGGGTTCACTTAAAGGCCGTTGTTGTGTATCCAGAGAAGATAAATTCAGTGTCTCATCTGAAATAGAAAATCACAGCTGTGGCACAGAATTAACCACAGACTTCTTAAAGCGTGCCCTCGATGAGTAGGTTACCCGTCTGAATAATTGTGAGGCATGACGGTCAGCACTTCAGATTAATATTCCAAATTGTATTCTTATATCTTATATTTTATCTCATATTTATGTCATGTTTATTATTATTCCTTATACTTTACTTTATTTATATTTTACATGCAAATTGTTTATAATCATTTCTTCTATTATAATCCCATATATTTAAATTTTAATTCGTTTTATTCTCATTAATTTCATTTGTATCATTTATTTTAATTCCTTATATTCATATTTTTCAATGGTACTTATTCCTTCGATTTCCTTTTCGTCTCATTCTGAATTTATCTCATTTGACTTTGCTAACTATAAATACTTTTAATTTATTTTTCAACCACCCTTTGGTGCTATCTTCGTGTATTAATTGCATCTTTTTTCACTGACATTTTCCTTTTAAGTCAATTTAACAATCGTCGCGGAGATATAACCAGAGGAGAAATAGTTTTTAATACTTATACACCGGACCTTAATTCAGCGTCGATTTAATGCTGCGGATTTAACGACCCATCTACGTTACGGCTTCTTTTCCAAGTGCAATTACCGCAACCAGCATGGTTTCATGACACTCGCCGCACACAACAAGTGACTGTATGCAACAGGTTATTCTACCAGTCTGAAAGAATGATTCAATGGCCTGTTTCAACACTCACTGTTGCAGGGGTGTTCAGCCAGTTGAGGGAGGATGCTATATGTTAAAAACCATTGCCAACAGTATTGGCATACCACAGCTGCTTACAAAGTAGTGTAACTGATTTCTTCATTGGTCTCTTTACATTCGTGGCTAGTTAATTCAATTGCGCGATGCAGTGGTAAGTGTCTAGGGTGTATAAGGGGTGAATACAAGCTTGTAATTTTAGTTATTGGTTAAATTAATAATTAAATAGGTTTTATTATGTATAAAACTATTTTAACTTTAAACGTATCCAGGTAGGTCTTGACAATTTTCCATTAATATAAGAACCACAAATTACATCTATTTGATATTCCTTTTATAATTATATAGTCAGATGACTTACTATAAGGAATCAAGCAAGGAAATGCTAAAAAAACATTCATAAATGATTAAATTCAAGATAAAATTCAAGATTAAAGGCTAAATTAACGTGATTGAAAAGCCATACCAAATGCTAAGGTTTAAATTTACCCGGTCTTAATTAGAATCACAGATGTTTATACTAGTTCTTGTATAGTTCAAATTTCCTAGTTTCGAAATTTTGTTAACATTGTTTTCTAGAAGAGTTAACACCTTAAATAATCGGTTAAATTTCATACATTTAAATGGTTTGATGTATTTAAGTATGATCTTTTCCGATTTTCGCAATCCAAATTTAACTATAGCTCTCATTCATTCTCTCTCAAGCCAAGTTTGTCTGTATCTCAAATCTGTCTCGCTCACAAGCCAATTACTTTCTCTGATAAATTTCTCTCTTTATCTCTCTCTCTCTCTCCCTCTCTCTCTCTCAGTACTTGCGTGCAATTTTTTATTACCATTGCACATTGTGCGAACTTCATTGTTCGCACCGTTGAGGAAATTATCAACATCTTCAACAAAATATAACCTGCTCTTAGTTCAGTCTCACTTATTTAAGAGGGGAACGATGTGTGAAGGGACGACTCCGTGCTCCTGAAAATCTCCATGGCCTCATTTCATGCTTTTTCCAGGTTTGGAAAAAAAAGGCGAATGATCTAATTTCATCCGACTTTTTTTCTGTATCCAAAAGGGCACTCGTTTTTCTTCTGCTGGTGATGTTAAAGAAACTGTTTAAATCCGTTTAATTCTCATGTTCCTCAGTTTTATAAAGATGGATTAAATGGATGGTACCATTGCTCTCAAGTCATTTAGATTTCAATGGAACTTATGTTAAAAAATAAAATTTATACTTCTCTTTGATTTAATTTTATTCCATTTTTTACGAAAGTTTTGAAGAACCCTCATACACCCTTCAACAATAAACACTCGTTTATATTTAGTTTCTATAATAACTTAACGTATTAGTGTGTATCGATTAAATATAAAACCACTGATGACATTTCCACGAGGAAGATTTGGAAGAGGTGAAGTTAAGGGGAATAGAAATGTATTGAATAAAATAAATTGAGAACCTCTCCAAAAGATTTTATGGTGGGAGTTAGGGATGCACCCACACAACACTTGTAAGCTGCTTCCGTTCCTCAAAGAAGATAGGGTCTCATTTGGGATTTTTTTTTGTTATAGTTAGATAAAACGAGGAAATAAAATCGACGAGGGAATCTGCACCAGTCTGCAAGGAAAGATCTGTAACGAAAGTGGTCCATCTGAAGGAAATATTTGTGCAAGATGGACTGCATACTCACAAATTTACCTGCGGGCGTTAGGGCTAGTAGGTCACACATTTTCCAGGTGTCAGCTGCAGCCTAGTTGAACATGCTAACTCACACTCTCTTGTGGGGGGCTCCTGCGGGGTATACATCAATGATGTAGGTAAAAAAAGTCAAAAAATGGACCTCGAGAATTGGAACGAGCCGATGGAAATGACCCACGATACAAAAGACATCGAATATCGTTTCGCGTTCTTCCTTTGTTACTCATAGCTAGTCTCTACCACATAAGAGAGTTGAAGTCATAGGAAGGCACACCGGGGTGTATAACCAGGTTCTTGGATTGCAAAAGTAAACACATGGCTTCGCAACTGTATAAGTGGATAGTTCGACCATTATTGTAATACGGGACAGATTTTATAAGTCCCTCCATGACTACTGATTTTAAAGTGCTCGAGAGGGTGTAGAGTAGAGCAGCCAGTATGACTACTATTATTAGTAGCATGAAATGAGTGGAACATCTGAAAGAAATATATCAACAACGAGTTTGAAAAAAGTAGGTTATATCCCATATGTGGAAGTTTTTTGGATGGTGAAGAGTCGTAAACATCTATGTAAACATTTACTCTGAGTAGAATTGAACTGCAAACTTGTTATTATCTTGGTGGTATTGCCACGTGGACAAAGGATGAATACTGATATCTACTGACATCATTTAGATCGGTTGAGGATAGCGACTCAACAACAAATTCGTCGTCGGCTAGTTAATAGGGAATACCACTAACTTCACTATCTCTATGATAACGCAAGGTAAGAACTACTCATCTGCGGAAGGAATTCACCTATTCTAGATAACCGCTAAACGATGGACATGTGTACTTTGCAGACGCCATTTCAAAGTTGGTAGGAAGGTGAAAAAATGCATTCCAAATAAAAGACATCAAAATCAGAATCTTTCTACGAGAGAAGATTAATAATTGTGTTTGTTTTCTTGAATAAGTCTTATCAGATCATTCCATAACGTCCAAAATGTGATGTCAATATGGTTGAAGAATTACCCACCAAATTAAAATCGTGCCTTAACAGTTCACCGTCATCTGCAACATCATGGGATGCTGTCTAAACTTGGAAAGTCTTTTTCTCATGATTTAATAGACGCGAACCCCAAAAGCAAGAGTAGACATCTACACCAATCTGCATTTTCTTTAACATATCTGGTTATTTCTGGTACCCGTACTGACTAGAGATGAAAAATGGATATTCTACAGTGATGGAACAGGGACGCACACAAAAGTTTAATTGTAGCCAACTTGAAAAAGCACAACCCAGAAGGCAACTTTATTCAAGTAAAGTTTTGAGTTTTGGTAGCATTCTGTTGGTATGATCCGCTTTACGTCGCTACCAGTAAAAAAAATAAAATAAAACAGACATTTGTTGTCAGCTGTTAGAACATTAGAACACTGCTTCTAAGAAAATAGGAATTCTCTAATCACTCGCAAACTCCTCTTGTTCTATCTCAATAATGCATGGTCCGATCCAGCAAAGATCTCACCTATGTTGATGGAAGACTTTGGCTGAGAAAAACTTCCACACCTTTCCTCTTCCCCATATCTATCTGATTACCATTTATTTTGGTGTTTGAAGATCCATCTTGATGTACTAACTTTTACAGCAGACAAAGAGGTGAAAAATACTCTCTGTACATTCTTTTAATCCAAACCTAAAGTGTTACGTACATATGGTATTGAGAAGCTTTTGAATCGTTGGAAGAAATTCATGATAATGATGGGTATTGCGTTAATAAATCAATTCTAATAAAACATGATATTCATCTACCTTTTTCTCTTATCCGCTATTCAGACATTACATTTGGAATAACCTGATAATTATCGGACACAAGTTTTTATACAGTCCTATAGAGTACAAATCTACTGAAAAGAGTATTGAACAAAAATATATCACTAAAAGAGACAAAACAACTAACAATTAGAAGACAACAAATTACATTGCTAAAATATTAACAGGGTAACAAACTCACAAGCGGATAAACTATCTGATAGCAATGATCAATATACACTAGCTGAAAACTTCTGAATAAATTAAAAAGCTATCCCACCAGTAAAGGACGAAGTTTTTCAAGTACTTAAAAACATGAAAAATGGTATACTGCTTAGGGGAGGGGGTAAAATCGGTCTTATAAAGGCAGGGATTGAACATTTTGCTAACATACTAGTCAGTACGTTTACAAAGTGTTCGAGACAAATTAGTCTTCCAATAGAATGATCAAACCTTTCCGTTGTACTCCTTTTGTAAACTCCGCCACGGAAGACGTAAAATGATATCGTTCTTCATTCTATTATCAGCAACATATAATTACCTCCAAAAGTCATAAAAAATCAGACTGACACAAACGCTTGACAAGCAATCATTTCCCTGAACAAGAAGGCTTCACAAGTGACTGCAGTACCTATCATCATCTGAGGGCTGTCGATCAATTGTTATAGCGATCAAATCAACATGAAATCCCTCTCTACATGGCATTCCTGGACTATGATTAAGCCCTTCACTAAATAAACACTGATTCAATTCTAATAGCACTATAGTAAACAGGAATTAATAAAACCTACATTAGCATATTTTTTTACATATAGTTATGCAAACTCGTCATTTACCCAGCACGAATTCAATAATAAAAATACACATAAAAAAATGGAGCGAGACAAGGCAGTCGCATTTCCTTCAAACTGCATACAACAGGACTTGGGAGTAGGAGGAAAATGGAATCAGAATTATTGGAAAATTTTTAAGTCGCGTTCGCTTTGCTGATGATATCGTATTATTGTCTTCGCATGCAGATAAATTGCAGGCAATCATAAGAGCGTTATCATAAGCCGTTCTCACTTTTGGAATGAAAGTGAAAGGACGAAAATAATAATCAATAGTTTGGAAGAAGAGAGAGAAACTTAAAATTAGTAATGAACTTTTATAGTGAGTGTATGAAATTGTGTACTAAGGACAGCTTGGGACAATTAAGAGGAGCAATGAAAAGGAAATCAATAAATAAAAATAAATAAGGCTCGATTCAAGGTTCAAGATAGTATAAAGTTGGAATGTGGAGAGAATGGTAGGATATAGAGAAAACATTGTGTAAAAAGTGTATGTGTTGATGGGATGATAATGAGTGCAGGATGAACGATGAGGGTGATGAGGTGAGGATGATAATGATTTGTAGCAGGTTGCGTGGCTAACGCTTTCCTTTTTATTTGTTTTTTTGTTTTTTTGATGTGATTTTAAGTGAAATAGGTAAAAAAATTAGCATTCGAGCCTTTGTTTTCTTTTTGCTCTATCAAGCATCTTTATTTTTTTTTATTAGTTTTTGATGTTGTTTTTTGTGCTTCTTTCGCCTCTTTTTTTCATTCATTATTTTTATAATATATATATATATATATATATATATTAAATTTTAATTGAATTATAAATTTTAAATTTTAAGTGGTCATCTTCTTTGTTAATATCGGTAATTCTTTTTCTCATCGGTTTCTCATTTTGTTTGTATAGTCGGTAGTCATATTCGGTTTCTCCTATTGATTTTGTTTGTTTAATCGGTTGTGTTATTCGGTTTCTCATATTGATTGTATGGTCGGTAGCCTTATTCGGTAATCTTGTATTTTATCTATAGATCGGGTTGACGTTGTATGTTTTTTTTTCAGGCTGCCGTTAAAACGTTGTTTGTAGTGTTTTCACCGGATTTCATTTTTCGGTACTATTATTCGGTTAATTTCATTTGGGGAAATTAGTTTTTTTATATTTTCCCACAGTTTCGTTGATCGTTTTTGTAGGGTTATATTTACGGGTGCTATTGCAGTTCTTCGATGGAGTTCCTCTGATGGTATGCGATCCTGTCTTTTTGAGGTGGCGATGAATCTTGTGGCCTGATTTTGAATACATTGGACTTTTTTTAATTGTGAATTACTTAACGTTTTCATCGGTACTTTTAGGTAAAGGAGCTTGGGACGAACTAGGGTCATGTATAATTTTCTCCCTTTTTTATTTCTTAGGTTTTAAAATCTATACAGCGCCAACGTGGTAATTTTCGTTTCGTTGATTTTCTGCGTTATGTGGCAGTTGTACCCTGTTGTGGTTAATTTTAAACCGAGGACGCGTCCTTCCGTGGAGTATGGAAATGCTTCTCCATCGACTCGTACTGCAGCTGTTTTCCGTCTGTTTACGGGTATTAATTTAAATTTATCTTTGTTTGTTTTGATTTTATTTCATTTTTTGTAGTTATTCAGGTTTTTTATTTTCCTCGCTGTTCTTTGAGCTACGTCGCGGGGGTTCTTCCTGTCGCTGGTGATTATTTGTGTGATGTCATCTGCTAGTCGGATGTACATCGCACATTCGTGGGTTGGTTGTGGAAGGTCTCTGGTGAAAACAGTATACAGCGTTGGAGAGAGGCATCCTCCCTGGGAGACACCCGTTTGCAGGTCGATGTGGTCGCCTGTTTGGCCGTTTATTTGAAGTACGGCTTTTCTTTCATCCAGGCCGTTGCATAATGTTTTGCAAACATTTATTTGCAGGTTAAGGCTGCAGATCTTGGCTTTTAGGCCAGGCAACCACACCTTGTCTAATGTTTTAACAACGTCGCGGAGTACTATGTCTACTCTGTTGCCTCGCGCTGTTTCTGTGGCAATTTTCTCTGTTATAATCGCCAGCGCGGTATCCGTTCCTCGCTTGCTCCTGAACCCGTGTTGTTGTGGGTTGTGCAGATTATTTTCTGTAAGGTGTTTAATTAACCTGTCATTTAGGAGTTTTTCTAGGACTTTACCCAGAAATTCCAAGAGCGAGATCGGGCGGTAGCTGCCGACTTGGTGTTTTGGTTTGCCCGGATTAGGTAGGAAGATCACCTTTGCCATTTTAAAGGTTTGGGGAAAGTATCTAATATCAAGGCAGGCATTGAAAATTTCCACTATCGATTCATGCACATTTTCAGGAGCATTCATTAGGTATGCCTTTCTTATGCCGCTTTGAAAGATTTTATGACTGTTTGGTATTCAGCCATTGAGAAGGGGATTCCCTCACCCAAAGGGTGATTTCTCTCTTCCTCGACGTATCTGTATGGTGCAGTAAGCCAAACCCTCTTCCCCTTCAGCAACCCAATTGAGTTAATCCTCCCCATTTGAATAGTCTCCTTCTGTAATACATTAAATTTTAACTTGAGAGTCTGATGCATAACTACAATTCCCCCCTCGTTTACCGATGTAATTTTGCCCATTAATTCTCTGATGTAATTTTGCCAATTAATTCTGTTATTTTTATGTAAATAAAATTATATATATCCTTGAGCTTTGCCATTGCCCAAATTTTACCTGACCTCGTTGCACTCTTATCTCGTTGTTCCGCGCGTCGAAACTCGTGGTGTTCCGTTCCTTGTTGGTTCGCCTTTAAGTTATTGATCCCTCCCCTATAGATATAATATGGCATTGATATAATGTAATTTCATACCACGACAGTGAGATTTCGTATATTTGGCGAAAATAGACATAAACAATTGAAGGGGGAAGTGAGCCTGTTCATAGATTTTCTGCCGACGAAGCCTTAGGCCGCAAGATTTTCATTCTAAAGGCTCTCATACCATCCTATGTTTATATTAACAGACTATACCACCAGTCTTGTAAATTACGAAATCCGCTGTGCAAGCGACTTCGAAGGGTCTTTGGGCAGCGGGGAAATGGAGTTGGGGTAAAGTCTTGGCCAATGGGGAGCGTAACGGTTGACACTGTAAAAACAAAATAGCGTCTGCTCTCCTCGTTATATTCATTCCTCCACAACACCCAACACGGCTTTCGGAATAAACGCTCTTGCCTTCATTATGAATCTATTAGAATTCTTTAATGACATTTTTAATGAATACGACGTAACTAAAGCAGTTGACATAGTTTATACCTCGACTTTCAAAAGTCCTTCGATAATTTCCCCACAAACGTTTACTAAGTTAAAAACGCACGAAGTTCAAGGCGCCATAACGATGTGGACAGCAGACTGGCTTAGCAATCGTAGGCAACGCGTAGTTATACATGGAAAATCATCTAGCTGAACAGACGTCACTAGTGGGGTACCTCAGGCGTATGTTCTGGGACCAGTTATCTTTCTAGTCTACAATAAAGACTTAGACGAAGACCTTTCAGGCATAATAACGAAGTTTGCTGACGACACCAAAATTTCAAATTCAGTACTCACTAACGCACAGATTAATGAAATGCAAAATAATCTCGACAAATTGTCGAACGGGGCGCAAACGTGGCAAATGCCTTTTAACGTGGATAAATGTAAACTGCTCCATATTGAATAACATAACGGCAAAGCAAATTACTCACTAAATGGTACTCAGACAGAGAGATGGACTTAGGAGTAACAATAACGAGCGACCGAAAACCCAGTCAGCAATGTTCAGAAGTCTTTAAGAAAGCAAATAAAATAATTGGATTCATTGGTAGAGCGTTCGAGTATAAGTCCATAAATACAATCCTTACTCTCTATAATTCTTTGTTCCCTCTCATTTTGGAATACTGCGTTCAAGCCTGGAACCCGTACTACCAGAGAGATATAACGAAATTAGAACGAGTCAAACTAAGGCTTACTAAAATTATACCAAGTTTAAAGAACAAAACATACGAAGGGCGACTTAGATAACTAAATCTACCTCCATTAACTCAGCGTAGGTTAAGAGAGGACTTAATTCAGGCCTTTAAAATTATCAAAGGCATAGTCAATATGGATTGCAACAAATATTTCACTATCGACCAATCAAATTACACGAGAGGAAACGGTTGCAAAATTATAGGTAAACATTTTAACTCGCACGAATCTAAGAATTTCTTTTTTAACCGAATCGTCAACTTAGGGAATGGGCTTCCTCGTGCAGCACTGTAGATGCTTTCAAACGTCGTAAAGATAAATACCTTGAATCTAATCTCCGCCTAACAGCGTTTTCTAGCGAATAATTAACTCCCTAGCCTTCAGGTAACAGGTTCACCGATTTTGCAAGGTGTACTATCTATCTTCCCCATAATCTTTATCCCAGGTCACCTAGTATGAACCACAAGGTCTGCTGTGACCTGTTTATCTATGTAACTCTATTAGGGAAAATCACAGTTTTTTTGATAACTCATAAATTACTTATGATAAACATATGATTCCAAATGTTGGGGATATGTTTCCATGGTTGAGGAATTAGATGATGTCACTTAATTTTTGTCTGAGGTAGATCTGGAATATGTTAGGCACACATTATAGCATCGTGATATCAGAGAAACCTTAGCATTGGCGGGAAGGTATCCGCATCCGTATCCACGAGGATTTTTTTTATTTATCTTTTAAAAAAAATTAAAAAGGGAGATCTTGTTATAAATGGAAAATATCAACCATAATAAGTGACTAATATTTATGAATATGTGGGATTCTATTTGTTTCAAGACCTAAATTAATGGTTTAATGGGTGTAAGATGTATATTTAAATTCAGTCACTCACATTTCCGTGCCACAACCAAATAATTAATAGTAATATACACCAAGAATAAGAAATTCAAAATAACCCTGAGGAAGTTTTGTGGAGTGTATCTCGGTCTACTTTTGTACATATTTTCATTTGCTTCGGGAATACATTGATAAGTATACACCGTTAAGGATTTGTGAGTAGATCCCTCTCATTTCCACTAAATTTAAATCACTATTCTCGCATCACTTAGGCCTAACTCACGATGGTCCTGGTCCGCTTGTATGTATGTAAATCCAGGAAAAGCACCACTTTCGTCCATAGCGACCCCTACCTTTGCGAAACTTGGAAGTATTCAATAGGGCATCATATAAATAAAATATACAAAAACTAACTTATAACCTTCTCCAGGAAAACTGCTTTTTATAATGTTGAATCTGAGATAGGCTGCGATGGAAACTTACGGGAATAAAATTGTCTTGAGTCCCCAAAAGATAGAATTTGATCCTATTTTTATTCGCGTGCGACTCTATATCTTACGATGTCGTTAGGTCTCCGTCTTGATTTTTATTGTATTAGTAATAACATTGTAACTATTCGGCCGATTTTAACGAAATTTGAAACCCTTATGTTGTTTTACATTCTCTTTCGAAAGATATAATTGTCAAGGTCTTGCCAAGGTTAGCCCGGAAATTATTTTGTTTTGGCAATAACATCCTATCTATTCGGCCGATTCTAACGAAACTTGAAAACCTTATATTGTTTTTTTTATTTTCCTTCGAATGATATAATCGCCAAAGTCCCAAGGTTAGCAGGGGAATTATATGTCAATAACATCATAACTATTCAGCCAATTCTAGCGAAATTTGACACCCTTATGTTGTATTACATTCTCTTTCGAATTATATAATTGGCAAGGTCATCCCAACGTTTGTCCGGGAATTATTGAAAGTTTTGAAGGTCGTAAGGTGATAACTCAGAATACTTGAGAGCACGCGACTTTGGTCAGCAGACCTTCTTTGGTAACATCCTCATTTCAAAGATTTGTCCAGATGAAGAAAGTTATAAGAATGATTTTCCACTTACTGGTGAAGACTCTGGTGACTACTGCGTCTATGATATAGAGTGGGCGGTAATCCTGCCTCCAGAAGCGTTTAAGCACTTGAATCAAGGTGGCTAATAATAATTCCTGATGCCATACTCCCTCGATGTTTTAATCTTTAACACAAATATTTATTACAAAAGAAATGGGATGGTAGAGGGTCTAGAGGACATTTGGTGACAGGTCGACTGGATGAGGCATGATATGCGAGTGTCTCTTATTACCTGCCTACAGAACATCATTGCTACCCACGCGCCATCGGACTACTGGGAGTGCGACTCCTAGGTGACATTACTTAAGAGTCCTATATCGTTGATTTCTGGATAACTTAAACGAGCCCTGAGGCGTCGTTCCAGTGCTGATCTACAAACACGAACTCAGGTTCTCATTTCGGTTTTTCGAGGACGAAAGAATAAAATTACGAAGTGTGATGTTGTTGGCCCCTTCTCTGGACTAGGAGAAGATCAGACAACATAGTTTGTGGGTCTTTTTTTTGCCTCGCAACATTTTGAGCCTGATATTTCATCATTATTTTGTAATATTTGAAAATTTATAACATCTCAAGAACTACCATCTGCATAAAACAGAAATATAATTATATATATAAAGTAAAAAAAGATTGGAAAACACTATTAGAAACCATATAGAGCTTATATCACTAAATCCGTGTATAAGTACATCTCACTATACAGATGAACCGAATACATCAAGGATTTATACCATGAACAGACAATTATTGCATGAAGTAAAAATAAACATCAGAAACGCATCAATTGACTCGATACAACGAATTAAAGAGATATAAGAATAGCTCAACCAGTTGATCATTGAACAACTGTAGAGACGTTGGAACGATGCGATCAAAAGCCTCGATCATGATACATCTCCCAAAGATTTTTGGAATATAATCAAAGCAAAGGATCGACTGGGAGAAGGAAGAAAATAGAAATATTAAAAGAAGATCGAAACATCGAAACAGAAGACATAAACATAAAAGTAATATACCGAACTTATTGGGAAAAATCTTCAGTATAACTGAAGAAGTGAACGAAGATTATGATATAAAGTTCAAAAGCGATATTATAGACGAGCTTAATAACCAAATACTTAAGAAGCACCCGCACCGCCAGGTGGATAGACAGCACGACGGGGACGCCGAGTACCGAAGAGGAACTACTCGGCTCGCTGCGCTCATTCCGTCAAAAGGCTCCAAGACAATCAGCACTTACAAAGTAAAACTTTGACAAGGTACCAGCAAATGTCATCGAAGGAACGAGAAGAATGTTTAACGCCTATCTTAACATAGGATACTTGCCGAAGCATAGAAAGGATCCAACGTTGAGAGAGAGCTAACGGCCAATTTCATCCCTGGACTTTTGCGGGAAGCTCTTCGAGAAGATCCTCAACCGAAGACTACCGTCCTACCTGGAGGAGAACTCACTTTAGAACTCGCATCAGTTTGGGATTATAAAAAACTCAAGTACGAATATTGCGATAAATGTCATCATGGAAAGGCTTGCCCAAGCTAAATGAGAGGGAAGTTAGGTGGGCATTGTTTGTCGGGATATATTAAATGTGGTTGATAAAGTGTGGCAAAGGGAAATGCAGTACAAGATCCTACGGCTGGGCCTAAGTGAAAATGAAAACTTAGAAAGAATTCTCTCTCTGACTAGCCCATAGAGAGAGCGGCGTATGCCAGTTTAGGGTGCTTGGACGGACCGAAGTTTCCGCTCAATGCGGGCCTCCAGCATGGGGCGGGGTCTGTCTCTCACTCTCTACTCGATATACACCGCAGATGACCCGGCCCCGGCGAACCTCACTTGACCCAATATTCAATATGCCGATGATTTCAGCCAGATAATCTAGTGTCCTTGGAGGGATGTGCCTATGCAAGCTCGTATGACAGAGGAAGAAATCGAAAGATTAAACATCTACGAGGCCAAGTGGAAAATAAGAATAAACCAAGAAAAATTCAAAGTAGGCACCATTGGGAGTAGGCTACTTGCAGATGTTAGGGTGATGGATAGAAGCTATCCCTAAACCACGGAGTGCAATATACTCGGAATGAATATTGCTGCATCTGGTTCCAGGAAGCAAGTGGAAGGTCGAATTTCTAAGGCCTCGGCCGCAGTCAGCACTCTATTCATGTCGAAAAATCTCCGTGAGAGCATCGGGAAGATCAACAATACTATTGTAAGATCTACATTGCTACACTCCGCTTCTGCCCTCTCTTGTGCATTGAGGAGACGCAGGCGAGAAAGATGACCCCAAGAAGAGCTGCTCAGGGAGGCGGGGTTAATTCCCATTAGCAAAGTCATAGAAAAATAGACAAGGAATATGCAGGAACTGGTTAATCAAGAATTGAATGAAGAAATCATAAAATGATTAACCAGAACAGAAGAGCTAGAAGTCACACCAGATTTCCAAGCTCCGCTATCCTAGTGGCTGGCGGAGACGAAATGCCGTTCTACGCATGAAAGGAATGAAAATTTACCTGAAAATATGACAACAAAACCAATTAAAACATCAAAACTCCGAATTATGAAAAATCACCGATTTTGACTAAATAATTCACCGAATGAGACGCATTTAAACCAAACCTCACATGAAGAAAGAAAACAAGAAGAAATAAGAAACAAAAAACACTAAATGATACGCTACAAAATAAATAAAAACAATGAAAACTAAGCTCAAGATATAAAGTAATTTCTTACAATAACAACAGCAAATGCACACTACACATCCAAGAAAATTAAGCTTATTAAGACAAATGGCTTGAACGCCATAATAATAAAAACTAAAAACAAAACAACAAAAAAACTCCGAGAAAAAACAATGAAAGCGAGCGCCTGGAATCTCTTTGCAAATCTCTCACACTATTTTCTCTTTTAACTACTTATATTTCTGTCTATCTACCCACACACTCTTTTGCCCCCTACACACACATACCTGCTTACATTAATTCGTAATTCGTAACCGTATTTAAACATACCTTACAGCGTGAAGGAAATATTTTTTTAGGTAAATCAATACAAATTGTACACGAGAAAAAAAACAAGTATATATCAAATAGAACGAATAATATAGTTGCGAAATCATTCGGAATGGACAACACCTGCCTTCACGACATTCTCCAGGCGAGACCTGAACTGGTCGCATGCCCTGGTTAGGGAGTCCTTCTCAATGGATGACATTACCTCCCAATGGTGACTCTCAGAAATCTTATAGTCTTGTGAGCAGCCTTGTTGACATCCTATTAGAACAACACCCTACACTAAATAATCGAGGGGGTTGCAGTTAGGGAAGCTGGGTGGCCAGAAATCTAAGAACCAGGAGTGCGAGATCTTGTTAAACAACTACGTGCCTTGTCTGCAAGAGCAGATTCCTGCTGTAAAATGTTAAGGCCTTCTCGCGGTTACTTGGTCAATCGAAGGCTTGACTACAAATTCAAAGACCTTAATATAAACGTCCGCATTGACTTTGAGGCTCGGCCTATATATGTATATGAAGAGGCATAAAGTGCCCCTCGCTGCTGACCAAACCTATAAGCAACAAAGAGGCTGCAAATTTGCTGCACATGACCGTAACCACATCCGATGTATCTTCTCACAGCCAACAATTATTCTTCCGGTTCACCCCCTTGTCTTCACGTAATCTTTCTCGTTGGAGAAGAAACGAGGAAGGCAGGTCTCATCTTACTTGACGTCGTTGACGAGAGCTTGTGCCTTTATATTACTACTTTCTTTGGTAGCCTGTGTGGGAAGTTGGCGCTTCATGAGTACATCCGAGTGGTAGCCCAGGTCCTGGTGCACTGCTCTACAGATAGATGCTCGTCTCAAACACATCTTATTGGAATGACCAGGGACCCTGAGAGATCCTCTACCTGACACCGACGACGAATTTCCAGTTCCTGGTGGTATCAGAGCAATGCTTGTGACACTGCTGTTTGGCTGTAACTTTGTCCTTACTTTTACCCTCGTTATACTTCTATTTCACTTTGTAAACGAGGTTAATCAGGAAGTTAAACAAATTCACAATCAACTTCACGCTTTTGACGGCGCTGAGGCCCGTGACTATGGCGTACCGTTTTTCTATTTCAGTTGGCCTTCTCAGAAGAAACTGCATATGCTGTTACTCGCATCAAAGCTAAACTCTTACTGAGCTTGTGTTTAAGGTCAAATGACCTACATTAGTGCCGTATTAGTCCTTAGGCACACTTTTGACTTTGTATTGATTTATCTGAAACACACTGTACCAAAGAAACCAAATTATTTGTTTTGATTAAATAGCTATTGTAGTTTTAATTTTAAAGTTAGTTAATAGCTACACTATCGATAGTTTATTAACTAGCGCAGTTGGTTGGTTGGATAATTAAATTAGATATATGATGACTACCGTTGAATCTAAATTGAGTGAAGGGTTACTCAATATTATGACAATCGATGTGGTGCAAGAAATAATATACCACAATATTTGAATCCGATTTATTTACGAACAGAACTACTAGTGTTTCGGTTTTCACCATTATCAACTGTGAATGAAAGTTATGATATGCGACTCTAGTATATAAAGGCGAAAAATAAGACTAAACAAAATGAAAACAATGGAAATATAATGAAAAATATAAATATGCTTTTGGATGGGGAAGCAACTCTTAATCCCGAGGATTGAGCGATTTTGGCGGTTTATAAATGGATTGGGTAACAGTATTCGAGATATATTTGTTAAATTTATATTATCCTTAAGAAATATTAAAGTTATCGACCTTGCTAATGATGAGTGATTCAGCAATCCTCCTTTCTAAATAATTGTTGGATTTATAGATATTTTTGGCTTGGTTAAATTCGATTCTATGGTCATAATTTTGCATATGAGCGAAGAGACTGGAGGAAAGTGAGCCTCTCCTGATATCTGCGCGATCTTCTTTGATCCTCTTACTAAAGGACCCGACTCACCAATATAGGATTTGTCACAATCTTTACAGGGGATTAAATATACACCTGCGTCTTAGTTAGTAGGACGCAGTTTGGCAGAGACATTGGGATGGTATGTGTGTATTTGAATGTTATATTTATGTTATTTTTGTTAGCATACGATTTTAAGCAGGCTTCAGCTGGAGCATATGGTAAAATTATACATTTTTCAAAGTTCTCCTTTTGGGTGCAGAAAGAGAATAAGTGGGTTTTTTTTCTGACCATAGAATGGCATTTGTTTATGAAATAAATAGGACATTTTAGTTCGATGAAATTGAAAATAAGGTGTTTGATTTCATCCTGAAGAAAAATTGGGTCACATGTTCTATAGGCTAATAGGAAAAGGGAAGAAAGAACGTATCTATTAACAGATTTGTCATGTAATGAGAAGAAATGTATGTAAGCATTTGAATCGGTAGGTGCGAGTCTAGTCGCGAGCGACTCTACATCTCACTATGTAGGGCGGTCGGTCGGTCCCCGGTTTGCTTTTTGTTTTGTTTTTGTAATAACATTGTAACTATCTAGCTGATTTTAACAAAATTTGAAACCCCTATGTTATTTTACTTTCTCTTTCGAATTCTATAATTGTTAAAGTTTTCCCAAGGTCAACTTAGGAATTATTTTGTTTTGGTAATAATATCATAACTATTCGGTAGATTCTAACGAAATTTAAAATCATTATGTTGTTTTACATTCTCTTAATATTGATATAATTGCCAAAGTCCTCCAAAGGCTAGCCCTGGAATTATTTTATTTTCGCAATAACATCATATCTTTTCGGCGGATACTCTGCTAGGCTCCTAGAATATGCTATACTCTGCTAGGCTCCTAGAATATGCTATACTATGCTTGGCTATTATAGGTTAGGCTATACTATGCTAAGCTATGCTAAGATATAATGTATGAGGGTAAAATAGACTATGCTAATTTAGGCTATAATATGCTATGCTAGGATAGCATATAGTATGTTAGGCTAGACAAAAAATAAGCTATGCTTGACTAGGGTATGATAGGATAGTATAGGCTATACTTGTCTAGGATAGTTAATGCTAGGCATAGCTTAAACGTTTAGGCAACGCTATGGTATGCTAGATTAGGCTATGATATACTAAGCTATGCTATACTAGGCTAGGCTTCGCTATACCAAGTTAGGATAGGCGAGGCTTTGCTAGGGTAGGCTAGGTTATGTTATGTATGCTATGCAAGCCTAGGCTAAGATCTAATAGTCTAGTTTAGGCAATAAAATGATATACTATACTAACTAGGATAGTGTACTGTTGGGTAAGGTAGGCTATTATATACTATCTTAGGCTATTTTAGTCTAGGCTAGAATATGGTAACTAGGCTAGGATATGATACAATATACTAGGCTAGGCTCCAGTGAACTAAGCTAGGCTATACTAAGATAGGCTATACTTGACTAGGGTAAGTTAAGATAGACTAGGCTCAGCTAGGCTATACTTGACTAGGGTAAGTTAAGATAGACTAGGATAAGCTAGGCTATACTTGACTAGGGTAAGTTAAGATAGACTAGACTAAGTTTTAATATACTCTACTAGGAAGGCTAGCCTAAATTATATTATGCCTAGCTAGACTAGGATACACTATGATATGCTCAGGTATACTATACTAAGCTAGGCTGAGTTATACTCCACTAGGCTTAGTTAAGCTAGGTTAGGCTATATATACTATGCTAGGCTATATATGCAAGTCTATACTAGCCTAGGCTAGGGTATACTAGGTGACTCTATGGTATACTATGCTATCCTATGCCATTCTATGCTATGATATACTAGGCTGGGTATACAATGGTATGCTATGCTATGCAAGGTTATGCTGGACTATACTACGCTAGACTATGTTAGATTATAGTGTACCATGCTAAGCTAGTATAGGCTAGGGTAGGCTAGGCTAGAATGTGGTTGGGTGTGCTATGCCAAGATATACTATGCTAGAATAGGATAGGATATACTATTCCAAGCAGGGCTATAATATGCTAGACTAGTTTATACTATGCTAGCCTAGGTTATACTATATTTATACTATACTATGGTAAGCTAGATTAGGCTAAGGTAGGCGATGGTAGATAGCCTATACTATGCTAGGCTTTGCAAGGCAAGCTTATGGTAGGATAGGCTATACTATGTTAAACTATTCTAAACTATACTAGGTTAGAATATGCTATACTATACTATTCTAGGCTAGGCTATACTATGATAAGCTATAACTATGCTATACTATGGTAAGCTTTACTATCTTATATATGCTAGGCTGTACTAGGCTATGTTAGACTAGGCCTTATTATGTTTTATAGGCTAGGATAGGCCATATTATACATTCTCTGCTAGGCTAGGCTAGATTAGTCTAGTCTAAGTCATATTATGACAGGCTAAGCTATATTATGTAAGGCTAGGCTATACTATGCTAGCTACGCTAGATTATGGTATGGTAATTTCTAATATTATAGGGAATCCTAGGCTTTTTCTTCACCTTTCCAATTCCATAAATGAGGTGTGAGAAAAATTTAAAGCCCGCCATTTTATTTTTAAAATATATATATATATATATATATATATATATATATATATATATATATATATATATATATATATTATAATATAGTTCTGCTTCTTAATAAGCTATTAGAAAGTTGTGACTTTTTGTCGCGAGCGACTCTACATCTTACTATGTCGGTCGATCGGTCAGTCCCCGTTTTGCTTTTCTTTTAATAATATTGGAAAAATTCCGCCGATTCTAACGATATTTAAAAACCTTATTTTGTTTTCCATTCTCTTTCGAATGATACAATTGCCAAAGTCCTCCCGAGGTTAGCACGGGAATTATATTGTTTTAGCAATAACATCATACCTATTCGGCAGATTCTAACGAAATTTAAAACCCTTATGTTGTTTTACATTCTCTTTGGAATGATAGAATTGCCAAGGTCCTCCCAAGGCTAGTCCGGAAAATATTGAAAGTCGTAAAGACATAAATCAGAATAAGTGAGGGCACGTGAACTTTTGGTCAGCAGACCTTGTTACATCCAGAAATGGTAAGGAATTGTTTTGTTCCCATTCTACTTTGAACTTAATTGCTGGGTGTAATTAATTCAGGTGGATTTTTTTTTAAATTGTTGTTATCTAAGGGCCATGCCGATAGAATATTGTATACTTATCGGGACGAGATAAAAGGTTGGGAATGGATTCTAGGAAGGCGGGACCTTACATAGTTTTCTCCCCCTAAATTGCACAGAATAAGAGAAGGACTATTCCCCATGCTTAGCCCATATTTTTGACGGAAAAAAACCTGTCTTCAGTGGAAAAAATTGTCAATTACACATAAGCGAACTAATTTAATAATTTTTGAGAGAGATAGGGGTAGGTTAATATCTAGATTAGGAAGTAATCCCGATAAAACATCATATATTGTGGTTTATTATTTCTTGCACCTAATATATATCTCATTAATGTGATATCTTCTAATATATATATATATGAATAACGTTACAGCCACGAAGAAAATGAAACAATGGAGAACTGCGAGGCCTTTCGACTAATAGTCCTTTACTAAGCCTGCTTAGTAAAGGACCATTAGTCGAAAGGCCTCGCAGTTCTCCGTTGTTTCATTTTCCTCGTGGCTGTAACGTTATTCATAAATTCCTCACGTTCCTTATTTTCATGATTCAGTTATACATATATATATATATATATATATATATATATATATATATATATATATATATATATATATATATATATATATATATATATATTAAGAAAAATTATTGCAGTAACGCAATTAATTATGCGGTTAAAAGGCTATTTTTGGAAAACACAATCTTCCTCAAAGCCCTCGGAAGGAGCTCTTCTCACATACACGAGAAGATAACACTTAAAAAGACTGTGTTTGCCAAATATAGCCTTTTAACCGCATATATATATATATATATATATATATATATATATATATATATATATATATATATATATATATATATATATATATATATATATATATATATATATATATATATATATATACTAGGCAATGTTCAACCCCTTTTCCTGCACATAAGAAACAAAACATTCAAGTGCGGGCCAGTCCAGCAAAATGCTGGCTTCCCTGTTACCGCCGGGTATAGCTACGCCTCTGTTACTTATATTGTCTTCGGCGGCTATGCGCTTGTTGGTGGTCGCCAGATGCGCGCTTTAAAATCCTAAAAAAGTTACTATACTGACTACATCTATAGTCTATACCGCTAAAAGTACTCATTTCTGTAATGAAATGGGACGCTTTCAAAGAATTTCCACCTTTCTAAAATCTGAGGCTGGACTATTAATCCGCAATGATTTAGAGCAGCAGTGATGTAGCCATAATTTGCTAAATGTATTGAATTACATTTTATGCCAACAGGAGATAACTGCATAAATGTTATACCCAACCAAGTGCATCCTTGGACGCGAAGACCAAAATAATGAGAATACAAAATTGAACGAATAGGTCTTAAGTACCTTTTCCAATTGGTCGAGTTTAAATTCATTAGTTTAATTGAGTCTTTATACCATTAAGTAGAAAATCAGAATCATTGGGTCTATAAAATTTTCATATCGCATCGATTGTTATATAAGAGTACTTCTTCCACTCAGACTTCGTCGAGCATTCGATGTTTGTTATTCAATTGCTCAATTAGGTGTTGTTTTTTTTTTAACTGCTGCTTCTTTCGGGGTAATTTAACAGGTTAGTCCTTGCTGATATATACTATAGCATAGTTATGAGAATGTATGTTGTTGGAGAGAGAAATTATGTAAATTTTTCAGGCGTAATTATTTAAACTTGCATTTTCTACCAACCTTTTGTCGATCCTTTGCATATTTGAATTGTATTGTTCTAGAATAGGACTCGCCCTGGAACAAATAAAGTTGTTCTTGTTACCTATGGATCTAAAACTCAGCATTAATAATAAATAACTTGAGTTAACAAGTTGTTCCATCCTTTTGTTCAGCCTTCGTACGTAAACGACATATTATAACTTTGAAAGCTTCAGTGTTTTATAGGAACCTATCATGGCGAAACAGTCAAAAATCAATAAAAACAGCGATGGTGTGTATAAGCGGCTCTATTAGGCTGACATTATTGGTTAGTTTTATTTCTAATTTAAGAGTAAAACAACCTTTGGCTTAATTGGGCTCGCGAGAAGGGATAAAATCCACATCACACTGACATCGTCCAAAGAAACTCCTTCAAAAGGAATAGCCCTTTAATTAGAAGGATAATTAAAGCGGGAGTTGAGTAGATGAGAATATCAATTAAAAGTTCATAACTAAGAACTTGATAGAGTTAAGGAAAGAAAATCGGGAGAAAATAATCTGCGAACTGGGATGCCGATTGGAAACCTCGTTCTAATTACTCACTGATGTCTAATTCAAAATCCATATCACCCATTTTGTCGTATTCTAGTTGCCTTAATTCGTGAGATCGTTCGTACACATCAATACTTTTGTCGTGTTTGCCTCTCGTTGTCTTGTTCCTTCAGTTTGTCTTTCATTGTTTAAATTTCAGTGTTTTGTTCTTGGTCCGTTATGTCTTAGTACTAGTGTATCTTGTCTATTTTGGACCAATAAGAATAATATGTCCTTTTTACTTGTATCAAGGACTTTATAGTAGGTGAACGATGTTTATGACTATTCAATTCCATAGGTTGTAATATTGGAGAAATTATATTAAGAGAAAAGATCACTTTCTTACATGAAAAAAGAAAGCAACTTCATCACTATTCCCAGTTTAACCTTCCATTTTAGACTTGAAGTTCCTTGATAGAATTAATTAAAAAAACCCATAGAAATTAGTGGTTTAATCATTCACTAGAGATTTTCTATCCTGGCTAAGATAGTGGTGAATTATGTTGATTATGAATCAATGTGAAGATTAAAAAAGGTCATCCCATAAATTATGCCCCGATTTTTCTAGACAACCAAAATTCGCGGAAGATTAATTGGATAATCAATGTTTCAAAAAATATATTATACGATGTTTTCAACCGAAGGCATATGAAGCATGACAATTGTTGTCATGGCAACGATAAGATTTAACTAAAAAAGCGCTTCGTTCAAATTCTCTAAGTGCGGCAGAGGGCGCACATCTGATCAAATTCGCCAAATTACCCCAATTGTATCTATTAAACAACAATAAAATATGTAAATAATGAATAAGAAATTTGAACTGGATATTAAAGTATGTATTGTGAATTAGATAACAATAATTAAAGATATATTCTCGGAATATTTTTCCATAATTCCTTGATACAAATTTGATGGAGAATCCCTCGATGAGGAGGAACTTGCAGCACTTTTTATGTCACGTCGGGTTTCTTGGGTTCCAGCTGAACTTGAAGATGATAGTTATTATCATTTTTAAATGATTTGACTATTACTATTCAGGAGAGAATAGTAAACAGAAATTAGCCGCCAAAATGTAAGTCGATTCTGCGAGTTTACATCAAGCTCGATGGAAGCATTCATGGATGCAATTAAATTCGGTTGCCTTCATTGACATGCAACTGACAGTACAACACTTTTATTTCCCCCCCCTCCCACATCAACATCGCGCGACGTTTTGGAACTAATTACTTGAAAGTTGTTTTTAGATATCTTTCACAACCTATCTCTTAATTTATTTTTCCTCCTTTCTTTTTTTTAATCAAAGTGTATTTGTTTGTATTTTGTTGCCTTTGAAATTATTATGTATGTTGCCTTATCTTATTTCCTGTCATGTTATGTCATGTCACGTAAAATCATATCAACTCCTGCTATGTTATGTGATTACATGTTATGCTATTTTGTTAGATCATGTCATATTATGTCTGCCATGCCATTTTATAATCGATTCATGTTATGTTAGGTTATGCTATATTATTTCAGGGTTATGTTACGACCTAAGTCATACTTTATTATTTTAAGATTATGTTATGACCTAAGTCATGTTTTATTATTTTAGGGTTATGTTATGACGTAAGTCATGCTTTATTATTTTAGTGTTATGTTATGACCTCAGTCATGCTTTATTATTTTAGAGTTATGTTATGACCTAAGTCATGCTTTATTATTTTATGGTTATGTTATGAGCTAAGTCATGCTTTATTATTTTAGAGTTATGTTATGACCTAAGTCTTGCTTATTATTTTAGGGTTATGTTATGACCTAAGTCATGCTTTATTATTTTAGAGTTATGTTATGACCTAAGTCATGCTTTATTATTTTAGGGTTATGTTCGACCTCAGTCATGCTATATTATTTTAGAGTTATGTTATGACCTAAGTCGTGCTTTATTATTTTAGGGTTATGTTATGACCTAAGTCATGCTTTATTATTTTAGGGTTATGTTATGACCTAAGTCATGCTTTATTATTTTAGGGTTATGTTATGAGCTAAGTCACGCTTTATTATTTTAGGGTTATGTTATGACCTAAGTCATGCTTTATTATTTTAGAGTTATGCTATGACCTAAGTCATGCTTTATTATTTTAGGGTTATGTTATGACCTCAGTCATGCTTTATTATTTAAAGGGTTATGTTATGAGCTAAGTCATGCTTTATTATTTTAGAGTTATGTTATGATCTAAGTCATGCTTTATTATTTTAGAGTTATGTTATGACCTAAGTCATGCTTTATTATTTTAGGGTTATGTTCAACCTCAGTCATGCTTTATTATTTAAAGGGTTATGTTATGAGCTAAGTCGTGCTTTATTATTTTAGGGTTATGTTATGACCTAAGTCATGCTTTATTATTTTAGGGTTATGTTATGACCTAAGTCATGCTTTATTATTTTAGGGTTATGTTATGAGCTAAGTCACGCTTTATTATTTTAGGGTTATGTTATGACCTAAGTCATGCTTTATTATTTTAGAGTTATGTTATGACCTAAGTCATGCTTTATTATTTTAGGGTTATGTTATGACCTCAGTCATGCTTTATTATTTAAAGGGTTATGTTATGAGCTAAGTCATGCTTTATTATTTTAGAGTTATGTTATGATCTAAGTCATGCTTTATTATTTTAGAGTTATGTTATGACCTAAGTCATGCTTTAATATTTTAGGGTTATGTTCAACCTCAGTCATGCTTTATTATTTAAAGGGTTATGTTATGAGCTAAGTCATGCTTTATTATTTTAGAGTTATGTTATGATCTAAGTCATGCTTTATTATTTTAGAGTTATGTTATGACCTAAGTCATGCTTTATTATTTTAGAGTTATGTTATGACCTAAGTCATGCTTTATTATTTTAGGGTTATGTTCGACCTCAGTCATGCTTTATTATTTTAGGGTTATGTTCGACCTCAGTCATGCTTTATTATTTTAGAGTTATGTTATGACCTAAGTCATGCTTTATTATTTTAGGTTTATGTTATGACCTAAGTCATGCTTTATTATTTTAGGGTTATGTTATGACCTAAGTCATGCTTTATTATTTAAAGGGTTATGTTATGAGCTAAGTCATGCTTTATTATTTTAGAGTTATGTTATGATCTAAGTCATGCTTTATTATTTTAGGGTTATGTTCGATCTCAGTCATGCTTTATTATTTTAGAGTTATGTTATGACCTAAGTCATGCTTTATTATTTTAGGGTTATGTTATGACCTATGTCATGCTTTATTATTTTAGGGTTATGTTATGACCTAGGTCATGCTTTATTATTTTAGGGTTATGTTATGAGCTAAGTGATGCTTTATTATTTTAGGGTTATGTTATGACCTAAGTCATGCTTTATTATTTTAGAGTTATGTTATGATCTAAGTCATGCTTTATTATTTTAGAGTTATGTTATGACCTAAGTCATGCTTTATTATTTTAGGGTTATGTTCAACCTCAGTCATGCTTTATTATTTAAAGGGTTGTGTTTGAGCTAAGTCATGCTTTATTATTTTAGAGTTATGTTATGATCTAAGTCATGCTTTATTATTTTAGAGTTATGTTATGACCTAAGTCATGCTTTATTATTTTAGAGTTATGTTATGACCTAAGTCATGCTTTATTATTTTAGGGTTATGTTCGACCTCAGTCATGCTTTATTATTTTAGGGTTATGTTCGACCTCAGTCATGCTTTATTATTTTAGAGTTATGTTATGACCTAAGTCATGCTTTATTATTTTAGGTTTATGTTATGACCTAAGTCATGCTTTATTATTTTAGGGTTATGTTATGACCTAAGTCATGCTTTATTATTTAAAGGGTTATGTTATGAGCTAAGTCATGCTTTATTATTTTAGAGTTATGTTATGATCTAAGTCATGCTTTATTATTTTAGAGTTATGTTATGACCTAAGTCATGCTTTATTATTTTAGAGTTATGTTATGACCTAAGTCATGCTTTATTATTTTAGGGTTATGTTCGATCTCAGTCATGCTTTATTATTTTAGAGTTATGTTATGACCTAAGTCATGCTTTATTATTTTAGGGTTATGTTATGACCTATGTCATGCTTTATTATTTTAGGGTTATGTTATGACCTAGGTCATGCTTTATTATTTTAGGGTTATGTTATGAGCTAAGTGATGCTTTATTATTTTAGGGTTATGTTATGACCTAAGTCATGCTTTATTATTTTAGAGTTATGTTATGACCTAAGTCATGCTTTATTATTTTAGGGTTATGTTATGACCTAAGTCATGCTTTATTATTTTAGGGTTATGTTCAACCTCAGTCATGCTTTATTATTTAAAGGGTTATGTTATGAGCTAAGTCATGCTTTATTATTTTAGAGTTATGTTATGATCTAAGTCATGCTTTATTATTTTAGAGTTATGTTATGACCTAAGTCATGCTTTATTATTTTAGAGTTATGTTATGACCTAAGTCATGCTTTATTATTTTAGGGTTATGTTCGACCTCAGTCATGCTTTATTATTTTAGAGTTATGTTATGACAAAAGTCATGCTTTATTATTTTAGGGTTATGTTCGACCTCAGTCATGCTTTATTATTTTAGAGTTATGTTATGACCTAAGTCATGCTTTATTATTTTAGGTTTATGTTATGACCTAAGTCATGCTTTATTATTTTAGGGTTATGTTATGACCTAAGTCATGCTTTATTATTTAAAGGGTTATGTTATGAGCTAAGTCATGCTTTATTATTTTAGAGTTATGTTATGATCTAAGTCATGCTTTATTATTTTAGAGTTATGTTATGACCTAAGTCATGCTTTATTATTTTAGAGTTATGTTATGACCTAAGTCATGCTTTATTATTTTAGGGTTATGTTCGATCTCAGTCATGCTTTATTATTTTAGAGTTATGTTATGACCTAAGTCATGCTTTATTATTTTAGGGTTATGTTATGACCTATGTCATGCTTTATTATTTTAGGGTTATGTTATGACCTAAGTCATGCTTTATTATTTTAGGGTTATGTTATGAGCTAAGTGATGCTTTATTATTTTAGGGTTATGTTATGACCTAAGTCATGCTTTATTATTTTAGAGTTATGTTATGACCTAAGTCATGCTTTATTATTTTAGGGTTATGTTATGACCTAAGTCATGCTTTATTATTTTAGGGTTATGTTATGACCTAAGTCCTGCTTTATTATTTAAAGGGTTATGATATGACCTAAGTAATGCTTTATTATTTTAGAGTTATGTTATGACCTAAGTCATGCTTTATTATTTTAGGGTTATGTTCGACCTCAGTCATGCTTTATTATTTTAGAGTTATGTTATGACCTAAGTCATGCTTTATTATTTTAGGGTTATGTTATGACCTAAGTCATGCTTTATTATTTTAGGGTTATGTTATGACCTAAGTCATGCTTTATTATTTTAGGGTTATGTTATGAGCTAAGTCATGCTTTATTATTTTAGGGTTATGTTATGACCTAAGTCATGCTTTATTATTTTAGAGTTATGTTATGACCTAAGTCATGCTTTATTATTTTATGGTTATGTTATGAGCTCAGTCATGCTTTAATATTTTAGGGTTATGTAATGACCTCAGTCATGCTTTATTATTTTAGAGTTATGTTATGACCTAAGTCATGCTTTATTATTTTAGGGTTATGTTCGATCTCAGTCATGCTTTATTATTTTAGAGTTATGTTATGACCTAAGTCATGCTTTATTATTTTAGGGTTATGTTATGACCTAAGTCATGCTTTATTATTTTAGGGTTATGTTATGACCTAAGTCATGCTTTATTATTTTAGGGTTATGTTCGACCTCAGTCATGCTTTATTATTTTAGGGTTATGTTATGACCTCAGTCATGCTTTATTATTTTAGAGTTATGTTATGACCTAAGTCATGCTTTATTAATTAGGGTTATGTTCGACCTCAGTTAAGCTTTATTATTTTATGGTTATGTTATGACCTAAGTCATGCTTTATTATTTTAGAGTTATGTTATGACCTAAGTCATGCTTTATTATTTTATGGTTATGTTATGACCTAAGTCATGCTTTATTATTTTAGGGTTATGTTATGACCTAAGTCTTGCTTTATTATTTTAGGGTTATGTTATGACCTAAGTCATGCTTTATTATTTAAAGGGTTATGTTATGAGCTAAGTCATGCTTTATTATTTTAGGGTTATGTTATGACCTAAGTCATGCTTTATTATTTAAAGGGTTATGTTGTTAGCTAAGTCATGCTTTATTATTTTAGGGTTATGTTATGATCTAAGTCATGCTTTATTATTTTATGGTTATGTTATGACCTAAGTCCTGCTAAAATTATTTTAGAGTTATGTTATGACCTAAGTCATGCTTTATTATTTTATGGTTATGTTATGACCTCAGTCATGATTTATTATTTAAAGGGTTATGTTATGAGCTAAGTCATGCTTTATTATTTTAGAGTTATGTTATGACCTAAGTCATGCTTTATTATTTAAGGGTTATGTTATGACCTAAGTCATGCTTTATTATTTAAAGGGTTATGTTATGAGCTAAGTCATGCCTTATTATTTTAGAGTTATGTTATGATCTAAGTCATGCTTTATGATTTTATGCTTATGTTATGACCTAAGTCATGCTTTATTATTTTAGAGTTATGTTATGACCTAAGTCATGCTTTATTATTTTAGGGTTATGTTATGACCTCAGTCATGCTTTATTATTTTAGAGTTATGTTATGACCTAAGTCATGCTTTATTATTTTAGGGTTATCTTATGACCTAAGTCATGCTTTATTATTTTAGGGTTATGTTATGACCTCAGTCATGCTTTATTATTTTAGAGTTATGTTATGACCTAAGTCTTGCTTTATTTTTTTAGGGTTATGTTATGACCTAAGTCATGCTTTATTATTTAAAGGGTTATGTTATGAGCTAAGTCATGCTTTATTATTTTAGGGTTATGTTATGACCTAAGTCATGGATTATTATTTAAAGGGTTATGTTGTTAGCTAAGTCATGCTTTATTATTTTAGGGTTATGTTATGACCTAAGTCATGCTTTATTATTTTAGGGTTATGTTATGAGCTAAGTCACGCTTTATTATTTTAGGGTTATGTTATGACCTAAGTCATGCTTTATTATTTTAGAGTTATGTTATGACCTAAGTCATGCTTTATTATTTTAGGGTTATGTTATGACCTCAGTCATGCTTTATTATTTAAAGGGTTATGTTATGAGCTAAGTCATGCTTTATTATTTTAGAGTTATGTTATGATCTAAGTCATGCTTTATTATTTTAGAGTTATGTTATGACCTAAGTCATGCTTTAATATTTTAGGGTTATGTTCAACCTCAGTCATGCTTTATTATTTAAAGGGTTATGTTATGAGCTAAGTCATGCTTTATTATTTTAGAGTTATGTTATGATCTAAGTCATGCTTTATTATTTTAGAGTTATGTTATGACCTAAGTCATGCTTTATTATTTTAGAGTTATGTTATGACCTAAGTCATGCTTTATTATTTTAGGGTTATGTTCGACCTCAGTCATGCTTTATTATTTTAGGGTTATGTTCGACCTCAGTCATGCTTTATTATTTTAGAGTTATGTTATGACCTAAGTCATGCTTTATTATTTTAGGTTTATGTTATGACCTAAGTCATGCTTTATTATTTTAGGGTTATGTTATGACCTAAGTCATGCTTTATTATTTAAAGGGTTATGTTATGAGCTAAGTCATGCTTTATTATTTTAGAGTTATGTTATGATCTAAGTCATGCTTTATTATTTTAGGGTTATGTTCGATCTCAGTCATGCTTTATTATTTTAGAGTTATGTTATGACCTAAGTCATGCTTTATTATTTTAAGGTTATGTTATGACCTATGTCATGCTTTATTATTTTAGGGTTATGTTATGACCTAGGTCATGCTTTATTATTTTAGGGTTATGTTATGAGCTAAGTGATGCTTTATTATTTTAGGGTTATGTTATGACCTAAGTCATGCTTTATTATTTTAGAGTTATGTTATGATCTAAGTCATGCTTTATTATTTTAGAGTTATGTTATGACCTAAGTCATGCTTTATTATTTTAGGGTTATGTTCAACCTCAGTCATGCTTTATTATTTAAAGGGTTGTGTTTGAGCTAAGTCATGCTTTATTATTTTAGAGTTATGTTATGATCTAAGTCATGCTTTATTATTTTAGAGTTATGTTATGACCTAAGTCATGCTTTATTATTTTAGAGTTATGTTATGACCTAAGTCATGCTTTATTATTTTAGGGTTATGTTCGACCTCAGTCATGCTTTATTATTTTAGGGTTATGTTCGACCTCAGTCATGCTTTATTATTTTAGAGTTATGTTATGACCTAAGTCATGCTTTATTATTTTAGGTTTATGTTATGACCTAAGTCATGCTTTATTATTTTAGGGTTATGTTATGACCTAAGTCATGCTTTATTATTTAAAGGGTTATGTTATGAGCTAAGTCATGCTTTATTATTTTAGAGTTATGTTATGATCTAAGTCATGCTTTATTATTTTAGAGTTATGTTATGACCTAAGTCATGCTTTATTATTTTAGAGTTATGTTATGACCTAAGTCATGCTTTATTATTTTAGGGTTATGTTCGATCTCAGTCATGCTTTATTATTTTAGAGTTATGTTATGACCTAAGTCATGCTTTATTATTTTAGGGTTATGTTATGACCTATGTCATGCTTTATTATTTTAGGGTTATGTTATGACCTAGGTCATGCTTTATTATTTTAGGGTTATGTTATGAGCTAAGTGATGCTTTATTATTTTAGGGTTATGTTATGACCTAAGTCATGCTTTATTATTTTAGAGTTATGTTATGACCTAAGTCATGCTTTATTATTTTAGGGTTATGTTATGACCTAAGTCATGCTTTATTATTTTAGGGTTATGTTCAACCTCAGTCATGCTTTATTATTTAAAGGGTTATGTTATGAGCTAAGTCATGCTTTATTATTTTAGAGTTATGTTATGATCTAAGTCATGCTTTATTATTTTAGAGTTATGTTATGACCTAAGTCATGCTTTATTATTTTAGAGTTATGTTATGACCTAAGTCATGCTTTATTATTTTAGGGTTATGTTCGACCTCAGTCATGCTTTATTATTTTAGAGTTATGTTATGACAAAAGTCATGCTTTATTATTTTAGGGTTATGTTCGACCTCAGTCATGCTTTATTATTTTAGAGTTATGTTATGACCTAAGTCATGCTTTATTATTTTAGGTTTATGTTATGACCTAAGTCATGCTTTATTATTTTAGGGTTATGTTATGACCTAAGTCATGCTTTATTATTTAAAGGGTTATGTTATGAGCTAAGTCATGCTTTATTATTTTAGAGTTATGTTATGATCTAAGTCATGCTTTATTATTTTAGAGTTATGTTATGACCTAAGTCATGCTTTATTATTTTAGAGTTATGTTATGACCTAAGTCATGCTTTATTATTTTAGGGTTATGTTCGATCTCAGTCATGCTTTATTATTTTAGAGTTATGTTATGACCTAAGTCATGCTTTATTATTTTAGGGTTATGTTATGACCTATGTCATGCTTTATTATTTTAGGGTTATGTTATGACCTAAGTCATGCTTTATTATTTTAGGGTTATGTTATGAGCTAAGTGATGCTTTATTATTTTAGGGTTATGTTATGACCTAAGTCATGCTTTATTATTTTAGAGTTATGTTATGACCTAAGTCATGCTTTATTATTTTAGGGTTATGTTATGACCTAAGTCATGCTTTATTATTTTAGGGTTATGTTATGACCTAAGTCCTGCTTTATTATTTAAAGGGTTATGATATGACCTAAGTAATGCTTTATTATTTTAGAGTTATGTTATGACCTAAGTCATGCTTTATTATTTTAGGGTTATGTTCGACCTCAGTCATGCTTTATTATTTTAGAGTTATGTTATGACCTAAGTCATGCTTTATTATTTTAGGGTTATGTTATGACCTAAGTCATGCTTTATTATTTTAGGGTTATGTTATGACCTAAGTCATGCTTTATTATTTTAGGGTTATGTTATGAGCTAAGTCATGCTTTATTATTTTAGGGTTATGTTATGACCTAAGTCATGCTTTATTATTTTAGAGTTATGTTATGACCTAAGTCATGCTTTATTATTTTATGGTTATGTTATGAGCTCAGTCATGCTTTAATATTTTAGGGTTATGTAATGACCTCAGTCATGCTTTATTATTTTAGAGTTATGTTATGACCTAAGTCATGCTTTATTATTTTAGGGTTATGTTCGATCTCAGTCATGCTTTATTATTTTAGAGTTATGTTATGACCTAAGTCATGCTTTATTATTTTAGGGTTATGTTATGACCTAAGTCATGCTTTATTATTTTAGGGTTATGTTATGACCTAAGTCATGCTTTATTATTTTAGGGTTATGTTCGACCTCAGTCATGCTTTATTATTTTAGGGTTATGTTATGACCTCAGTCATGCTTTATTATTTTAGAGTTATGTTATGACCTAAGTCATGCTTTATTAATTAGGGTTATGTTCGACCTCAGTTAAGCTTTATTATTTTATGGTTATGTTATGACCTAAGTCATGCTTTATTATTTTAGAGTTATGTTATGACCTAAGTCATGCTTTATTATTTTATGGTTATGTTATGACCTAAGTCATGCTTTATTATTTTAGGGTTATGTTATGACCTAAGTCTTGCTTTATTATTTTAGGGTTATGTTATGACCTAAGTCATGCTTTATTATTTAAAGGGTTATGTTATGAGCTAAGTCATGCTTTATTATTTTAGGGTTATGTTATGACCTAAGTCATGCTTTATTATTTAAAGGGTTATGTTGTTAGCTAAGTCATGCTTTATTATTTTAGGGTTATGTTATGATCTAAGTCATGCTTTATTATTTTATGGTTATGTTATGACCTAAGTCCTGCTAAAATTATTTTAGAGTTATGTTATGACCTAAGTCATGCTTTATTATTTTATGGTTATGTTATGACCTCAGTCATGATTTATTATTTAAAGGGTTATGTTATGAGCTAAGTCATGCTTTATTATTTTAGAGTTATGTTATGACCTAAGTCATGCTTTATTATTTAAGGGTTATGTTATGACCTAAGTCATGCTTTATTATTTAAAGGGTTATGTTATGAGCTAAGTCATGCCTTATTATTTTAGAGTTATGTTATGATCTAAGTCATGCTTTATGATTTTATGCTTATGTTATGACCTAAGTCATGCTTTATTATTTTAGAGTTATGTTATGACCTAAGTCATGCTTTATTATTTTAGGGTTATGTTATGACCTCAGTCATGCTTTATTATTTTAGAGTTATGTTATGACCTAAGTCATGCTTTATTATTTTAGGGTTATCTTATGACCTAAGTCATGCTTTATTATTTTAGGGTTATGTTATGACCTCAGTCATGCTTTATTATTTTAGAGTTATGTTATGACCTAAGTCTTGCTTTATTTTTTTAGGGTTATGTTATGACCTAAGTCATGCTTTATTATTTAAAGGGTTATGTTATGAGCTAAGTCATGCTTTATTATTTTAGGGTTATGTTATGACCTAAGTCATGGATTATTATTTAAAGGGTTATGTTGTTAGCTAAGTCATGCTTTATTATTTTAGGGTTATGTTATGATCTAAGTCATGCTTTATTATTTTATGGTTATGTTATGACCTAAGTCATGCTTTATTATTATAGAGTTATGTTATGACCTAAGTCATGCTTTATTATTTTATGGTTATGTTATGACCTCAGTCATGCTTTATTATTTAAAGGGTTATGTTATGAGCTAAGTCATGGTTTATTATTTTAGAGTTATGTTATGACCTAAGTCATGCTTTATTATTTTAGGGTTATGTTATGACCTAAGTCATGCTTATTATTCAAAGGGTTATGTTATGAGCTAAGTCATGCTTTATTATTTTAGAGTTATGTTATGATCTAAGTCATGCTTTATGATTTTATGCTTATGTTATGACCTAAGTCATGCTTTATTATTTTAGAGTTATGTTATGACCTAAGTCATGCTTTATTATTTTAGGGTTATGTTATGACCTCAGTCATGCTTTATTATTTTAGAGTTATGTTATGACCTAAGTCATGCTTTATTATTTTAGGGTTATGTTATGACCTAAGTCATGCTTTATTATTTTAGGGTTATGTTATGACCTAAGTCATGCTTTATTATTTTACAGTTATGTTATGACCTAAGTCATGCTTTTTTATTTTAGAGTTATGTTATGACCTAAGTCATGCTTTATTATTTTATGGTTATGTTATGAACTAAGTCATGCTTTATTATTTTAGGGTTATGTTATGACCTAAGTCTTGCTTATTATTTTAGGGTTATGTTATGACCTAAGTCATGCTTTATTATTTTAGAGTTATGTTATGACCTAAGTCATGCTATATTATTTTAGGGTTATGTTCGACCTCAGTCATGCTTTATTATTTTAGAGTTATGTTATGACCTAAGTCATGCTTTATTATTTTATGGTTATGTTATGACCTAAGTCATGCTTTATTATTTTAGGGTTATGTTATGACCTAAGTCATGCTTTATTATTTTAGGGTTATGTTATGAGCTAAGTCATGCTTTATTATTTTAGGGTTATGTTATGACCTAAGTCATGCTTTATTATTTTAGAGTTATGTTATGACCTAAGTCATGCTTTATTATTTTAGGGTTATGTTATGACCTCAGTCATGCTTTATTATTTAAAGGGTTATGTTATGAGCTAAGTCATGCTTTATTATTTTAGAGTTATGTTATGATCTAAGTCATGCTTTATTATTTTAGAGTTATGTTATGACCTAAGTCATGCTTTATTATTTTAGGGTTATGTTCGACCTCAGTCATGCTTTATTATTTAAAGGGTTATGTTATGAGCTAAGTCATGCTTTATTATTTTAGAGATATGTTATGATCTAAGTCATGCTTTATTATTTTAGAGTTATGTTATGACCTAAGTCATGCTTTATTATTTTAGAGTTATGTTATGACCTAAGTCATGCTTTATTATTTTAGGGTTATGTTCGACCTCAGTCATGCTTTATTATTTTAGAGTTATGTTATGACCTAAGTCATGCTTTATTATTTTAGGGTTATGTTCGACCTCAGTCATGCTTTATTATTTTAGAGTTATGTTATGACCTAAGTCATGCTTTATTATTTTAGGGTTATGTTATGACCTAAGTCATGCTTTATTATTTTAGGTTTATGTTATGACCTAAGTCATGCTTTATTATTTAAAGGGTTATGTTATGAGCTAAGTCATGCTTTATTATTTTAGAGTTATGTTATGATCTAAGTCATGCTTTATTATTTTAGAGTTATGTTATGACCTAAGTCATGCTTCTTTTTTTTTAGAGTTATGTTATGACCTAAGTCATGCTTTATTATTTTAGGGTTATGTTCGACCTCAGTCATGCTTTATTATTTTAGAGTTATGTTATGACCTAAGTCATGCTTTATTATTTTAGGGTTATGTTATGACCTGAGTCATGCTTTATTATTTTAGGGTTATGTTATGACCTAAGTCATGCATTATTATTTTAGGGTTATGTTATGAGCTAAGTCATGCTTTATTATTTTAGGGTTATGTTATGACCTAAGTCATGCTTTATTATTTTAGAGTTATGTTATGACCTAAGTCATGCTTTATTATTTTAGGGTTATGTTATGACCTAAGTCATGCTTTATTATTTTAGGGTTATGTTATGACCTAAGTCATGCTTTATTATTTAAAGGGTTATGTTATGAGCTAAGTCATGCTTTATTATTTTAGGTTTATGTTATGACCTAAGTCATGCTTTATTATTTTAGGGTTATGTTATGACCTAAGTCATGCTTTATTATTTAAAGGGTTATGTTATGAGCTAAGTCATGCTTTATTATTTTAGAGTTATGTTATGATCTAAGTCATGCTTTATTATTTTAGAGTTATGTTATGACCTAAGTCATGCTTTATTATTTTAGAGTTATGTTATGACCTAAGTCATGCTTTATTATTTTAGGGTTATGTTCGATCTCAGTCATGCTTTATTATTTTAGAGTTATGTTATGACCTAAGTCATGCTTTATTATTTTAGGGTTATGTTATGACCTATGTCATGCTTTATTATTTTAGGGTTATGTTATGACCTAAGTCATGCTTTATTATTTTAGGGTTATGTTATGAGCTAAGTGATGCTTTATTATTTTAGGGTTATGTTATGACCTAAGTCATGCTTTATTATTTTAGAGTTATGTTATGACCTAAGTCATGCTTTATTATTTTAGGGTTATGTTATGACCTAAGTCATGCTTTATTATTTTAGGGTTATGTTATGACCTAAGTCCTGCTTTATTATTTAAAGGGTTATGATATGACCTAAGTAATGCTTTATTATTTTAGAGTTATGTTATGACCTAAGTCATGCTTTATTATTTTAGGGTTATGTTCGACCTCAGTCATGCTTTATTATTTTAGAGTTATGTTATGACCTAAGTCATGCTTTATTATTTTAGGGTTATGTTATGACCTAAGTCATGCTTTATTATTTTAGGGTTATGTTATGACCTAAGTCATGCTTTATTATTTTAGGGTTATGTTATGAGCTAAGTCATGCTTTATTATTTTAGGGTTATGTTATGACCTAAGTCATGCTTTATTATTTTAGAGTTATGTTATGACCTAAGTCATGCTTTATTATTTTATGGTTATGTTATGAGCTCAGTCATGCTTTAATATTTTAGGGTTATGTAATGACCTCAGTCATGCTTTATTATTTTAGAGTTATGTTATGACCTAAGTCATGCTTTATTATTTTAGGGTTATGTTCGATCTCAGTCATGCTTTATTATTTTAGAGTTATGTTATGACCTAAGTCATGCTTTATTATTTTAGGGTTATGTTATGACCTAAGTCATGCTTTATTATTTTAGGGTTATGTTATGACCTAAGTCATGCTTTATTATTTTAGGGTTATGTTCGACCTCAGTCATGCTTTATTATTTTAGGGTTATGTTATGACCTCAGTCATGCTTTATTATTTTAGAGTTATGTTATGACCTAAGTCATGCTTTATTAATTAGGGTTATGTTCGACCTCAGTTAAGCTTTATTATTTTATGGTTATGTTATGACCTAAGTCATGCTTTATTATTTTAGAGTTATGTTATGACCTAAGTCATGCTTTATTATTTTATGGTTATGTTATGACCTAAGTCATGCTTTATTATTTTAGGGTTATGTTATGACCTAAGTCTTGCTTTATTATTTTAGGGTTATGTTATGACCTAAGTCATGCTTTATTATTTAAAGGGTTATGTTATGAGCTAAGTCATGCTTTATTATTTTAGGGTTATGTTATGACCTAAGTCATGCTTTATTATTTAAAGGGTTATGTTGTTAGCTAAGTCATGCTTTATTATTTTAGGGTTATGTTATGATCTAAGTCATGCTTTATTATTTTATGGTTATGTTATGACCTAAGTCCTGCTAAAATTATTTTAGAGTTATGTTATGACCTAAGTCATGCTTTATTATTTTATGGTTATGTTATGACCTCAGTCATGATTTATTATTTAAAGGGTTATGTTATGAGCTAAGTCATGCTTTATTATTTTAGAGTTATGTTATGACCTAAGTCATGCTTTATTTTTTAAGGGTTATGTTATGACCTAAGTCATGCTTTATTATTTAAAGGGTTATGTTATGAGCTAAGTCATGCCTTATTATTTTAGAGTTATGTTATGATCTAAGTCATGCTTTATGATTTTATGCTTATGTTATGACCTAAGTCATGCTTTATTATTTTAGAGTTATGTTATGACCTAAGTCATGCTTTATTATTTTAGGGTTATGTTATGACCTCAGTCATGCTTTATTATTTTAGAGTTATGTTATGACCTAAGTCATGCTTTATTATTTTAGGGTTATCTTATGACCTAAGTCATGCTTTATTATTTTAGGGTTATGTTATGACCTCAGTCATGCTTTATTATTTTAGAGTTATGTTATGACCTAAGTCTTGCTTTATTTTTTTAGGGTTATGTTATGACCTAAGTCATGCTTTATTATTTAAAGGGTTATGTTATGAGCTAAGTCATGCTTTATTATTTTAGGGTTATGTTATGACCTAAGTCATGGATTATTATTTAAAGGGTTATGTTGTTAGCTAAGTCATGCTTTATTATTTTAGGGTTATGTTATGATCTAAGTCATGCTTTATTATTTTATGGTTATGTTATGACCTAAGTCATGCTTTATTATTATAGAGTTATGTTATGACCTAAGTCATGCTTTATTATTTTATGGTTATGTTATGACCTCAGTCATGCTTTATTATTTAAAGGGTTATGTTATGAGCTAAGTCATGGTTTATTATTTTAGAGTTATGTTATGACCTAAGTCATGCTTTATTATTTTAGGGTTATGTTATGACCTAAGTCATGCTTATTATTCAAAGGGTTATGTTATGAGATAAGTCATGCTTTATTATTTTAGAGTTATGTTATGATCTAAGTCATGCTTTATGATTTTATGCTTATGTTATGACCTAAGTCATGCTTTATTATTTTAGAGTTATGTTATGACCTAAGTCATGCTTTATTATTTTAGGGTTATGTTATGACCTCAGTCATGCTTTATTATTTTAGAGTTATGTTATGACCTAAGTCATGCATATTATTTTAGGGTTATGTTATGACCTAAGTCATGCTTTATTATTTTAGGGTTATGTTATGACCTAAGTCATGCTTTATTATTTTACAGTTATGTTATGACCTAAGTCATGCTTTTTTATTTTAGAGTTATGTTATGACCTAAGTCATGCTTTATTATTTTATGGTTATGTTATGAACTAAGTCATGCTTTATTATTTTAGGGTTATGTTATGACCTAAGTCTTGCTTATTATTTTAGGGTTATGTTATGACCTAAGTCATGCTTTATTATTTTAGAGTTATGTTATGACCTAAGTCATGCTATATTATTTTAGGGTTATGTTCGACCTCAGTCATGCTTTATTATTTTAGAGTTATGTTATGACCTAAGTCATGCTTTATTATTTTATGGTTATGTTATGACCTAAGTCATGCTTTATTATTTTAGGGTTATGTTATGACCTAAGTCATGCTTTATTATTTTAGGGTTATGTTATGAGCTAAGTCATGCTTTATTATTTTAGGGTTATGTTATGACCTAAGTCATGCTTTATTATTTTAGAGTTATGTTATGACCTAAGTCATGCTTTATTATTTTAGGGTTATGTTATGACCTCAGTCATGCTTTATTATTTAAAGGGTTATGTTATGAGCTAAGTCATGCTTTATTATTTTAGAGTTATGTTATGATCTAAGTCATGCTTTATTATTTTAGAGTTATGTTATGACCTAAGTCATGCTTTATTATTTTAGGGTTATGTTCGACCTCAGTCATGCTTTATTATTTAAAGGGTTATGTTATGAGCTAAGTCATGCTTTATTATTTTAGAGATATGTTATGATCTAAGTCATGCTTTATTATTTTAGAGTTATGTTATGACCTAAGTCATGCTTTATTATTTTAGAGTTATGTTATGACCTAAGTCATGCTTTATTATTTTAGGGTTATGTTCGACCTCAGTCATGCTTTATTATTTTAGAGTTATGTTATGACCTAAGTCATGCTTTATTATTTTAGGGTTATGTTCGACCTCAGTCATGCTTTATTATTTTAGAGTTATGTTATGACCTAAGTCATGCTTTATTATTTTAGGGTTATGTTATGACCTAAGTCATGCTTTATTATTTTAGGTTTATGTTATGACCTAAGTCATGCTTTATTATTTAAAGGGTTATGTTATGAGCTAAGTCATGCTTTATTATTTTAGAGTTATGTTATGATCTAAGTCATGCTTTATTATTTTAGAGTTATGTTATGACCTAAGTCATGCTTCTTTTTTTTTAGAGTTATGTTATGACCTAAGTCATGCTTTATTATTTTAGGGTTATGTTCGACCTCAGTCATGCTTTATTATTTTAGAGTTATGTTATGACCTAAGTCATGCTTTATTATTTTAGGGTTATGTTATGACCTGAGTCATGCTTTATTATTTTAGGGTTATGTTATGACCTAAGTCATGCATTATTATTTTAGGGTTATGTTATGAGCTAAGTCATGCTTTATTATTTTAGGGTTATGTTATGACCTAAGTCATGCTTTATTATTTTAGAGTTATGTTATGACCTAAGTCATGCTTTATTATTTTAGGGTTATGTTATGACCTAAGTCATGCTTTATTATTTTAGGGTTATGTTATGACCTAAGTCATGCTTTATTATTTAAAGGGTTATGTTATGAGCTAAGTCATGCTTTATTATTTTAGAGTTATGTTATGATCTAAGTCATGCTTTATTATTTTAGAGTTATGTTATGACCTAAGTCATGCTTTATTATTTTAGAGTTATGTTATGACCTAAGTCATGCTTTATTATTTTAGGGTTATGTTCGACCTCAGTCATGCTTTATTATTTTAGAGTTATGTTATGACCTAAGTCATACTTTATTATTTTAGGGTTATGTTATGACCTAAGTCTTGCTTTATTATTTTAGGGTTATGTTATGACCTAAGTCATGCTTTATTATTTAAAGGGTTATGTTATGAGCTAAGTCATGCTTTATTATTTTAGGGTTATGTTATGACCTAAGTCATGCTTTATTATTTAAAGGGTTATGTTGTTAGCTAAGTCATGCTTTATTATTTTAGGGTTATGTTATGATCTCAGTCATGCTTTATTATTTTATGGTTATGTTATGACCTAAGTCCTGCTAAAATTATTTTAGAGTTATGTTATGACCTAAGTCATGCTTTATTATTTTATGGTTATGTTATGACCTCAGTCATGCTTTATTATTTAAAGGGTTATGTTATGAGCTAAGTCATGCTTTATTATTTTAGAGTTATGTTATGACCTAAGTCATGCTTTATTATTTTAGGGTTATGTTATGACCTAAGTCATGCTTTATTATTTAAAGGGTTATGTTATGAGCTAAGTCATGCTTTATTATTTTAGAGTTATGTTATGATCTAAGTCATGCTTTATGATTTTATGCTTATGTTATGACCTAAGTCATGCTTTATTATTTTAGAGTTATGTTATGACCTAAGTCATGCTTTATTATTTTAGGGTTATGTTATGACCTCAGTCATGCTTTATTATTTTAGAGTTATGTTATGACCTAAGTCATGCTTTATTATTTTAGGGTTAAGTTATGACCTAAGTCATGCTTTATTATTTTAGGGTTATGTTATGACCTCAGTCATGCTTCATTATTTTAGAGTTATGTTATGACCTAAGTCTTGCTTTATTATTTTAGGGTTATGTTATGACCTAAGTCATGCTTTATTATTTAAAGGGTTATGTTATGAGCTAAGTCATGCTTTATTATTTTAGGGTTATGTTATGACCTAAGTCATGCTTTATTATTTAAAGGGTTATGTTGTTAGCTAAGTCATGCTTTATTATTTTAGGGTTATGTCATGATCTAAGTCATGCTTTATTATTTTATGGTTATGTTATGACCTAAGTCATGCTTTATTATTATAGAGTTATGTTATGACCTAAGTCATGCTTTATTATTTTATGGTTATGTTATGACCTCAGTCATGCTTTATTATTTAAAGGGTTATGTTATGAGCTAAGTCATGGTTTATTATTTTAGAGTTATGTTATGACCTAAGTCATGCTTTATTATTTTAGGGTTATGTTATGACCTAAGTCATGCTTTATTATTCAAAGGGTTATGTTATGAGCTAAGTCATGCTTTATTATTTTAGAGTTATGTTATGATCTAAGTCATGCTTTATGATTTTATGCTTATGTTATGACCTAAGTCATGCTTTATTATTTTAGAGTTATGTTATGACCTAAGTCATGCTTTATTATTTTAGGGTTATGTTATGACCTCAGTCATGCTTTATTATTTTAGAGTTATGTTATGACCTAAGTCATGCTTTATTATTTTAGGGTTATGTTATGACCTAAGTCATGCTTTATTATTTTAGGGTTATGTTATGACCTAAGTCATGCCTTATTATTTTAGAGTTATGTTCGACCTCAGTCATGCTTTATTATTTTAGAGTTATGTTATGACCTAAGTCATGCTTTATTATTTTATGGTTATGTTATGACCTAAGTCATGCTTTATTATTTTAGGGTTATGTTATGACCTAAGTCATGCTTTATTATTTTAGGGTTATGTTATGAGCTAAGTCATGCTTTATTATTTTAGGGTTATGTTATGACCAAAGTCATGCTTTATTATTTTAGAGTTATGTTATGACCTAAGTCATGCTTTATTATTTTAGGGTTATGTTATGACCTCAGTCATGCTTTATTATTTAAAGGGTTATGTTATGAGCTAAGTCATGCTTTATTATTTTAGAGTTATGTTATGATCTAAGTCATGCTTTATTATTTTAGAGTTATGTTATGACCTAAGTCATGCTTTATTATTTTAGGGTTATGTTCGACCTCAGTCATGCTTTATTATTTAAAGGGTTATGTTATGAGCTAAGTCATGCTTAATTATTTTAGAGATATGTTATGATCTAAGTCATGCTTTATTATTTTAGGGTTATGTTATGAGCTAAGTCATGCTTTATTATTTTAGGGTTATGTTATGACCTAAGTCATGCTTTATTATTTTAGAGTTATGTTATGACCTAAGTCATGCTTTATTATTTTAGAGTTATGTTATGATCTAAGTCATGCTTTATTATTTTAGAGTTATGTTATGACCTAAGTCATGCTTTATTATTTTAGGGTTATGTTCAACCTCAGTCATGCTTTATTATTTAAAGGGTTATGTTATGAGCTAAGTCATGCTTTATTATTTTAGAGTTATGTTATGATCTAAGTCATGCTTTATTATTTTAGAGTTATGTTATGACCTAAGTCATGCTTTTTCATTTTAGAGTTATGTTATGACCTAAGTCATGCTTTATTATTTTAGGGTTATGTTCGACCTCAGTCATGCTTTATTATTTTAGGGTTATGTTCGACCTCAGTCATGCTTTATTATTTTAGAGTTATGTTATGACCTAAGTCATGCTTTATTATTTTAGGTTTATGTTATGACCTAAGTCATGCTTTATTATTTTAGGGTTATGTTATGACCTAAGTCATGCTTTATTATTTAAAGGGTTATGTTATGAGCTAAGTCATGCTTTATTATTTTAGAGTTATGTTATGATCTAAGTCATGCTTTATTATTTTAGAGTTATGTTATGACCTAAGTCATGCTTTATTATTTTAGAGTTATGTTATGACCTAAGTCATGCTTTATTATTTTAGGGTTATGTTATGACCTCAGTCATGCTTTATTATTTAAAGGGTTATGTTATGAGCTAAGTCATGCTTTATTATTTTAGAGTTATGTTATGATCTAAGTCATGCTTTATTATTTTAGAGTTATGTTATGACCTAAGTCATGCTTTATTATTTTAGGGTTATGTTCGACCTCAGTCATGCTTTATTATTTAAAGGGTTATGTTATGAGCTAAGTCATGCTTTATTATTTTAGAGATATGTTATGATCTAAGTCATGCTTTATTATTTTAGAGTTATGTTATGACCTAAGTCATGCTTTATTATTTTAGAGTTATGTTATGACCTAAGTCATGCTTTATTATTTTAGGGTTATGTTCGACCTCAATCATGCTTTATTATTTTAGAGTTATGTTATGACCTAAGTCATGCTTTATTATTTTAGGGTTATGTTCGTCCTCAGTCATGCTTTATTATTTTAGAGTTATGTTATGACCTAAGTCATGCTTTATTATTTTAGGGTTATGTTATGACCTAAGTCATGCTTTATTATTTTAGGTTTATGTTATGACCTAAGTCATGCTTTATTATTTAAAGGGTTATGTTATGAGCTAAGTCATGCTTTATTATTTTAGAGTTATGTTATGATCTAAGTCATGCTTTATTATTTTAGAGTTATGTTATGACCTAAGTCATGCTTCTTTTTTTTTAGAGTTATGTTATGACCTAAGTCATGCTTTATTATTTTAGGGTTATGTTCGACCTCAGTCATGCTTTATTATTTTAGAGTTATGTTATGACCTAAGTCATGCTTTATTATTTTAGGGTTATGTTATGACCTGAGTCATGCTTTATTATTTTAGGGTTATGTTATGACCTAAGTCATGCATTATTATTTTAGGGTTATGTTATGAGCTAAGTCATGCTTTATTATTTTAGGGTTATGTTATGACCTAAGTCATGCTTTATTATTTTAGAGTTATGTTATGACCTAAGTCATGCCTTATTATTTTAGGGTTATGTTATGACCTAAGTCATGCTTTATTATTTTAGGGTTATGTTATGACCTAAGTCATGCTTTATTATTTTAGAGTTATGTTATGACCTAAGTCATGCTTTATTATTTTAGGGTTATGTTATGACCTCAGTCATGCTTTATTATTTAAAGGGTTATGTTATGAGCTAAGTCATGCTTTATTATTTTAGAGTTATGTTATGATCTAAGTCATGCTTTATTATTTTAGAGTTATGTTATGACCTAAGTCATGCTTTATTATTTTAGGGTTATGTTCGACCTCAGTCATGCTTTATTATTTAAAGGGTTATGTTATGAGCTAAGTCATGCTTTATTATTTTAGAGTTATGTTATGATCTAAGTCATGCTTTATTATTTTAGAGTTATGTTATGACCTAAGTCATGCTTTATTATTTTAGAGTTATGTTATGACCTAAGTCATGCTTTATTATTTTAGGGTTATGTTCGACCTCAGTCATGCTTTATTATTTTAGAGTTATGTTATGACCTAAGTCATACTTTATTATTTTAGGGTTATGTTATGACCTAAGTCTTGCTTTATTATTTTAGGGTTATGTTATGACCTAAGTCATGCTTTATTATTTAAAGGGTTATGTTATGAGCTAAGTCATGCTTTATTATTTTAGGGTTATGTTATGACCTAAGTCATGCTTTATTATTTAAAGGGTTATGTTGTTAGCTAAGTCATGCTTTATTATTTTAGGGTTATGTTATGATCTCAGTCATGCTTTATTATTTTATGGTTATGTTATGACCTAAGTCCTGCTAAAATTATTTTAGAGTTATGTTATGACCTAAGTCATGCTTTATTATTTTATGGTTATGTTATGACCTCAGTCATGCTTTATTATTTAAAGGGTTATGTTATGAGCTAAGTCATGCTTTATTATTTTAGAGTTATGTTATGACCTAAGTCATGCTTTATTATTTTAGGGTTATGTTATGACCTAAGTCATGCTTTATTATTTAAAGGGTTATGTTATGAGCTAAGTCATGCTTTATTATTTTAGAGTTATGTTATGATCTAAGTCATGCTTTATGATTTTATGCTTATGTTATGACCTAAGTCATGCTTTATTATTTTAGAGTTATGTTATGACCTAAGTCATGCTTTATTATTTTAGGGTTATGTTATGACCTCAGTCATGCTTTATTATTTTAGAGTTATGTTATGACCTAAGTCATGCTTTATTATTTTAGGGTTATGTTATGACCTAAGTCATGCTTTATTATTTTAGAGTTATGTTATGATCTAAGTCATGCTTTATGATTTTATGCTTATGTTATGACCTAAGTCATGCTTTATTATTTTAGAGTTATGTTATGACCTAAGTCATGCTTTATTATTTTAGGGTTATGTTATGACCTCAGTCATGCTTTATTATTTTAGAGTTATGTTATGACCTAAGTCATGCTTTATTATTTTAGGGTTATGTTATGACCTAAGTCATGCTTTATTATTTTAGGGTTATGTTATGACCTAAGTCATGCCTTATTATTTTAGAGTTATGTTCGACCTCAGTCATGCTTTATTATTTTAGAGTTATGTTATGACCTAAGTCATGCTTTATTATTTTATGGTTATGTTATGACCTAAGTCATGCTTTATTATTTTAGGGTTATGTTATGACCTAAGTCATGCTTTATTATTTTAGGGTTATGTTATGAGCTAAGTCATGCTTTATTATTTTAGGGTTATGTTATGACCTAAGTCATGCTTTATTATTTTAGAGTTATGTTATGACCTAAGTCATGCTTTATTATTTTAGGGTTATGTTATGACCTCAGTCATGCTTTATTATTTAAAGGGTTATGTTATGAGCTAAGTCATGCTTTATTATTTTAGAGTTATGTTATGATCTAAGTCATGCTTTATTATTTTAGAGTTATGTTATGACCTAAGTCATGCTTTATTATTTTAGGGTTATGTTCGACCTCAGTCATGCTTTATTATTTAAAGGGTTATGTTATGAGCTAAGTCATGCTTAATTATTTTAGAGATATGTTATGATCTAAGTCATGCTTTATTATTTTAGGGTTATGTTATGAGCTAAGTCATGCTTTATTATTTTAGGGTTATGTTATGACCTAAGTCATGCTTTATTATTTTAGAGTTATGTTATGACCTAAGTCATGCTTTATTATTTTAGAGTTATGTTATGATCTAAGTCATGCTTTATTATTTTAGAGTTATGTTATGACCTAAGTCATGCTTTATTATTTTAGGGTTATGTTCAACCTCAGTCATGCTTTATTATTTAAAGGGTTATGTTATGAGCTAAGTCATGCTTTATTATTTTAGAGTTATGTTATGATCTAAGTCATGCTTTATTATTTTAGAGTTATGTTATGACCTAAGTCATGCTTTATTATTTTAGAGTTATGTTATGACCTAAGTCATGCTTTATTATTTTAGGGTTATGTTCGACCTCAGTCATGCTTTATTATTTTAGGGTTATGTTCGACCTCAGTCATGCTTTATTATTTTAGAGTTATGTTATGACCTAAGTCATGCTTTATTATTTTAGGTTTATGTTATGACCTAAGTCATGCTTTATTATTTTAGGGTTATGTTATGACCTAAGTCATGCTTTATTATTTAAAGGGTTATGTTATGAGCTAAGTCATGCTTTATTATTTTAGAGTTATGTTATGATCTAAGTCATGCTTTATTATTTTAGAGTTATGTTATGACCTAAGTCATGCTTTATTATTTTAGAGTTATGTTATGACCTAAGTCATGCTTTATTATTTTAGGGTTATGTTATGACCTCAGTCATGCTTTATTATTTAAAGGGTTATGTTATGAGCTAAGTCATGCTTTATTATTTTAGAGTTATGTTATGATCTAAGTCATGCTTTATTATTTTAGAGTTATGTTATGACCTAAGTCATGCTTTATTATTTTAGGGTTATGTTCGACCTCAGTCATGCTTTATTATTTAAAGGGTTATGTTATGAGCTAAGTCATGCTTTATTATTTTAGAGATATGTTATGATCTAAGTCATGCTTTATTATTTTAGAGTTATGTTATGACCTAATTCATGCTTTATTATTTTAGAGTTATGTTATGACCTAAGTCATGCTTTATTATTTTAGGGTTATGTTCGACCTCAGTCATGCTTTATTATTTTAGAGTTATGTTATGACCTAAGTCATGCTTTATTATTTTAGGGTTATGTTCGTCCTCAGTCATGCTTTATTATTTTAGAGTTATGTTATGACCTAAGTCATGCTTTATTATTTTAGGGTTATGTTATGACCTAAGTCATGCTTTATTATTTTAGGTTTATGTTATGACCTAAGTCATGCTTTATTATTTAAAGGGTTATGTTATGAGCTAAGTCATGCTTTATTATTTTAGAGTTATGTTATGATCTAAGTCATGCTTTATTATTTTAGAGTTATGTTATGACCTAAGTCATGCTTCTTTTTTTTTAGAGTTATGTTATGACCTAAGTCATGCTTTATTATTTTAGGGTTATGTTCGACCTCAGTCATGCTTTATTATTTTAGAGTTATGTTATGACCTAAGTCATGCTTTATTATTTTAGGGTTATGTTATGACCTGAGTCATGCTTTATTATTTTAGGGTTATGTTATGACCTAAGTCATGCATTATTATTTTAGGGTTATGTTATGAGCTAAGTCATGCTTTATTATTTTAGGGTTATGTTATGACCTAAGTCATGCTTTATTATTTTAGAGTTATGTTATGACCTAAGTCATGCTTTATTATTTTAGGGTTATGTTATGACCTAAGTCATGCTTTATTATTTTAGGGTTATGTTATGACCTAAGTCATGCTTTATTATTTAAAGGTTTATGTTATGAGCTAAGTCATGCTTTATTATTTTAGAGTTATGTTATGATCTAAGTCATGCTTTATTATTTTAGAGTTATGTTATGACCTAAGTCATGCTTTATTATTTTAGAGTTATGTTATGACCTAAGTCATGCTTTATTATTTTAGGGTTATGTTCGACCTCAGTCATGCTTTATTATTTTAGAGTTATGTTATGACCTAAGTCATACTTTATTATTTTAGGGTTATGTTATGACCTAAGTCTTGCTTTATTATTTTAGGGTTATGTTATGACCTAAGTCATGCTTTATTATTTAAAGGGTTATGTTATGAGCTAAGTCATGCTTTATTATTTTAGGGTTATGTTATGACCTAAGTCATGCTTTATTATTTAAAGGGTTATGTTGTTAGCTAAGTCATGCTTTATTATTTTAGGGTTATGTTATGATCTCAGTCATGCTTTATTATTTTATGGTTATGTTATGACCTAAGTCCTGCTAAAATTATTTTAGAGTTATGTTATGACCTAAGTCATGCTTTATTATTTTATGGTTATGTTATGACCTCAGTCATGCTTTATTATTTAAAGGGTTATGTTATGAGCTAAGTCATGCTTTATTATTTTAGAGTTATGTTATGACCTAAGTCATGCTTTATTATTTTAGGGTTATGTTATGACCTAAGTCATGCTTTATTATTTAAAGGGTTATGTTATGAGCTAAGTCATGCTTTATTATTTTAGAGTTATGTTATGATCTAAGTCATGCTTTATGATTTTATGCTTATGTTATGACCTAAGTCATGCTTTATTATTTTAGAGTTATGTTATGACCTAAGTCATGCTTTATTATTTTAGGGTTATGTTATGACCTCAGTCATGCTTTATTATTTTAGAGTTATGTTATGACCTAAGTCATGCTTTATTATTTTAGGGTTATGTTATGACCTAAGTCATGCTTTATTATTTTAGGGTTATGTTATGACCTCAGTCATGCTTTATTATTTTAGAGTTATGTTATGACCTAAGTCTTGCTTTATTATTTTAGGGTTATGTTATGACCTAAGTCATGCTTTATTATTTAAAGGGTTATGTTCGACCTCAGTCATGCTTTATTATTTAAAGGGTTATGTTATGAGCTAAGTCATGCTTTATTATTTTAGAGATATGTTATGATCTAAGTCATGCTTTATTATTTTAGAGTTATGTTATGACCTAAGTCATGCTTTATTATTTTAGAGTTATGTTATGACCTAAGTCATGCTTTATTATTTTAGGGTTATGTTCGACCTCAGTCATGCTTTATTATTTTAGAGTTATGTTATGACCTAAGTCATGCTTTATTATTTTAGGGTTATGTTCGTCCTCAGTCATGCTTTATTATTTTAGAGTTATGTTATGACCTAAGTCATGCTTTATTATTTTAGGGTTATGTTATGACCTAAGTCATGCTTTATTATTTTAGGTTTATGTTATGACCTAAGTCATGCTTTATTATTTTAAAGGGTTATGTTATGAGCTAAGTCATGCTTTATTATTTTAGAGTTATGTTATGATCTAAGTCATGCTTTATTATTTTAGAGTTATGTTATGACCTAAGTCATGCTTCTTTTTTTTTAGAGTTATGTTATGACCTAAGTCATGCTTTATTATTTTAGGGTTATGTTCGACCTCAGTCATGCTTTATTATTTTAGAGTTATGTTATGACCTAAGTCATGCTTTATTATTTTAGGGTTATGTTATGACCTGAGTCATGCTTTATTATTTTAGGGTTATGTTATGACCTCAGTCATGCTTTATTATTTTAGAGTTATGTTATGACCTAAGTCTTGCTTTATTATTTTAGGGTTATGTTATGACCTAAGTCATGCTTTATTATTTAAAGGGTTATGTTCGACCTCAGTCATGCTTTATTATTTAAAGGGTTATGTTATGAGCTAAGTCATGCTTTATTATTTTAGAGATATGTTATGATCTAAGTCATGCTTTATTATTTTAGAGTTATGTTATGACCTAAGTCATGCTTTATTATTTTAGAGTTATGTTATGACCTAAGTCATGCTTTATTATTTTAGGGTTATGTTCGACCTCAGTCATGCTTTATTATTTTAGAGTTATGTTATGACCTAAGTCATGCTTTATTATTTTAGGGTTATGTTCGTCCTCAGTCATGCTTTATTATTTTAGAGTTATGTTATGACCTAAGTCATGCTTTATTATTTTAGGGTTATGTTATGACCTAAGTCATGCTTTATTATTTTAGGTTTATGTTATGACCTAAGTCATGCTTTATTATTTAAAGGGTTATGTTATGAGCTAAGTCATGCTTTATTATTTTAGAGTTATGTTATGATCTAAGTCATGCTTTATTATTTTAGAGTTATGTTATGACCTAAGTCATGCTTCTTTTTTTTTAGAGTTATGTTATGACCTAAGTCATGCTTTATTATTTTAGGGTTATGTTCGACCTCAGTCATGCTTTATTATTTTAGAGTTATGTTATGACCTAAGTCATGCTTTATTATTTTAGGGTTATGTTATGACCTGAGTCATGCTTTATTATTTTAGGGTTATGTTATGACCTAAGTCATGCATTATTATTTTAGGGTTATGTTATGAGCTAAGTCATGCTTTATTATTTTAGGGTTATGTTATGACCTAAGTCATGCTTTATTATTTTAGAGTTATGTTATGACCTAAGTCATGCTTTATTATTTTAGGGTTATGTTATGACCTAAGTCATGCTTTATTATTTTAGGGTTATGTTATGACCTAAGTCATGCTTTATTATTTAAAGGGTTATGTTATGAGCTAAGTCATGCTTTATTATTTTAGAGTTATGTTATGATCTAAGTCATGCTTTATTATTTTAGAGTTATGTTATGACCTAAGTCATGCTTTATTATTTTAGAGTTATGTTATGACCTAAGTCATGCTTTATTATTTTAGGGTTATGTTCGACCTCAGTCATGCTTTATTATTTTAGAGTTATGTTATGACCTAAGTCATACTTTATTATTTTAGGGTTATGTTATGACCTAAGTCTTGCTTTATTATTTTAGGGTTATGTTATGACCTAAGTCATGCTTTATTATTTAAAGGGTTATGTTATGAGCTAAGTCATGCTTTATTATTTTAGGGTTATGTTATGACCTAAGTCATGCTTTATTATTTAAAGGGTTATGTTGTTAGCTAAGTCATGCTTTATTATTTTAGGGTTATGTTATGATCTCAGTCATGCTTTATTATTTTATGGTTATGTTATGACCTAAGTCCTGCTAAAATTATTTTAGAGTTATGTTATGACCTAAGTCATGCTTTATTATTTTATGGTTATGTTATGACCTCAGTCATACTTTATTATTTAAAGGGTTATGTTATGAGCTAAGTCATGCTTTATTATTTTAGAGTTATGTTATGACCTAAGTCATGCTTTATTATTTTAGGGTTATGTTATGACCTAAGTCATGCTTTATTATTTAAAGGGTTATGTTATGAGCTAAGTCATGCTTTATTATTTTAGAGTTATGTTATGATCTAAGTCCTGCTTTATGATTTTATGCTTATGTTATGACCTAAGTCATGCTTTATTATTTTAGAGTTATGTTATGACCTAAGTCATGCTTTATTATTTTAGGGTTATGTTATGACCTCAGTCATGCTTTATTATTTTAGAGTTATGTTATGACCTAAGTCATGCTTTATTATTTTAGGGTTATGTTATGACCTAAGTCATGCTTTATTATTTTAGGGTTATGTTATGACCTCAGTCATGCTTTATTATTTTAGAGTTATGTTATGACCTAAGTCTTGCTTTATTATTTTAGGGTTATGTTATGACCTAAGTCATGCTTTATTATTTAAAGGGTTATGTTATGAGCTAAGTCATGCTTTATTATTTTAGGGTTATGTTATGACCTAAGTCATGCTTTATTATTTAAAGGGTTATGTTGTTAGCTAAGTCATGCTTTATTATTTTAGGGTTATGTCATGATCTAAGTCATGCTTTATTATTTTATGGTTATGTTATGACCTAAGTCATGCTTTATTATTATAGAGTTATGTTATGACCTAAGTCATGCTTTATTATTTTAGTTATGTTATGACCTCAGTCATGCTTTATTATTTAAAGGGTTATGTTATGAGCTAAGTCATGGTTTATTATTTTAGAGTTATGTTATGACCTAAGTCATGCTTTATTATTTTAGGGTTATGTTATGACCTAAGTCATGCTTTATTATTCAAAGGGTTATGTTATGAGCTAAGTCATGCTTTATTATTTTAGAGTTATGTTATGATCTAAGTCATGCTTTATGATTTTATGCTTATGTTATGACCTAAGTCATGCTTTATTATTTTAGAGTTATGTTATGACCTAATTCATGCTTTATTATTTTAGGGTTATGTTATGACCTCAGTCATGCTTTATTATTTTAGAGTTATGTTATGACCTAAGTCATGCTTTATTATTTTAGGGTTATGTTATGACCTAAGTCATGCTTTATTATTTTAGGGTTATGTTATGACCTAAGTCATGCCTTATTATTTTAGAGTTATGTTCGACCTCAGTCATGCTTTATTATTTTAGAGTTATGTTATGACCTAAGTCATGCTTTATTATTTTATGGTTATGTTATGACCTAAGTCATGCTTTATTATTTTAGGGTTATGTTATGACCTAAGTCATGCTTTATTATTTTAGGGTTATGTTATGAGCTAAGTCATGCTTTATTATTTTAGGGTTATGTTATGACCTAAGTCATGCTTTATTATTTTAGAGTTATGTTATGACCTAAGTCATGCTTTATTATTTTAGGGTTATGTTATGACCTCAGTCATGCTTTATTATTTAAAGGGTTATGTTATGAGCTAAGTCATGCTTTATTATTTTAGAGTTATGTTATGATCTAAGTCATGCTTTATTATTTTAGAGTTATGTTATGACCTAAGTCATGCTTTATTATTTTAGGGTTATGTTCGACCTCAGTCATGCTTTATTATTTAAAGGGTTATGTTATGAGCTAAGTCATGCTTAATTATTTTAGAGATATGTTATGATCTAAGTCATGCTTTATTATTTTAGGGTTATGTTATGAGCTAAGTCATGCTTAATTATTTTAGGGTTATGTTATGACCTAAGTCATGCTTTATTATTTTAGAGTTATGTTATGACCTAAGTCATGCTTTATTATTTTAGAGTTATGTTATGATCTAAGTCATGCTTTATTATTTTAGAGTTATGTTATGACCTAAGTCATGCTTTATTATTTTAGGGTTATGTTCAACCTCAGTCATGCTTTATTATTTAAAGGGTTATGTTATGAGCTAAGTCATGCTTTATTATTTTAGAGTTATGTTATGATCTAAGTCATGCTTTATTATTTTAGAGTTATGTTATGACCTAAGTCATGCTTTATTATTTTAGAGTTATGTTATGACCTAAGTCATGCTTTATTATTTTAGGGTTATGTTCGACCTCAGTCATGCTTTATTATTTTAGGGTTATGTTCGACCTCAGTCATGCTTTATTATTTTAGAGTTATGTTATGACCTAAGTCATGCTTTATTATTTTAGGTTTATGTTATGACCTAAGTCATGCTTTATTATTTTAGGGTTATGTTATGACCTAAGTCATGCTTTATTATTTAAAGGGTTATGTTATGAGCTAAGTCATGCTTTATTATTTTAGAGTTATGTTATGATCTAAGTCATGCTTTATTATTTTAGAGTTATGTTATGACCTAAGTCATGCTTTATTATTTTAGAGTTATGTTATGACCTAAGTCATGCTTTATTATTTTAGGGTTATGTTCGATCTCAGTCATGCTTTATTATTTTAGAGTTATGTTATGACCTAAGTCATGCTTTATTCTTTTAGGGTTATGTTATGACCTATGTCATGCTTTATTATTTTAGGGTTATGTTATGACCTAGGTCATGCTTTATTATTTTAGGGTTATGTTATGAGCTAAGTGATGCTTTATTATTTTAGGGTTATGTTATGACCTAAGTCATGCTTTATTATTTTAGAGTTATGTTATGACCTAAGTCATGCTTTATTATTTTAGGGTTATGTTATGACCTAAGTCATGCTTTATTATTTTAGGGTTATGTTCAACCTCAGTCATGCTTTATTATTTAAAGGGTTATGTTATGAGCTAAGTCATGCTTTATTATTTTAGAGTTATGTTATGATCTAAGTCATGCTTTATTATTTTAGAGTTATGTTATGACCTAAGTCATGCTTTATTATTTTAGAGTTATGTTATGACCTAAGTCATGCTTTATTATTTTAGGGTTATGTTCGACCTCAGTCATGCTTTATTATTTTAGAGTTATGTTATGACAAAAGTCATGCTTTATTATTTTAGGGTTATATTCGACCTCAGTCATGCTTTATTATTTTAGAGTTATGTTATGACCTAAGTCATGCTTTATTATTTTAGGTTTATGTTATGACCTAAGTCATGCTTTATTATTTTAGGGTTATGTTATGACCTAAGTCATGCTTTATTATTTAAAGGGTTATGTTATGAGCTAAGTCATGCTTTATTATTTTAGAGTTATGTTATGATCTAAGTCATGCTTTATTATTTTAGAGTTATGTTATGACCTAAGTCATGCTTTATTATTTTAGAGTTATGTTATGACCTAAGTCATGCTTTATTATTTTAGGGTTATGTTCGATCTCAGTCATGCTTTATTATTTTAGAGTTATGTTATGACCTAAGTCATGCTTTATTATTTTAGGGTTATGTTATGACCTATGTCATGCTTTATTATTTTAGGGTTATGTTATGACCTAAGTCATGCTTTATTATTTTAGGGTTATGTTATGAGCTAAGTGATGCTTTATTATTTTAGGGTTATGTTATGACCTAAGTCATGCTTTATTATTTTAGAGTTATGTTATGACCTAAGTCATGCTTTATTATTTTAGGGTTATGTTATGACCTAAGTCCTGCTTTATTATTTAAAGGGTTATGTTATGACCTAAGTAATGCTTTATTATTTTAGAGTTATGTTATGACCTAAGTCATGCTTTATTATTTTAGGGTTATGTTCGACCTCAGTCATGCTTTATTATTTTAGAGTTATGTTATGACCTAAGTCATGCTTTATTATTTTAGGGTTATGTTATGACCTAAGTCATGCTTTATTAATTTAGGGTTATGTTATGACCTAAGTCATGCTTTATTATTTTAGGGTTATGTTATGAGCTAAGTCATGCTTTATTATTTTAGGGTTATGTTATGACCTAAGTCATGCTTTATTATTTTAGAGTTATGTTATGACCTAAGTCATGCTTTATTATTTTATAGTTATGTTATGACCTCAGTCATGCTTTAATATTTTAGGGTTATGTAATGACCTCACTCATGCTTTATTATTTTAGAGTTATGTTATGACCTAAGTCATGCTTTATTATTTTAGGGTTATGTTATGACCTATGTCATGCTTTATTATTTTAGGGTTATGTTATGACCTAGGTCATGCTTTATTATTTTAGGGTTATGTTATGAGCTAAGTGATGCTTTATTATTTTAGGGTTATGTTATGACCTAAGTCATGCTTTATTATTTTAGAGTTATGTTATGACCTAAGTCATGCTTTATTATTTTAGGGTTATGTTATGACCTAAGTCATGCTTTATTATTTTAGGGTTATGTTCAACCTCAGTCATGCTTTATTATTTAAAGGGTTATGTTATGAGCTAAGTCATGCTTTATTATTTTAGAGTTATGTTATGATCTAAGTCATGCTTTATTATTTTAGAGTTATGTTATGACCTAAGTCATGCTTTATTATTTTAGAGTTATGTTATGACCTAAGTCATGCTTTATTATTTTAGGGTTATGTTCGACCTCAGTCATGCTATATTATTTTAGAGTTATGTTATGACAAAAGTCATGCTTTATTATTTCAGGGTTATGTTCGACCTCAGTCATGCTTTATTATTTTAGAGTTATGTTATGACCTAAGTCATGCTTTATTATTTTAGGTTTATGTTATGACCTAAGTCATGCTTTATTATTTTAGGGTTATGTTATGACCTAAGTCATGCTTTATTATTTAAAGGGTTATGTTATGAGCTAAGTCATGCTTTATTATTTTAGAGTTATGTTATGATCTAAGTCATGCTTTATTATTTTAGAGTTATGTTATGACCTAAGTCATGCTTTATTATTTTAGAGTTATGTTATGACCTAAGTCATGCTTTATTATTTTAGGGTTATGTTCGATCTCAGTCATGCTTTATTATTTTAGAGTTATGTTATGACCTAAGTCATGCTTTATTATTTTAGGGTTATGTTATGACCTATGTCATGCTTTATTATTTTAGGGTTATGTTATGACCTAAGTCATGCTTTATTATTTTAGGGTTATGTTATGAGCTAAGTGATGCTTTATTATTTTAGGGTTATGTTATGACCTAAGTCATGCTTTATTATTTTAGAGTTATGTTATGACCTAAGTCATGCTTTATTATTTTAGGGTTATGTTATGACCTAAGTCATGCTTTATTATTTTAGGGTTATGTTATGACCTAAGTCCTGCTTTATTATTTAAAGGGTTATGTTATGACCTAAGTAATGCTTTATTATTTTAGAGTTATGTTATGACCTAAGTCATGCTTTATTATTTTAGGGTTATGTTCGACCTCAGTCATGCTTTATTATTTTAGAGTTATGTTATGACCTAAGTCATGCTTTATTATTTTAGGGTTATGTTATGACCTAAGTCATGCTTTATTATTTTAGGGTTATGTTATGACCTAAGTCATGCTTTATTATTTTAGGGTTATGTTATGAGCTAAGTCATGCTTTATTATTTTAGGGTTATGTTATGACCTAAGTCATGCTTTATTATTTTAGAGTTATGTTATGACCTAAGTGATGCTTTATTATTTTATGGTTATGTTATGACCTCAGTCATGCTTTAATATTTTAGGGTTATGTAATGACCTCACTCATGCTTTATTATTTTAGAGTTATGTTATGACCTAAGTCATGCTTTATTATTTTAGGGTTATGTTCGATCTCAGTCATGCTTTATTATTTTAGAGTTATGTTATGACCTAAGTCATGCTTTATTATTTTAGGGTTATGTTATGACCTAAGTCATGCTTTATTATTTTAGGGTTATGTTATGACCTAAGTCATGCTTTATTATTTTAGGGTTATGTTCGACCTCAGTCATGCTTTATTATTTCAGGGTTATGTTATGACCTCAGTCATGCTTTATTATTTTAGAGTTATGTTATGACCTAAGTCATGCTTTATTAATTAGGGTTATGTTCGACCTCAGTCAAGCTTTATTATTTTATGGTTATGTTATGACCTAAGTCATGCTTTATTATTTTAGAGTTATGTTATGACCTAAGTCATGCTTTATTATTTTATGGTTATGTTATGACCTAAGTCATGCTTTATTATTTTAGGGTTATGTTATGACCTAAGTCTTGCTTTATTATTTTAGGGTTATGTTATGACCTAAGTCATGCTTTATTATTTAAAGGGTTATGTTATGAGCTAAGTCATGCTTTATTATTTTAGGGTTATGTTATGACCTAAGTCATGCTTTATTATTTAAAGGGTTATGTTGTTAGCTAAGTCATGCTTTATTATTTTAGGGTTATGTTATGATCTAAGTCATGCTTTATTATTTTATGGTTATGTTATGACCTAAGTCCTGCTAAAATTATTTTAGAGTTATGTTATGACCTAAGTCATGCTTTATTATTTTATGGTTATGTTATGACCTCAGTCATGATTTATTATTTAAAGGGTTATGTTATGAGCTAAGTCATGCTTTATTATTTTAGAGTTATGTTATGACCTAAGTCATGCTTTATTATTTAAGGGTTATGTTATGACCTAAGTCATGCTTTATTATTTAAAGGGTTATGTTATGAGCTAAGTCATGCTTTATTATTTTAGAGTTATGTTATGATCTAAGTCATGCTTTATGATTTTATGCTTATGTTATGACCTAAGTCATGCTTTATTATTTTAGAGTTATGTTATGACCTAAGTCATGCTTTATTATTTTAGGGTTATGTTCGATCTCAGTCATGCTTTATTATTTTAGAGTTATGTTATGACCTAAGTCATGCTTTATTATTTTAGGGTTATGTTATGACCTATGTCATGCTTTATTATTTTAGGGTTATGTTATGACCTAGGTCATGCTTTATTATTTTAGGGTTATGTTATGAGCTAAGTGATGCTTTATTATTTTAGGGTTATGTTATGACCTAAGTCATGCTTTATTATTTTAGAGTTATGTTATGACCTAAGTCATGCTTTATTATTTTAGGGTTATGTTATGACCTAAGTCATGCTTTATTATTTTAGGGTTATGTTCAACCTCAGTCATGCTTTATTATTTAAAGGGTTATGTTATGAGCTAAGTCATGCTTTATTATTTTAGAGTTATGTTATGATCTAAGTCATGCTTTATTATTTTAGAGTTATGTTATGACCTAAGTCATGCTTTATTATTTTAGAGTTATGTTATGACCTAAGTCATGCTTTATTATTTTAGGGTTATGTTCGACCTCAGTCATGCTTTATTATTTTAGAGTTATGTTATGACAAAAGTCATGCTTTATTATTTTAGGGTTATATTCGACCTCAGTCATGCTTTATTATTTTAGAGTTATGTTATGACCTAAGTCATGCTTTATTATTTTAGGTTTATGTTATGACCTAAGTCATGCTTTATTATTTTAGGGTTATGTTATGACCTAAGTCATGCTTTATTATTTAAAGGGTTATGTTATGAGCTAAGTCATGCTTTATTATTTTAGAGTTATGTTATGATCTAAGTCATGCTTTATTATTTTAGAGTTATGTTATGACCTAAGTCATGCTTTATTATTTTAGAGTTATGTTATGACCTAAGTCATGCTTTACTATTTTAGGGTTATGTTCGATCTCAGTCATGCTTTATTATTTTAGAGTTATGTTATGACCTAAGTCATGCTTTATTATTTTAGGGTTATGTTATGACCTATGTCATGCTTTATTATTTTAGGGTTATGTTATGACCTAAGTCATGCTTTATTATTTTAGGGTTATGTTATGAGCTAAGTGATGCTTTATTATTTTAGGGTTATGTTATGACCTAAGTCATGCTTTATTATTTTAGAGTTATGTTATGACCTAAGTCATGCTTTATTATTTTAGGGTTATGTTATGACCTAAGTCCTGCTTTATTATTTAAAGGGTTATGTTATGACCTAAGTAATGCTTTATTATTTTAGAGTTATGTTATGACCTAAGTCATGCTTTATTATTTTAGGGTTATGTTCGACCTCAGTCATGCTTTATTATTTTAGAGTTATGTTATGACCTAAGTCATGCTTTATTATTTTAGGGTTATGTTATGACCTAAGTCATGCTTTATTAATTTAGGGTTATGTTATGACCTAAGTCATGCTTTATTATTTTAGGGTTATGTTATGAGCTAAGTCATGCTTTATTATTTTAGGGTTATGTTATGACCTAAGTCATGCTTTATTATTTTAGAGTTATGTTATGACCTAAGTCATGCTTTATTATTTTATAGTTATGTTATGACCTCAGTCATGCTTTAATATTTTAGGGTTATGTAATGACCTCACTCATGCTTTATTATTTTAGAGTTATGTTATGACCTAAGTCATGCTTTATTATTTTAGGGTTATGTTATGACCTATGTCATGCTTTATTATTTTAGGGTTATGTTATGACCTAGGTCATGCTTTATTATTTTAGGGTTATGTTATGAGCTAAGTGATGCTTTATTATTTTAGGGTTATGTTATGACCTAAGTCATGCTTTATTATTTTAGAGTTATGTTATGACCTAAGTCATGCTTTATTATTTTAGGGTTATGTTATGACCTAAGTCATGCTTTATTATTTTAGGGTTATGTTCAACCTCAGTCATGCTTTATTATTTAAAGGGTTATGTTATGAGCTAAGTCATGCTTTATTATTTTAGAGTTATGTTATGATCTAAGTCATGCTTTATTATTTTAGAGTTATGTTATGACCTAAGTCATGCTTTATTATTTTAGAGTTATGTTATGACCTAAGTCATGCTTTATTATTTTAGGGTTATGTTCGACCTCAGTCATGCTATATTATTTTAGAGTTATGTTATGACAAAAGTCATGCTTTATTATTTCAGGGTTATGTTCGACCTCAGTCATGCTTTATTATTTTAGAGTTATGTTATGACCTAAGTCATGCTTTATTATTTTAGGTTTATGTTATGACCTAAGTCATGCTTTATTATTTTAGGGTTATGTTATGACCTAAGTCATGCTTTATTATTTAAAGGGTTATGTTATGAGCTAAGTCATGCTTTATTATTTTAGAGTTATGTTATGATCTAAGTCATGCTTTATTATTTTAGAGTTATGTTATGACCTAAGTCATGCTTTATTATTTTAGAGTTATGTTATGACCTAAGTCATGCTTTATTATTTTAGGGTTATGTTCGATCTCAGTCATGCTTTATTATTTTAGAGTTATGTTATGACCTAAGTCATGCTTTATTATTTTAGGGTTATGTTATGACCTATGTCATGCTTTATTATTTTAGGGTTATGTTATGACCTAAGTCATGCTTTATTATTTTAGGGTTATGTTATGAGCTAAGTGATGCTTTATTATTTTAGGGTTATGTTATGACCTAAGTCATGCTTTATTATTTTAGAGTTATGTTATGACCTAAGTCATGCTTTATTATTTTAGGGTTATGTTATGACCTAAGTCATGCTTTATTATTTTAGGGTTATGTTATGACCTAAGTCCTGCTTTATTATTTAAAGGGTTATGTTATGACCTAAGTAATGCTTTATTATTTTAGAGTTATGTTATGACCTAAGTCATGCTTTATTATTTTAGGGTTATGTTCGACCTCAGTCATGCTTTATTATTTTAGAGTTATGTTATGACCTAAGTCATGCTTTATTATTTTAGGGTTATGTTATGACCTAAGTCATGCTTTATTATTTTAGGGTTATGTTATGACCTAAGTCATGCTTTATTATTTTAGGGTTATGTTATGAGCTAAGTCATGCTTTATTATTTTAGGGTTATGTTATGACCTAAGTCATGCTTTATTATTTTAGAGTTATGTTATGACCTAAGTGATGCTTTATTATTTTATGGTTATGTTATGACCTCAGTCATGCTTTAATATTTTAGGGTTATGTAATGACCTCACTCATGCTTTATTATTTTAGAGTTATGTTATGACCTAAGTCATGCTTTATTATTTTAGGGTTATGTTCGATCTCAGTCATGCTTTATTATTTTAGAGTTATGTTATGACCTAAGTCATGCTTTATTATTTTAGGGTTATGTTATGACCTAAGTCATGCTTTATTATTTTAGGGTTATGTTATGACCTAAGTCATGCTTTATTATTTTAGGGTTATGTTCGACCTCAGTCATGCTTTATTATTTCAGGGTTATGTTATGACCTCAGTCATGCTTTATTATTTTAGAGTTATGTTATGACCTAAGTCATGCTTTATTAATTAGGGTTATGTTCGACCTCAGTCAAGCTTTATTATTTTATGGTTATGTTATGACCTAAGTCATGCTTTATTATTTTAGAGTTATGTTATGACCTAAGTCATGCTTTATTATTTTATGGTTATGTTATGACCTAAGTCATGCTTTATTATTTTAGGGTTATGTTATGACCTAAGTCTTGCTTTATTATTTTAGGGTTATGTTATGACCTAAGTCATGCTTTATTATTTAAAGGGTTATGTTATGAGCTAAGTCATGCTTTATTATTTTAGGGTTATGTTATGACCTAAGTCATGCTTTATTATTTAAAGGGTTATGTTGTTAGCTAAGTCATGCTTTATTATTTTAGGGTTATGTTATGATCTAAGTCATGCTTTATTATTTTATGGTTATGTTATGACCTAAGTCCTGCTAAAATTATTTTAGAGTTATGTTATGACCTAAGTCATGCTTTATTATTTTATGGTTATGTTATGACCTCAGTCATGATTTATTATTTAAAGGGTTATGTTATGAGCTAAGTCATGCTTTATTATTTTAGAGTTATGTTATGACCTAAGTCATGCTTTATTATTTAAGGGTTATGTTATGACCTAAGTCATGCTTTATTATTTAAAGGGTTATGTTATGAGCTAAGTCATGCTTTATTATTTTAGAGTTATGTTATGATCTAAGTCATGCTTTATGATTTTATGCTTATGTTATGACCTAAGTCATGCTTTATTATTTTAGAGTTATGTTATGACCTAAGTCATGCTTTATTATTTTAGGGTTATGTTATGACCTCAGTCATGCTTTATTATTTTAGAGTTATGTTATGACCTAAGTCATGCTTTATTATTTTAGGGTTATCTTATGACCTAAGTCATGCTTTATTATTTTAGGGTTATGTTATGACCTCAGTCATGCTTTATTATTTTAGAGTTATGTTATGATCTAAGTCTTGCTTTATTATTTTAGGGTTATGTTATGACCTAAGTCATGCTTTATTATTTAAAGGGTTATGTTATGAGCTAAGTCATGCTTTATTATTTTAGGGTTATGTTATGACCTAAGTCATGGATTATTATTTAAAGGGTTATGTTGTTAGCTAAGTCATGCTTTATTATTTTAGGGTTATGTTATGATCTAAGTCATGCTTTATTATTTTATGGTTATGTTATGACCTAAGTCATGCTTTATTATTATAGAGTTATGTTATGACCTAAGTCATGCTTTATTATTTTATGGTTATGTTATGACCTCAGTCATGCTTTATTATTTAAAGGGTTATGTTATGAGCTAAGTCATGGTTTATTATTTTAGAGTTATGTTATGACCTAAGTCATGCTTTATTATTTTAGGGTTATGTTATGACCTAAGTCATGCTTTATTATTCAAAGGGTTATGTTATGAGCTAAGTCATGCTTTATTATTTTAGAGTTATGTTATGATCTAAGTCATGCTTTATGATTTTATGCTTATGTTATGACCTAAGTCATGCTTTATTATTTTAGAGTTATGTTATGACCTAAGTCATGCTTTATTATTTTAGGGTTATGTTATGACCTCAGTCATGCTTTATTATTTTAGAGTTATGTTATGACCTAAGTCATGCTTTATTATTTTAGGTTTATGTTATGACCTAAGTCATGCTTTATTATTTTAGGGTTATGTTATGACCTAAGTCATGCTTTATTATTTTAGAGTTATGTTATGACCTAAGTCATGCTTTTTTATTTTAGAGTTATGTTATGACCTAAGTCATGCTTTATTATTTTATGGTTATGTTATGAACTAAGTCATGCTTTATTATTTTAGGGTTATGTTATAACCTAAGTCTTGCTTATTATTTTAGGGTTATGTTATGACCTAAGTCATGCTTTATTATTTTAGAGTTATGTTATGACCTAAGTCATGCTATATTATTTTAGGGTTATGTTCGACCTCAGTCATGCTTTATTATTTTAGAGTTATGTTATGACCTAAGTCATGCTTTATTATTTTATGGTTATGTTATGACCTAAGTCATGCTTTATTATTTTAGGGTTATGTTATGACCTAAGTCATGCTTTATTATTTTAGGGTTATGTTATGAGCTAAGTCATGCTTTATTATTTTAGGGTTATGTTATGACCTAAGTCATGCTTTATTATTTTAGAGTTATGTTATGACCTAAGTCATGCTTTATTATTTTAGGGTTATGTTATGACCTCAGTCATGCTTTATTATTTAAAGGGTTATGTTATGAGCTAAGTCATGCTTTATTATTTTAGAGTTATGTTATGATCTAAGTCATGCTTTATTATTTTAGAGTTATGTTATGACCTAAGTCATGCTTTATTATTTTAGGGTTATGTTCGACCTCAGTCATGCTTTATTATTTAAAGGGTTATGTTATGAGCTAAGTCATGCTTTATTATTTTAGAGATATGTTATGATCTAAGTCATGCTTTATTATTTTAGAGTTATGTTATGACCTAAGTCATGCTTTATTATTTTAGAGTTATGTTATGACCTAAGTCATGCTTTATTATTTTAGGGTTATGTTCGACCTCAGTCATGCTTTATTATTTTAGAGTTATGTTATGACCTAAGTCATGCTTTATTATTTTAGGGTTATGTTCGACCTCAGTCATGCTTTATTATTTTAGAGTTATGTTATGACCTAGGTCATGCTTTATTATTTTAGGGTTATGTTATGACCTAAGTCATGCTTTATTATTTTAGGTTTATGTTATGACCTAAGTCATGCTTTATTATTTAAAGGGTTATGTTATGAGCTAAGTCATGCTTTATTATTTTAGAGTTATGTTATGATCTAAGTCATGCTTTATTATTTTAGAGTTATGTTATGACCTAAGTCATGCTTCTTTTTTTTTAGAGTTATGTTATGACCTAAGTCATGCTTTATTATTTTAGGGTTATGTTCGACCTCAGTCATGCTTTATTATTTTAGAGTTATGTTATGACCTAAGTCATGCTTTGTTATTTTAGGGTTATGTTATGACCTGAGTCATGCTTTATTATTTTAGGGTTATGTTATGACCTAAGTCATGCATTATTATTTTAGGGTTATGTTATGAGCTAAGTCATGCTTTATTATTTTAGGGTTATGTTATGACCTAAGTCATGCTTTATTATTTTAGAGTTATGTTATGACCTAAGTCATGCTTTATTATTTTAGGGTTATGTTATGACCTAAGTCATGCTTTATTATTTTAGGGTTATGTTATGACCTAAGTCATGCTTTATTATTTAAAGGGTTATGTTATGAGCTAAGTCATGCTTTATTATTTTAGAGTTATGTTATGATCTAAGTCATGCTTTATTATTTTAGAGTTATGTTATGACCTAAGTCATGCTTTATTATTTTAGAGTTATGTTATGACCTAAGTCATGCTTTATTATTTTAGGGTTATGTTCGACCTCAGTCATGCTTTATTATTTTAGAGTTATGTTATGACCTAAGTCATACTTTATTATTTTAGGGTTATGTTATGACCTAAGTCTTGCTTTATTATTTTAGGGTTATGTTATGACCTAAGTCATGCTTTATTATTTAAAGGGTTATGTTGTTAGCTAAGTCATGCTTTATTATTTTAGGGTTATGTTATGATCTAAGTCATGCTTTATTATTTTATGGTTATGTTATGATCTAAGTCATGCTTTATTATTTTATGGTTATGTTATGACCTAAGTCATGCTTTATTATTATAGAGTTATGTTATGACCTAAGTCATGCTTTATTATTTTATAGTTATGTTATGACCTCAGTCATGCTTTATTATTTAAAGGGTTATGTTATGAGCTAAGTCATGGTTTATTATTTTAGAGTTATGTTATGACCTATGTCATGCTTTATTATTTTATGGTTATGTTATGACCTAAGTCCTGCTAAAATTATTTTAGAGTTATGTTATGACCTAAGTCATGCTTTATTATTTTATGGTTATGTTATGACCTCAGTCATGATTTATTATTTAAAGGGTTATGTTATGAGCTAAGTCATGCTTTATTATTTTAGAGTTATGTTATGACCTAAGTCATGCTTTATTATTTAAGGGTTATGTTATGACCTAAGTCATGCTTTATTATTTAAAGGGTTATGTTATGAGCTAAGTCATGATTTATTATTTAAAGGGTTATGTTATGAGCTAAGTCATGCTTTATTATTTTAGAGTTATGTTATGACCTAAGTCATGCTTTATTATTTTAGGGTTATGTTATGACCTAAGTCATGCTTTATTATTTAAAGGGTTATGTTATGAGCTAAGTCATGCTTTATTATTTTAGGGTTATGTTATGACCTAAGTCATGGATTATTATTTAAAGGGTTATGTTGTTAGCTAAGTCATGCTTTATTATTTTAGGGTTATGTTATGATCTAAGTCATGCTTTATTATTTTATGGTTATGTTATGACCTAAGTCATGCTTTATTATTATAGAGTTATGTTATGACCTAAGTCATGCTTTATTATTTTATGGTTATGTTATGACCTCAGTCATGCTTTATTATTTAAAGGGTTATGTTATGAGCTAAGTCATGGTTTATTATTTTAGAGTTATGTTATGACCTAAGTCATGCTTTATTATTTTAGGGTTATGTTATGACCTAAGTCATGCTTTATTATTCAAAGGGTTATGTTATGAGCTAAGTCATGCTTTATTATTTTAGAGTTATGTTATGATCTAAGTCATGCTTTATGATTTTATGCTTATGTTATGACCTAAGTCATGCTTTATTATTTTAGAGTTATGTTATGACCTAAGTCATGCTTTATTATTTTAGGGTTATGTTATGACCTCAGTCATGCTTTATTATTTTAGAGTTATGTTATGACCTAAGTCATGCTTTATTATTTTAGGGTTATGTTATGACCTAAGTCATGCTTTATTATTTTAGGGTTATGTTATGACCTAAGTCATGCTTTATTATTTTAGAGTTATGTTATGACCTAAGTCATGCTTTTTTATTTTAGAGTTATGTTATGACCTAAGTCATGCTTTATTATTTTATGGTTATGTTATGAACTAAGTCATGCTTTATTATTTTAGGGTTATGTTATGACCTAAGTCTTGCTTATTATTTTAGGGTTATGTTATGACCTAAGTCTTGCTTTATTATTTTAGAGTTATGTTATGACCTAAGTCATGCTTTATTATTTTAGGGTTATGTTCGACCTCAGTCATGCTTTATTATTTAAAGGGTTATGTTATGAGCTAAGTCATGCTTTATTATTTTAGAGATATGTTATGATCTAAGTCATGCTTTATTATTTTAGAGTTATGTTATGACCTAAGTCATGCTTTATTATTTTAGAGTTATGTTATGACCTAAGTCATGCTTTATTATTTTAGGGTTATGTTATGACCTAAGTCATGCTTTATTATTTTAGGGTTATGTTATGACCTAAGTCATGCTTTATTATTTTAGGGTTATGTTATGACCTAAGTCCTGCTTTATTATTTAAAGGGTTATGTTATGACCTAAGTAATGCTTTATTATTTTAGAGTTATGTTATGACCTAAGTCATGCTTTATTATTTTAGGGTTATGTTCGACCTCAGTCATGCTTTATTATTTTAGAGTTATGTTATGACCTAAGTCATGCTTTATTATTTTAGGGTTATGTTATGACCTAAGTCATGCTTTATTATTTTAGGGTTATGTTATGACCTAAGTCATGCTTTATTATTTTAGGGTTATGTTATGAGCTAAGTCATGCTTTATTATTTTAGGGTTATGTTATGACCTAAGTCATGCTTTATTATTTTAGAGTTATGTTATGACCTAAGTCATGCTTTATTATTTTATGGTTATGTTATGACCTCAGTCATGCTTTAATATTTTAGGGTTATGTAATGACCTCACTCATGCTTTATTATTTTAGAGTTATGTTATGACCTAAGTCATGCTTTATTATTTTAGGGTTATGTTCGATCTCAGTCATGCTTTATTATTTTAGAGTTATGTTATGACCTAAGTCATGCTTTATTATTTTAGGGTTATGTTATGACCTAAGTCATGCTTTATTATTTTAGGGTTATGTTATGACCTAAGTCATGCTTTATTATTTTAGGGTTATGTTCGACCTCAGTCATGCTTTATTATTTTAGGGTTATGTTATGACCTCAGTCATGCTTTATTATTTAAGAGTTATGTTATGACCTAAGTCATGCTTTATTAATTAGGGTTATGTTCGACCTCAGTCAAGCTTTATTATTTTATGCTTATGTTATGACCTAAGTCATGCTTTATTATTTTAGAGTTATGTTATGACCTAAGTCATGCTTTATTATTTTAGGGTTATGTTCGACCTCAGTCATGCTTTATTATTTTATGGTTATGTTATGACCTAAGTCATGCTTTATTATTTTAGGGTTATGTTATGACCTAAGTCTTGCTTTATTATTTTAGGGTTATGTTATGACCTAAGTCATGCTTTATTATTTAAAGGGTTATGTTATGAGCTAAGTCATGCTTTATTATTTTAGGGTTATGTTATGACCTAAGTCATGCTTTATTATTTAAAGGGTTATGTTGTTAGCTAAGTCATGCTTTATTATTTTAGGGTTATGTTATGATCTAAGTCATGCTTTATTATTTTATGGTTATGTTATGACCTAAGTCCTGCTAAAATTATTTTAGAGTTATGTTATGACCTAAGTCATGCTTTATTATTTTATGGTTATGTTATGACCTCAGTCATGATTTATTATTTAAAGGGTTATGTTATGAGCTAAGTCATGCTTTATTATTTTAGAGTTATGTTATGACCTAAGTCATGCTTTATTATTTAAGGGTTATGTTATGAGCTAAGTCATGCTTTATTATTTTAGAGTTATGTTATGATCTAAGTCATGCTTTATGATTTTATGCTTATGTTATGACCTAAGTCATGCTTTATTATTTTAGAGTTATGTTATGACCTAAGTCATGCTTTATTATTTTAGGGTTATGTTATGACCTCAGTCATGCTTTATTATTTTAGAGTTATGTTATGACCTAAGTCATGCTTTATTATTTTAGGGTTATCTTATGACCTAAGTCATGCTTTATTATTTTAGGGTTATGTTATGACCTCAGTCATGCTTTATTATTTTAGAGTTATGTTATGATCTAAGTCTTGCTTTATTATTTTAGGGTTATGTTATGACCTAAGTCATGCTTTATTATTTAAAGGGTTATGTTATGAGCTAAGTCATGCTTTATTATTTTAGGGTTATGTTATGACCTAAGTCATGGATTATTATTTAAAGGGTTATGTTGTTAGCTAAGTCATGCTTTATTATTTTAGGGTTATGTTATGATCTAAGTCATGCTTTATTATTTTATGGTTATGTTATGACCTAAGTCATGCTTTATTATTATAGAGTTATGTTATGACCTAAGTCATGCTTTATTATTTTATGGTTATGTTATGACCTCAGTCATGCTTTATTATTTAAAGGGTTATGTTATGAGCTAAGTCATGGTTTATTATTTTAGAGTTATGTTATGACCTAAGTCATGCTTTATTATTTTAGGGTTATGTTATGACCTAAGTCATGCTTTATTATTCAAAGGGTTATGTTATGAGCTAAGTCATGCTTTATTATTTTAGAGTTATGTTATGATCTAAGTCATGATTTATGATTTTATGCTTATGTTATGACCTAAGTCATGCTTTATTATTTTAGAGTTATGTTATGACCTAAGTCATGCTTTATTATTTTAGGGTTATGTTATGACCTCAGTCATGCTTTATTATTTTAGAGTTATGTTATGACCTAAGTCATGCTTTATTATTTTAGGTTTATGTTATGACCTAAGTCATGCTTTATTATTTTAGGGTTATGTTAAGACCTAAGTCATGCTTTATTATTTTAGAGTTATGTTATGACCTAAGTCATACTTTTTTATTTTAGAGTTATGTTATGACCTAAGTCATGCTTTATTATTTTATGGTTATGTTATGAACTAAGTCATGCTTTATTATTTTAGGGTTATGTTATGACCTAAGTCTTGCTTATTATTTTAGGGTTATGTTATGACCTAAGTCATGCTTTATTATTTTAGAGTTATGTTATGACCTAAGTCATGCTATATTATTTTAGGGTTATGTTCGACCTCAGTCATGCTTTATTATTTTAGAGTTATGTTATGACCTAAGTCATGCTTTATTATTTTATGGTTATGTTATGACCTAAGTCATGCTTTATTATTTTAGGGTTATGTTATGACCTAAGTCATGCTTTATTATTTTAGGGTTATGTTATGAGCTAAGTCATGCTTTATTATTTTAGGGTTATGTTATGACCTAAGTCATGCTTTATTATTTTAGAGTTATGTTATGACCTAAGTCATGCTTTATTATTTTAGGGTTATGTTATGACCTCAGTCATGCTTTATTATTTAAAGGGTTATGTTATGAGCTAAGTCATGCTTTATTATTTTAGAGTTATGTTATGATCTAAGTCATGCTTTATTATTTTAGAGTTATGTTATGACCTAAGTCATGCTTTATTATTTTAGGGTTATGTTCGACCTCAGTCATGCTTTATTATTTAAAGGGTTATGTTATGAGCTAAGTCATGCTTTATTATTTTAGAGATATGTTATGATCTAAGTCATGCTTTATTATTTTAGAGTTATGTTATGACCTAAGTCATGCTTTATTATTTTAGAGTTATGTTATGACCTAAGTCATGCTTTATTATTTTAGGGTTATGTTCGACCTCAGTCATGCTTTATTATTTTAGAGTTATGTTATGACCTAAGTCATGCTTTATTATTTTAGGGTTATGTTCGACCTCAGTCATGCTTTATTATTTTAGAGTTATGTTATGACCTAAGTCATGCTTTATTATTTTAGGGTTATGTTATGACCTAAGTCATGCTTTATTATTTTAGGTTTATGTTATGACCTAAGTCATGCTTTATTATTTAAAGGGTTATGTTATGAGCTAAGTCATGCTTTATTATTTTAGAGTTATGTTATGATCTAAGTCATGCTTTATTATTTTAGAGTTATGTTATGACCTAAGTCATGCTTCTTTTTTTTTAGAGTTATGTTATGTCCTAAGTCATGCTTTATTATTTTAGGGTTATGTTCGACCTCAGTCATGCTTTTTTTTTTTAGAGTTATGTTATGACCTAAGTCATGCTTTGTTATTTTAGGGTTATGTTATGACCTGAGTCATGCTTTATTATTTTAGGGTTATGTTATGACCTAAGTCATGCATTATTATTTTAGGGTTATGTTATGAGCTAAGTCATGCTTTATTATTTTAGGGTTATGTTATGACCTAAGTCATGCTTTATTATTTTAGAGTTATGTTATAACCTAAGTCATGCTTTATTATTTTAGGGTTATGTTATGACCTAAGTCATGCTTTATTATTTTAGGGTTATGTTATGACCTAAGTCATGCTTTATTATTTAAAGGGTTATGTTATGAGCTAAGTCATGCTTTATTATTTTAGAGTTATGTTATGATCTAAGTCATGCTTTATTATTTTAGAGTTATGTTATGACCTAAGTCATGCTTTATTATTTTAGAGTTATGTTATGACCTAAGTCATGCTTTATTATTTTAGGGTTATGTTCGACCTCAGTCATGCTTTATTATTTTAGAGTTATGTTATGACCTAAGTCATACTTTATTATTTTAGGGTTATGTTATGACCTAAGTCTTGCTTTATTATTTTAGGGTTATGTTATGACCTAAGTCATGCTTTATTATTTAAAGGGTTATGTTGTTAGCTAAGTCATGCTTTATTATTTTAGGGTTATGTTATGATCTAAGTCATGCTTTATTATTTTATGGTTATGTTATGATCTAAGTCATGCTTTATTATTTTATGGTTATGTTATGACCTAAGTCATGCTTTATTATTATAGAGTTATGTTATGACCTAAGTCATGCTTTATTATTTTAGAGTTATGTTATGACCTAAGTCATGCTTTATTATTTTAGGGTTATGTTATGACCTCAGTCATGCTTTATTATTTTAGAGTTATGTTATGACCTAAGTCATGCTTTATTATTTTAGGTTTATGTTATGACCTAAGTCATGCTTTATTATTTTAGGGTTATGTTATGACCTAAGTCATGCTTTATTATTTTAGAGTTATGTTATGACCTAAGTCATACTTTTTTATTTTAGAGTTATGTTATGACCTAAGTCATGCTTTATTATTTTATGGTTATGTTATGAACTAAGTCATGCTTTATTATTTTAGGGTTATGTTATGACCTAAGTCTTGCTTATTATTTTAGGGTTATGTTATGACCTAAGTCATGCTTTATTATTTTAGAGTTATGTTATGACCTAAGTCATGCTATATTATTTTAGGGTTATGTTCGACCTCAGTCATGCTTTATTATTTTAGAGTTATGTTATGACCTAAGTCATGCTTTATTAGTTATGGTTATGTTATGACCTAAGTCATGCTTTATTATTTTAGGGTTATGTTATGACCTAAGTCATGCTTTATTATTTTAGGGTTATGTTATGAGCTAAGTCATGCTTTATTATTTTAGGGTTATGTTATGACCTAAGTCATGCTTTATTATTTTAGAGTTATGTTATGACCTAAGTCATGCTTTATTATTTTAGGGTTATGTTATGACCTCAGTCATGCTTTATTATTTAAAGGGTTATGTTATGAGCTAAGTCATGCTTTATTATTTTAGAGTTATGTTATGATCTAAGTCATGCTTTATTATTTTAGAGTTATGTTATGACCTAAGTCATGCTTTATTATTTTAGGGTTATGTTCGACCTCAGTCATGCTTTATTATTTAAAGGGTTATGTTATGAGCTAAGTCATGCTTTATTATTTTAGAGATATGTTATGATCTAAGTCATGCTTTATTATTTTAGAGTTATGTTATGACCTAAGTCATGCTTTATTATTTTAGAGTTATGTTATGACCTAAGTCATGCTTTATTATTTTAGGGTTATGTTCGACCTCAGTCATGCTTTATTATTTTAGAGTTATGTTATGACCTAAGTCATGCTTTATTATTTTAGGGTTATGTTCGACCTCAGTCATGCTTTATTATTTTAGAGTTATGTTATGACCTAAGTCATGCTTTATTATTTTAGGGTTATGTTATGACCTAAGTCATGCTTTATTATTTTAGGTTTATGTTATGACCTAAGTCATGCTTTATTATTTAAAGGGTTATGTTATGAGCTAAGTCATGCTTTATTATTTTAGAGTTATGTTATGATCTAAGTCATGCTTTATTATTTTAGAGTTATGTTATGACCTAAGTCATGCTTCTTTTTTTTTAGAGTTATGTTATGTCCTAAGTCATGCTTTATTATTTTAGGGTTATGTTCGACCTCAGTCATGCTTTATTATTTTAGAGTTATGTGTATGACCTAAGTCATGCTTTGTTATTTTAGGGTTATGTTATGACCTGAGTCATGCTTTATTATTTTAGGGTTATGTTATGACCTAAGTCATGCATTATTATTTTAGGGTTATGTTATGAGCTAAGTCATGCTTTATTATTTTAGGGTTATGTTATGACCTAAGTCATGCTTTATTATTTTAGAGTTATGTTATAACCTAAGTCATGCTTTATTATTTTAGGGTTATGTTATGACCTAAGTCATGCTTTATTATTTTAGGGTTATGTTATGACCTAAGTCATGCTTTATTATTTAAAGGGTTATGTTATGAGCTAAGTCATGCTTTATTATTTTAGAGTTATGTTATGATCTAAGTCATGCTTTATTATTTTAGAGTTATGTTATGACCTAAGTCATGCTTTATTATTTTAGAGTTATGTTATGACCTAAGTCATGCTTTATTATTTTAGGGTTATGTTCGACCTCAGTCATGCTTTATTATTTTAGAGTTATGTTATGACCTAAGTCATACTTTATTATTTTAGGGTTATGTTATGACCTAAGTCTTGCTTTATTATTTTAGGGTTATGTTATGACCTAAGTCATGCTTTATTATTTAAAGGGTTATGTTGTTAGCTAAGTCATGCTTTATTATTTTAGGGTTATGTTATGATCTAAGTCATGCTTTATTATTTTATGGTTATGTTATGATCTAAGTCATGCTTTATTATTTTATGGTTATGTTATGACCTAAGTCATGCTTTATTATTATAGAGTTATGTTATGACCTAAGTCATGCTTTATTATTTTATAGTTATGTTATGACCTCAGTCATGCTTTATTATTTAAAGGGTTATGTTATGAGCTAAGTCATGGTTTATTATTTTAGAGTTATGTTATGACCTATGTCATGCTTTATTATTTTATGGTTATGTTATGACCTAAGTCCTGCTAAAATTATTTTAGAGTTATGTTATGACCTAAGTCATGCTTTATTATTTTATGGTTATGTTATGACCTCAGTCATGATTTATTATTTAAAGGGTTATGTTATGAGCTAAGTCATGCTTTATTATTTTAGAGTTATGTTATGACCTAAGTCATGCTTTATTATTTAAGGGTTATGTTATGACCTAAGTCATGCTTTATTATTTAAAGGGTTATGTTATGAGCTAAGTCATGATTTATTATTTAAAGGGTTATGTTATGAGCTAAGTCATGCTTTATTATTTTAGAGTTATGTTATGACCTAAGTCATGCTTTATTATTTTAGGGTTATGTTATGACCTAAGTCATGCTTTATTATTTAAAGGGTTATGTTATGAGCTAAGTCATGCTTTATTATTTTAGGGTTATGTTATGACCTAAGTCATGGATTATTATTTAAAGGGTTATGTTGTTAGCTAAGTCATGCTTTATTATTTTAGGGTTATGTTATGATCTAAGTCATGCTTTATTATTTTATGGTTATGTTATGACCTAAGTCATGCTTTATTATTATAGAGTTATGTTATGACCTAAGTCATGCTTTATTATTTTATGGTTATGTTATGACCTCAGTAAAGCTTTATTATTTAAAGGGTTATGTTATGAGCTAAGTCATGGTTTATTATTTTAGAGTTATGTTATGACCTAAGTCATGCTTTATTATTTTAGGGTTATGTTATGACCTAAGTCATGCTTTATTATTCAAAGGGTTATGTTATGAGCTAAGTCATGCTTTATTATTTTAGAGTTATGTTATGATCTAAGTCATGCTTTATGATTTTATGCTTATGTTATGACCTAAGTCATGCTTTATTATTTTAGAGTTATGTTATGACCTAAGTCATGCTTTATTATTTTAGGGTTATGTTATGACCTCAGTCATGCTTTATTATTTTAGAGTTATGTTATGACCTAAGTCATGCTTTATTATTTTAGGGTTATGTTATGACCTAAGTCATGCTTTATTATTTTAGGGTTATGTTATGACCTAAGTCATGCTTTATTATTTTAGAGTTATGTTATGACCTAAGTCATGCTTTTTTATTTTAGAGTTATGTTATGACCTAAGTCATGCTTTATTATTTTATGGTTATGTTATGAACTAAGTCATGCTTTATTATTTTAGGGTTATGTTATGACCTAAGTCTTGCTTATTATTTTAGGGTTATGTTATGACCTAAGTCATGCTTTATTAATTTAGAGTTATGTTATGACCTAAGTCATGCTATATTATTTTAGGGTTATGTTCGACCTTAGTCATGCTTTATTATTTTAGAGTTATGTTATGACCTAAGTCATGCTTTATTATTTTATGGTTATGTTATGACCTAAGTCATGCTTTATTATTTTAGGGTTATGTTATGACCTAAGTCATGCTTTATTATTTTAGGGTTATGTTATGAGCTAAGTCATGCTTTATTATTTTAGGGTTATGTTATGACCTAAGTCATGCTTTATTATTTTAGAGTTATGTTATGACCTAAGTCATGCTTTATTATTTTAGGGTTATGTTATGACCTCAGTCATGCTTTATTATTTAAAGGGTTATGTTATGAGCTAAGTCATGCTTTATTATTTTAGAGTTATGTTATGATCTAAGTCATGCTTTATTATTTTAGAGTTATGTTATGACCTAAGTCATGCTTTATTATTTTAGGGTTATGTTCGACCTCAGTTATGCTTTATTATTTAAAGGGTTATGTTATGAGCTAAGTCATGCCTTATTATTTTAGAGATATGTTATGATCTAAGTCATGCTTTATTATTTTAGAGTTATGTTATGACCTAAGTCATGCTTTATTATTTTAGAGTTATGTTATGACCTAAGTCATGCTTTATTATTTTAGGGTTATGTTCGACCTCAGTCATGCTTTATTATTTTAGAGTTATGTTATGACCTAAGTCATGCTTTATTATTTTAGGGTTATGTTCGACCTCAGTCATGCTTTATTATTTTAGAGTTATGTTATGACCTAAGTCATGCTTTATTATTTTAGGGTTATGTTATGACCTAAGTCATGCTTTATTATTTTAGGTTTATGTTATGACCTAAGTCATGCTTTATTATTTAAAGGGTTATGTTATGAGCTAAGTCATGCTTTATTATTTTAGAGTTATGTTATGATCTAAGTCATGCTTTATTATTTTAGAGTTATGTTATGACCTAAGTCATGCTTCTTTTTTTTTAGAGTTATGTTATGACCTAAGTCATGCTTTATTATTTTAGGGTTATGTTCGACCTCAGTCATGCTTTATTATTTTAGAGTTATGTTATGACCTAAGTCATGCTTTGTTATTTTAGGGTTATGTTATGACCTGAGTCATGCTTTATTATTTTAGGGTTATGTTATGACCTAAGTCATGCATTATTATTTTAGGGTTATGTTATGAGCTAAGTCATGCTTTATTATTTTAGGGTTATGTTATGACCTAAGTCATGCTTTATTATTTTAGAGTTATGTTATAACCTAAGTCATGCTTTATTATTTTAGGGTTATGTTATGACCTAAGTCATGCTTTATTATTTTAGGGTTATGTTATGACCTAAGTCATGCTTTATTATTTAAAGGGTTATGTTATGAGCTAAGTCATGCTTTATTATTTTAGAGTTATGTTATGATCTAAGTCATGCTTTATTATTTTAGAGTTATGTTATGACCTAAGTCATGCTTTATTATTTTAGAGTTATGTTATGACCTAAGTCATGCTTTATTATTTTAGGGTTATGTTCGACCTCAGTCATGCTTTATTATTTTAGAGTTATGTTATGACCTAAGTCATACTTTATTATTTTAGGGTTATGTTATGACCTAAGTCTTGCTTTATTATTTTAGGGTTATGTTATGACCTAAGTCATGCTTTATTATTTAAAGGGTTATGTTGTTAGCTAAGTCATGCTTTATTATTTTAGGGTTATGTTATGATCTAAGTCATGCTTTATTATTTTATGGTTATGTTATGATCTAAGTCATGCTTTATTATTTTATGGTTATGTTATGACCTAAGTCATGCTTTATTATTATAGAGTTATGTTATGACCTAAGTCATGCTTTATTATTTTATAGTTATGTTATGACCTCAGTCATGCTTTATTATTTAAAGGGTTATGTTATGAGCTAAGTCATGGTTTATTATTTTAGAGTTATGTTATGACCTATGTCATGCTTTATTATTTTATGGTTATGTTATGACCTAAGTCCTGCTAAAATTATTTTAGAGTTATGTTATGACCTAAGTCATGCTTTATTATTTTATGGTTATGTTATGACCTCAGTCATGATTTATTATTTAAAGGGTTATGTTATGAGCTAAGTCATGCTTTATTATTTTAGAGTTATGTTATGACCTAAGTCATGCTTTATTATTTAAGGGTTATGTTATGACCTAAGTCATGCTTTATTATTTAAAGGGTTATGTTATGAGCTAAGTCATGATTTATTATTTAAAGGGTTATGTTATGAGCTAAGTCATGCTTTATTATTTTAGAGTTATGTTATGACCTAAGTCATGCTTTATTATTTTAGGGTTATGTTATGACCTAAGTCATGCTTTATTATTTAAAGGGTTATGTTATGAGCTAAGTCATGCTTTATTATTTTAGGGTTATGTTATGACCTAAGTCATGGATTATTATTTAAAGGGTTGTGTTGTTAGCTAAGTCATGCTTTATTATTTTAGGGTTATGTTATGATCTAAGTCATGCTTTATTATTTTATGGTTATGTTATGACCTAAGTCATGCTTTATTATTATAGAGTTATGTTATGACCTAAGTCATGCTTTATTATTTTATGGTTATGTTATGACCTCAGTAAAGCTTTATTATTTAAAGGGTTATGTTATGAGCTAAGTCATGGTTTATTATTTTAGAGTTATGTTATGACCTAAGTCATGCTTTATTATTTTAGGGTTATGTTATGACCTAAGTCATGCTTTATTATTCAATGGGTTATGTTATGAGCTAAGTCATGCTTTATTATTTTAGAGTTATGTTATGATCTAAGTCATGCTTTATGATTTTATGCTTATGTTATGACCTAAGTCATGCTTTATTATTTTAGAGTTATGTTATGACCTAAGTCATGCTTTATTATTTAAAGGGTTATGTTATGACCTAAGTCATGCTATATTATTTTAGGGTTATGTTCGACCTTAGTCATGCTTTATTATTTTAGAGTTATGTTATGACCTAAGTCATGCTTTATTATTTTATGGTTATGTTATGACCTAAGTCATGCTTTATTATTTTAGGGTTATGTTATGACCTAAGTCATGCTTTATTATTTTAGGGTTATGTTATGAGCTAAGTCATGCTTTATTATTTTAGGGTTATGTTATGACCTAAGTCATGCTTTATTATTTTAGAGTTATGTTATGACCTAAGTCATGCTTTATTATTTTAGGGTTATGTTATGACCTCAGTCATGCTTTATTATTTAAAGGGTTATGTTATGAGCTAAGTCATGCTTTATTATTTTAGAGTTATGTTATGATCTAAGTCATGCTTTATTATTTTAGAGTTATGTTATGACCTAAGTCATGCTTTATTATTTTAGGGTTATGTTCGACCTCAGTTATGCTTTATTATTTAAAGGGTTATGTTATGAGCTAAGTCATGCCTTATTATTTTAGAGATATGTTATGATCTAAGTCATGCTTTATTATTTTAGAGTTATGTTATGACCTAAGTCATGCTTTATTATTTTAGAGTTATGTTATGACCTAAGTCATGCTTTATTATTTTAGGGTTATGTTCGACCTCAGTCATGCTTTATTATTTTAGAGTTATGTTATGACCTAAGTCATGCTTTATTATTTTAGGGTTATGTTCGACCTCAGTCATGCTTTATTATTTTAGAGTTATGTTATGACCTAAGTCATGCTTTATTATTTTAGGGTTATGTTATGACCTAAGTCATGCTTTATTATTTTAGGTTTATGTTATGACCTAAGTCATGCTTTATTATTTAAAGGGTTATGTTATGAGCTAAGTCATGCTTTATTATTTTAGAGTTATGTTATGATCTAAGTCATGCTTTATTATTTTAGAGTTATGTTATGACCTAAGTCATGCTTCTTTTTTTTTAGAGTTATGTTATGACCTAAGTCATGCTTTATTATTTTAGGGTTATGTTCGACCTCAGTCATGCTTTATTATTTTAGAGTTATGTTATGACCTAAGTCATGCTTTATTATTTTAGGGTTATGTTATGACCTGAGTCATGCTTTATTATTTTAGGGTTATGTTATGACCTAAGTCATGCATTATTATTTTAGGGTTATGTTATGAGCTAAGTCATGCTTTATTATTTTAGGGTTATGTTATGACCTAAGTCATGCTTTATTATTTTGGAGTTATGTTATGACCTAAGTCATGCTTTATTATTTTAGGGTTATGTTATGACCTAAGTCATGCTTTATTATTTTAGGGTTATGTTATGACCTAAGTCATGCTTTATTATTTAAAGGGTTATGTTATGAGCTAAGTCATGCTTTATTATTTTAGAGTTATGTTATGATCTAAGTCATGCTTTATTATTTTAGAGTTATGTTATGACCTAAGTCATGCTTTATTATTTTAGAGTTATGTTATGACCTAAGTCATGCTTTATTATTTTAGGGTTATGTTCGACCTCAGTCATGCTTTATTATTTTAGAGTTATGTTATGACCTAAGTCATACTTTATTATTTTAGGGTTATGTTATGACCTAAGTCTTGCTTTATTATTTTAGGGTTATGTTATGACCTAAGTCATGCTTTATTATTTAAAGGGTTATGTTGTTAGCTAAGTCATGCTTTATTATTTTAGGGTTATGTTATGATCTAAGTCATGCTTTATTATTTTATGGTTATGTTATGACCTAAGTCCTGCTAAAATTATTTTAGAGTTATGTTATGACCTAAGTCATGCTTTATTATTTTATGGTTATGTTATGACCTCAGTCATGCTTTATTATTTAAAGGGTTATGTTATGAGCTAAGTCATGGTTTATTATTTTAGAGTTATGTTATGACCTAAGTCATGCTTTATTATTTTAGGGTTATGTTATGACCTAAGTCATGCTTTATTATTCAAAGGGTTATGTTATGAGCTAAGTCATGCTTTATTATTTTAGAGTTATGTTATGATCTAAGTCATGCTTTATGATTTTATGCTTATGTTATGACCTAAGTCATGCTTTATTATTTTAGAGTTATGTTATGACCTAAGTCATGCTTTATTATTTTAGGGTTATGTTATGACCTCAGTCATGCTTTATTATTTTAGAGTTATGTTATGACCTAAGTCATGCTTTATTATTTTAGGGTTATGTTCGACCTCAGTCAAGCTTTATTATTTTATGGTTATGTTATGACCTAAGTCATGCTTTATTATTTTAGAGTTATGTTATGACCTAAGTCATGCTTTATTATTTTATGGTTATGTTATGACCTAAGTCATGCTTTATTATTTTAGGGTTATGTTATGACCTAAGTCTTGCTTTATTATTTTAGGGTTATGTTATGACCTAAGTCATGCTTTATTATTTAAAGGGTTATGTTATGAGCTAAGTCATGCTTTATTATTTTAGGGTTATGTTATGACCTCAGTCATGCTTTATTATTTTAGAGTTATGTTATGACCTAAGTCATGCTTTATTATTTTAGGGTTATGTTATGACCTAAGTCATGCTTTATTATTTTAGGGTTATGTTATGACCTAAGTCATGCTTTATTATTTTAGAGTTATGTTATGACCTAAGTCATGCTTTTTTATTTTAGAGTTATGTTATGACCTAAGTCATGCTTTATTATTTTATGGTTATGTTATGAACTAAGTCATGCTTTATTATTTTAGGGTTATGTTATGACCTAAGTCTTGCTTATTATTTTAGGGTTATGTTATGACCTAAGTCATGCTTTATTATTTTAGAGTTATGTTATGACCTAAGTCATGCTATATTATTTTAGGGTTATGTTCGACCTTAGTCATGCTTTATTATTTTAGAGTTATGTTATGACCTAAGTCATGCTTTATTATTTTATGGTTATGTTATGACCTAAGTCATGCTTTATTATTTTAGGGTTATGTTATGACCTAAGTCATGCTTTATTATTTTAGGGTTATGTTATGAGCTAAGTCATGCTTTATTATTTTAGGGTTATGTTATGACCTAAGTCATGCTTTATTATTTTAGAGTTATGTTATGACCTAAGTCATGCTTTATTATTTTAGGGTTATGTTATGACCTCAGTCATGCTTTATTATTTAAAGGGTTATGTTATGAGCTAAGTCATGCTTTATTATTTTAGAGTTATTTTATGATCTAAGTCATGCTTTATTATTTTAGAGTTATGTTATGACCTAAGTCATGCTTTATTATTTTAGGGTTATGTTCGACCTCAGTTATGCTTTATTATTTAAAGGGTTATGTTATGAGCTAAGTCATGCCTTATTATTTTAGAGATATGTTATGATCTAAGTCATGCTTTATTATTTTAGAGTTATGTTATGACCTAAGTCATGCTTTATTATTTTAGAGTTATGTTATGACCTAAGTCATGCTTTATTATTTTAGGGTTATGTTCGACCTCAGTCATGCTTTATTATTTTAGAGTTATGTTATGACCTAAGTCATGCTTTATTATTTTAGGGTTATGTTCGACCTCAGTCATGCTTTATTATTTTAGAGTTATGTTATGACCTAAGTCATGCTTTATTATTTTAGGGTTATGTTATGACCTAAGTCATGCTTTATTATTTTAGGTTTATGTTATGACCTAAGTCATGCTTTATTATTTAAAGGGTTATGTTATGAGCTAAGTCATGCTTTATTATTTTAGAGTTATGTTATGATCTAAGTCATGCTTTATTATTTTAGAGTTATGTTATGACCTAAGTCATGCTTCTTTTTTTTTAGAGTTATGTTATGACCTAAGTCATGCTTTATTATTTTAGGGTTATGTTCGACCTCAGTCATGCTTTATTATTTTAGAGTTATGTTATGACCTAAGTCATGCTTTATTATTTTAGGGTTATGTTATGACCTGAGTCATGCTTTATTATTTTAGGGTTATGTTATGACCTAAGTCATGCATTATTATTTTAGGGTTATGTTATGAGCTAAGTCATGCTTTATTATTTTAGGGTTATGTTATGACCTAAGTCATGCTTTATTATTTTGGAGTTATGTTATGACCTAAGTCATGCTTTATTATTTTAGGGTTATGTTATGACCTAAGTCATGCTTTATTATTTTAGGGTTATGTTATGACCTAAGTCATGCTTTATTATTTAAAGGGTTATGTTATGAGCTAAGTCATGCTTTATTATTTTAGAGTTATGTTATGATCTAAGTCATGCTTTATTATTTTAGAGTTATGTTATGACCTAAGTCATGCTTTATTATTTTAGAGTTATGTTATGACCTAAGTCATGCTTTATTATTTTAGGGTTATGTTCGACCTCAGTCATGCTTTATTATTTTAGAGTTATGTTATGACCTAAGTCATACTTTATTATTTTAGGGTTATGTTATGACCTAAGTCTTGCTTTATTATTTTAGGGTTATGTTATGACCTAAGTCATGCTTTATTATTTAAAGGGTTATGTTGTTAGCTAAGTCATGCTTTATTATTTTAGGGTTATGTTATGATCTAAGTCATGCTTTATTATTTTATGGTTATGTTATGACCTAAGTCCTGCTAAAATTATTTTAGAGTTATGTTATGACCTAAGTCATGCTTTATTATTTTATGGTTATGTTATGACCTCAGTCATGCTTTATTATTTAAAGGGTTATGTTATGAGCTAAGTCATGGTTTATTATTTTAGAGTTATGTTATGACCTAAGTCATGCTTTATTATTTTAGGGTTATGTTATGACCTAAGTCATGCTTTATTATTCAAAGGGTTATGTTATGAGCTAAGTCATGCTTTATTATTTTAGAGTTATGTTATGATCTAAGTCATGCTTTATGATTTTATGCTTATGTTATGACCTAAGTCATGCTTTATTATTTTAGAGTTATGTTATGACCTAAGTCATGCTTTATTATTTTAGGGTTATGTTATGACCTCAGTCATGCTTTATTATTTTAGAGTTATGTTATGACCTAAGTCATGCTTTATTATTTTAGGGTTATGTTCGACCTCAGTCAAGCTTTATTATTTTATGGTTATGTTATGACCTAAGTCATGCTTTATTATTTTAGAGTTATGTTATGACCTAAGTCATGCTTTATTATTTTATGGTTATGTTATGACCTAAGTCATGCTTTATTATTTTAGGGTTATGTTATGACCTAAGTCTTGCTTTATTATTTTAGGGTTATGTTATGACCTAAGTCATGCTTTATTATTTAAAGGGTTATGTTATGAGCTAAGTCATGCTTTATTATTTTAGGGTTATGTTATGACCTAAGTCATGCTTTATTATTTAAAGGGTTATGTTGTTAGCTAAGTCATGCTTTATTATTTTAGGGTTATGTTATGATCTAAGTCATGCTTTATTATTTTATGGTTATGTTATGACCTAAGTCATGCTTTATTATTATAGAGTTATGTTATGACCTAAGTCATGCTTTATTATTTTATAGTTATGTTATGACCTCAGTCATGCTTTATTATTTAAAGGGTTATGTTATGAGCTAAGTGATGGTTTATTATTTTAGAGTTATGTTATGACCTAAGTCATGCTTTATTATTTTAGGGTTATGTTATGACCTAAGTCATGCTTTATTATTCAAAGGGTTATGTTATGAGCTAAGTCATGCTTTATTATTTTAGAGTTATGTTATGATCTAAGTCATGCTTTATGTGTTTATGCTTATGTTATGACCTAAGTCATGCTTTATTATTTTAGAGTTATGTTATGACCTAAGTCATGCTTTATTATTTTAGGGTTATGTTATGACCTAAGTCATGCTTTATTATTTTAGGGTTATGTTATGACCTAAGTCATGCTTTATTATTTTAGGGTTATGTTATGACCTAAGTCATGCTTTATTATTATAGGGTTATGTTATGACCTAAGTCATGCTTTATTATTTAAAGGGTTATGTTATGAGCTAAGTCATGCTTTATTATTTTAGAGTTATGTTATGATCTAAGTCATGCTTTATTATTTTAGAGTTATGTTATGACCTAAGTCATGCTTTATTATTTTAGGGTTATGTTATGACCTAAGTCATGCTTTATTATTTTAGGGTTATGTTATGACCTAAGTCATGCTTTATTATTTTAGGGTTATGTTATGACCTAAGTCATGCTTTATTATTATAGGGTTATGTTATGACCTAAGTCATGCTTTATTATTTAAAGGGTTATGTTATGAGCTAAGTGATGCTTTATTATTTTAGAGTTATGTTATGATCTAAGTCATGCTTCATTATTTTAGAGTTATGTTATGACCTAAGTCATGCTTTATTATTTTAGAGTTATGTTATGACCTAAGTCATGCTTTATTATTTTAGGGGTATGTTCGACCTCAGTCATGCTTTATTATTTAAAGGGTTATGTTGTTAGCTAAGTTATGCTTTATTATTTTAGGGTTATATTATGATCTAAGTCATGCTTTATTATTTTAGAGTTATGTTATGACCTAAGTCATGCTTTATTATTATAGAGTTATGTTATGACCTAAGTCATGCTTTATTATTTTATGGTTATGTTATGACCTCAGTCATGCTTTATTATTTAAAGGGTTATGTTATGAGCTAAGTCATGGTTTATTATTTTAGAGTTATGTTATGACCTAAGTCATGCTTTATTATTTTAGGGTTATGTTATGACCTAAGTCATGCTTTATTATTCAAAGGGTTATGTTATGAGCTAAGTCATGCTTTATTATTTTAGAGTTATGTTATGATCTAAGTCATGCTTTATGATTTTATGCTTATGTTATGACCTAAGTCATGCTTTATTATTTTAGAGTTATGTTATGACCTAAGTCATGCTTTATTATTTTAGGGTTATGTTATGACCTCAGTCATGCTTTATTATTTTAGAGTTATGTTATGACCTAAGTCATGCTTTATTATTTTAGGGTTATGTTCGACCTCAGTCAAGCTTTATTATTTTATGGTTATGTTATGACCTAAGTCATGCTTTATTATTTTAGAGTTATGTTATGACCTAAGTCATGCTTTATTATTTTATGGTTATGTTATGACCTAAGTCATGCTTTATTATTTTAGGGTTATGTTATGACCAAAGTCTTGCTTTATTATTTTAGGGTTATGTTATGACCTAAGTCATGCTTTATTATTTAAAGGGTTATGTTATGAGCTAAGTCATGCTTTATTATTTTAGGGTTATGTTATGACCTAAGTCATGCTTTATTATTTAAAGGGTTATGTTGTTAGCTAAGTCATGCTTTATTATTTTAGGGTTATGTTATGATCTAAGTCATGCTTTATTATTTTATGGTTATGTTATGACCTAAGTCATGCTTTATTATTATAGAGTTATGTTATGACCTAAGTCATGCTTTATTATTTTATAGTTATGTTATGACCTCAGTCATGCTTTATTATTTAAAGGGTTATGTTATGAGCTAAGTCATGGTTTATTATTTTAGAGTTATGTTATGACCTAAGTCATGCTTTATTATTTTAGGGTTATGTTATGACCTAAGTCATGCTTTATTATTCAAAGGGTTATGTTATGAGCTAAGTCATGCTTTATTATTTTAGAGTTATGTTATGATCTAAGTCATGCTTTATGATTTTATGCTTATGTTATGACCTAAGTCATGCTTTATTATTTTAGAGTTATGTTATGACCTAAGTCATGCTTTATTATTTTAGGGTTATGTTATGACCTAAGTCATGCTTTATTATTTTAGGGTTATGTTATGACCTAAGTCATGCTTTATTATTTTAGGGTTATGTTATGACCTAAGTCATGCTTTATTATTATAGGGTTATGTTATGACCTAAGTCATGCTTTATTATTTAAAGGGTTATGTTATGAGCTAAGTCATGCTTTATTATTTTAGAGTTATGTTATGATCTAAGTCATGCTTTATTATTTTAGAGTTATGTTATGACCTAAGTCATGCTTTATTATTTTAGAGTTATGTTATGACCTAAGTCATGCTTTATTATTTTAGGGGTATGTTCGACCTCAGTCATGCTTTATTATTTAAAGGGTTATGTTGTTAGCTAAGTTATGCTTTATTATTTTAGGGTTATATTATGATCTAAGTCATGCTTTATTATTTTAGAGTTATGTTATGACCTAAGTCATGCTTTATTATTATAGAGTTATGTTATGACCTAAGTCATGCTTTATTATTTTATGGTTATGTTATGACCTCAGTCATGCTTTATTATTTAAAGGGTTATGTTATGAGCTAAGTCATGGTTTATTTTTTTAGAGTTATGTTATGACCTAAGTCATGCTTTATTATTTTAGGGTTATGTTATGACCTAAGTCATGCTTTATTTTTCAAAGGGTTATGTTATGAGCTAAGTCATGCTTTATTATTTTAGAGTTATGTTATGATCTAAGTCATGCTTTATGATTTTATGCTTATGTTATGATCTAAGTCATGCTTTATTATTTTATGGTTATGTTATGACCTAAGTCATGCTTTATTATTATAGAGTTATGTTATGACCTAAGTCATGCTTTATTATTTTATAGTTATGTTATGACCTCAGTCATGCTTTATTATTTAAAGGGTTATGTTATCAGCTAAGTGATGGTTTATTATTTTAGAGTTATGTTATGACCTAAGTCATGCTTTATTATTTTAGGGTTATGTTATGACCTAAGTCATGCTTTATTATTCAAAGGTTTATGTTATGAGCTAAGTCATGCTTTATTATTTTAGAGTTATGTTATGATCTAAGTCATGCTTTATGATTTTATGCTTATGTTATGACCTAAGTCATGCTTTATTATTTTAGAGTTATGTTATGACCTAAGTCATGCTTTATTATTTTAGGGTTATGTTATGACCTAAGTCATGCTTTATTATTTTAGGGTTATGTTATGACCTAAGTCATGCTTTATTATTTTAGGGTTATGTTATGACCTAAGTCATGCTTTATTATTATAGGGTTATGTTATGACCTAAGTCATGCTTTATTATTTAAAGGGTTATGTTATGAGCTAAGTCATGCTTTATTATTTTAGAGTTATGTTATGATCTAAGTCATGCTTTATTATTTTAGAGTTATGTTATGACCTAAGTCATGCTTTATTATTTTAGGGTTATGTTATGACCTAAGTCATGCTTTATTATTTTAGGGTTATGTTATGACCTAAGTCATGCTTTATTATTTTAGGGTTATGTTATGACCTAAGTCATGCTTTATTATTATAGGGTTATGTTATGACCTAAGTCATGCTTTATTATTTAAAGGGTTATGTTATGAGCTAAGTGATGCTTTATTATTTTAGAGTTATGTTATGATCTAAGTCATGCTTTATTATTTTAGAGTTATGTTATGACCTAAGTCATGCTTTATTATTTTAGAGTTATGTTATGACCTAAGTCATGCTTTATTATTTTAGGGGTATGTTCGACCTCAGTCATGCTTTATTATTTAAAGGGTTATGTTGTTAGCTAAGTTATGCTTTATTATTTTAGGGTTATATTATGATCTAAGTCATGCTTTATTATTTTAGAGTTATGTTATGACCTAAGTCATGCTTTATTATTATAGAGTTATGTTATGACCTAAGTCATGCTTTATTATTTTATGGTTATGTTATGACCTCAGTCATGCTTTATTATTTAAAGGGTTATGTTATGAGCTAAGTCATGGTTTATTATTTTAGAGTTATGTTATGACCTAAGTCATGCTTTATTATTTTAGGGTTATGTTATGACCTAAGTCATGCTTTATTATTCAAAGGGTTATGTTATGAGCTAAGTCATGCTTTATTATTTTAGAGTTATGTTATGATCTAAGTCATGCTTTATGATTTTATGCTTATGTTATGACCTAAGTCATGCTTTATTATTTTAGAGTTATGTTATGACCTAAGTCATGCTTTATTATTTTAGGGTTATGTTATGACCTCAGTCATGCTTTATTATTTTAGAGTTATGTTATGACCTAAGTCATGCTTTATTATTTTAGGGTTATGTTCGACCTCAGTCAAGCTTTATTATTTTATGGTTATGTTATGACCTAAGTCATGCTTTATTATTTTAGAGTTATGTTATGACCTAAGTCATGCTTTATTATTTTATGGTTATGTTATGACCTAAGTCATGCTTTATTATTTTAGGGTTATGTTATGACCAAAGTCTTGCTTTATTATTTTAGGGTTATGTTATGACCTAAGTCATGCTTTATTATTTAAAGGGTTATGTTATGAGCTAAGTCATGCTTTATTATTTTAGGGTTATGTTATGACCTAAGTCATGCTTTATTATTTAAAGGGTTATGTTGTTAGCTAAGTCATGCTTTATTATTTTAGGGTTATGTTATGATCTAAGTCATGCTTTATTATTTTATGGTTATGTTATGACCTAAGTCATGCTTTATTATTATAGAGTTATGTTATGACCTAAGTCATGCTTTATTATTTTATAGTTATGTTATGACCTCAGTCATGCTTTATTATTTAAAGGGTTATGTTATGAGCTAAGTCATGGTTTATTATTTTAGAGTTATGTTATGACCTAAGTCATGCTTTATTATTTTAGGGTTATGTTATGACCTAAGTCATGCTTTATTATTCAAAGGGTTATGTTATGAGCTAAGTCATGCTTTATTATTTTAGAGTTATGTTATGATCTAAGTCATGCTTTATGATTTTATGCTTATGTTATGACCTAAGTCATGCTTTATTATTTTAGAGTTATGTTATGACCTAAGTCATGCTTTATTATTTTAGGGTTATGTTATGACCTAAGTCATGCTTTATTATTTTAGGGTTATGTTATGACCTAAGTCATGCTTTATTATTTTAGGGTTATGTTATGACCTAAGTCATGCTTTATTATTATAGGGTTATGTTATGACCTAAGTCATGCTTTATTATTTAAAGGGTTATGTTATGAGCTAAGTCATGCTTTATTATTTTAGAGTTATGTTATGATCTAAGTCATGCTTTATTATTTTAGAGTTATGTTATGACCTAAGTCATGCTTTATTATTTTAGAGTTATGTTATGACCTAAGTCATGCTTTATTATTTTAGGGGTATGTTCGACCTCAGTCATGCTTTATTATTTAAAGGGTTATGTTGTTAGCTAAGTTATGCTTTATTATTTTAGGGTTATATTATGATCTAAGTCATGCTTTATTATTTTAGAGTTATGTTATGACCTAAGTCATGCTTTATTATTATAGAGTTATGTTATGACCTAAGTCATGCTTTATTATTTTATGGTTATGTTATGACCTCAGTCATGCTTTATTATTTAAAGGGTTATGTTATGAGCTAAGTCATGGTTTATTTTTTTAGAGTTATGTTATGACCTAAGTCATGCTTTATTATTTTAGGGTTATGTTATGACCTAAGTCATGCTTTATTTTTCAAAGGGTTATGTTATGAGCTAAGTCATGCTTTATTATTTTAGAGTTATGTTATGATCTAAGTCATGCTTTATGATTTTATGCTTATGTTATGACCTAAGTCATGCTTTATTATTTTAGAGTTATGTTATGACCTAAGTCATGCTTTATTATTTTAGGGTTATGTTCGACCTCAGTCAAGCTTTATTATTTTATGGTTATGTTATGACCTAAGTCATGCTTTATTATTTCAGAGTTATGTTATGACCTAAGTCATGCTTTATTATTTTATGGTTATGTTATGACCTAATTCATGCTTTATTATTTTAGGGTTATGTTATGACCTAAGTCTTGCTTTATTATTTTATGACCTAAGTCATGCTTTATTATTTTAGAGTTATGTTATGACCTAAGTCATGCTTTATTATTTTAGGGGTATGTTCGACCTCAGTCATGCTTTATTATTTAAAGGGTTATGTTGTTAGCTAAGTTATGCTTTATTATTTTAGGGTTATATTATGATCTAAGTCATGCTTTATTATTTTAGAGTTATGTTATGACCTAAGTCATGCTTTATTATTTTAGGGTTATGTTATGACCTAAGTCATGCTTTATTATTCAAAGGGTTATGTTATGAGCTAAGTCATGCTTTATTATTTTAGAGTTATGTTATGATCTAAGTCATGCTTTATTATTTTAGAGTTATGTTATGACCTAAGTCATGCTTTATTATTTTAGGGTTATGTTATGACCTAAGTCATGCTTTATTATTTTAGAGTTATGTTATGACCTAAGTCATGCTTTATTATTTTAGGGTTATGTTCGACCTCAGTCAAGCTTTATTATTTTATGGTTATGTTATGACCTAAGTCATGCTTTATTATTTTAGAGTTATGTTATGACCTAAGTCATGCTTTATTATTTTATGGTTATGTTATGACCTAATTCATGCTTTATTATTTTAGGGTTATGTTATGACCTAAGTCTTGCTTTATTATTTTATGACCTAAGTCATGCTTTATTATTTTAGAGTTATGTTATGACCTAAGTCATGCTTTATTATTTTAGGGTTATGTTATGACCTAAGTCATGCTTTATTATTTTAGGGTTATGTTATGACCTAAGTCATGCATTATTATTTTAGGGTTATGTTATGAGCTAAGTCATGCTTTATTATTTTAGGGTTATGTTATGACCTAAGTCATGCTTTATTATTTTAGAGTTATGTTATGACCTAAGTCATGCTTTATTATTTTAGGGTTATGTTATGACCTAAGTCATGCTTTATTATTTTAGGGTTATGTTATGACCTAAGTCATGCTTTATTATTTAAAGGGTTATGTTATGAGCTAAGTCATGCTTTATTATTTTAGAGTTATGTTATGATCTAAGTCATGCTTTATGATTTTATGCTTATGTTATGACCTAAGTCATGCTTTATTATTTTAGAGTTATGTTATGACCTAAGTCATGCTTTATTATTTTAGGGTTATGTTCGACCTCAGTCATGCTTTATTATTTTAGAGTTATGTTATGACCTAAGTCATACTTTATTATTTTAGGGTTATGTTATGACCTAAGTCATGCTTTATTATTTTAGGGTTATGTTATGACCTAAGTCATGCTTTATTATTTTAGGGTTATGTTATGAGCTAAGTCATGCTTTATTATTTTAGGGTTATGTTGCGACCTAAGTCATGCTTTATTATTTTAGAGTTATGTTATGACCTAAGTCATACTTTATTATTTTAGGGTTATGTTATGACCTCAGTCATGCTTTATTATTTTAGGGTTATGTTCGACCTCAGTCATGCTTTATTATTTTAGAGTTATGTTATGACCTAAGTCATGCTTTATTATTTTAGGGTTACGTTATGACCTAAGTCATGCTTTATTATTTTAGGGTTTTGTTATGACCTAAGTCATGCTTTATTATTTTAGGGTTATGTTCGACCTCAGTCATGCTTTATTATTTTAGGGTTATGTTATGACCTCAGTCATGCTTTATTATTTTAGAGTTATGTTATGACCTAAGTCATGCTTTATTATTTTAGGGTTATGTTCGACCTCAGTCAAGCTTTATTATTTTATGGTTATGTTATGACCTAAGTCATGCTTTATTATTTTAGAGTTATGTTATGACCTAAGTCATGCTTTATTATTTTATGGTTATGTTATGACCTAAGTCATGCTTTATTATTTTAGGGTTATGTTATGACCTAAGTATTGCTTTATTATTTTAGGGTTATGTTATGACCTAAGTCATGCTTTATTATTTAAAGGGTTATGTTATGAGCTAAGTCATGCTTTATTATTTTCGGGTTATGTTATGACCTAAGTCATGCTTTATTATTTAAAGGGTTATGTTGTTAGCTAAGTCATGCTTTATTATTTTAGGGTTATGTTATGATCTAAGTCATGCTTTATTATTTTATGTTTATGTTATGACCTAAGTCCTGCTTTATTATTTTAGAGTTATGTTATGACCTAAGTCATGCTTTATTATTTTATGGTTATGTTATGACCTAAGTCATGCTTATTATTTTAGGGTTATGTTATGACCTAAGTCATGCTTTATTATTTTAGAGTTATGTTATGACCTAAGTCATGCTTTATTATTTTAGGGTTATGTTATGAGCTAAGTCATGCTTTATTATTTTAGAGTTATGTTATGACCTAAGTCATGCTTTATTATTTTAGGGTTATGTTATGACCTAAGTCATGCTTTATTATTTAAAGGGTTATGTTATGAGCTAAGTCATGCTTTATTATTTTAGAGTTATGTTATGACCTAAGTCATGCTTTATTATTTTAGGGTTATGTTATGACCTAAGTCATGCTTTATTATTTAAAGGGTTATGTTATGACCTAAGTCATGCTTTATTATTTTAGGGTTATGTGTATGACCTAAGTCATGCTTTATTATTTTAGGGTTATGTTATGAGCTAAGTCATGCTTTATTATTTTAGGGTTATGTTATGACCTAAGTCATGCTTTATTATTTTAGGGTTATGTTATGACCTCAGTCATGCTTTATTATTTTAGAGTTATGTTATGACCTAAGTCATGCTTTATTATTTTAGGGTTATGTTATGACCTAAGTCATGCTTTATTATTTTAGGGTTATGTTATGACCTAAGTCATGCTTTATTATTTTAGAGTTATGTTATGACCTAAGTCATGCTTTTTTATTTTAGAGTTATGTTATGACCTAAGTCATGCTTTATTATTTTATGGTTATGTTATGACCTAAGTCATGCTTTATTATTTTAGGGTTATGTTATGACCTAAGTCTTGCTTATTATTTTAGGGTTATGTTATGACCTAAGTCATGCTTTATTATTTTAGAGTTATGTTATGACCTAAGTCATGCTTTATTATTTTTGGGTTATGTTCGACCTCAGTCATGCTTTATTATTTTAGAGCTATGTTATGACCTAAGTCATGCTCTATTATTTTAGGGTTATGTTATGACCTAAGTCATGCTTTATTATTTTAGGGTTATGTTATGACCTAAGTCATGCTTTATTATTTTAGGGTTATGTTATGAGCTAAGTCATGCTTTATTATTTTAGGGTTATGTTATGACCTAAGTCATGCTTTATTATTTAAGAGTTATGTTATGACCTAAGTCATGCTTTATTATTTTAGGGTTATGTTATGACCTTAGTCATGCTTTATTATTTAAAGGGTTATGTTATGAGCGAAGTCATGCTTTATTATTTTAGAGTTATGTTATGATCTAAGTCATGCTTTATTATTTTAGAGTTATGTTATGACCTAAGTCATGCTTTATTATTTTAGGGTTATGTTCGACTTCAGTCATACTTTATTATTTAAAGGGTTATGTTATGAACTAAGTCATGCTTTATTATTTTAGAGTTATGTTATGATCTAAGTCATGCTTTATTATTTTAGAGTTATGTTATGACCTAAGTCATGCTTTATTATTTTAGAGTTATTTTATGACCTAAGTCATGCTTTATTATTTTAGGGTTATGTTCGACCTCAGTCATGCTTTATTATTTTAGAGTTATGTTATGACCTAAGTCATGCTTTATTATTTTAGGGTTATGTTCGACCTCAGTCATGCTTTATTATTTTAGAGTTATGTTATGACCTAAGTCATGCTTTATTATTTTAGGGTTATGTTATGACCTAAGTCATGCTTTATTATTTTAGGGTTATGTTATGACCTAAGTCATGCTTTATTATTTAAAGGGTTATGTTATGAGCTAAGTCATGCTTTATTATTTTAGAGTTATGTTATGATCTAAGTCATGCTCTATTATTTTAGAGTTATGTTATGACCTAAGTCATGCTTTATTATTTTAGAGTTATGTTATTACCTAAGTCATGCTTTATTATTTTAGGGTTATGTTCGACCTCAGTCATGCTTTATTATTTTAGAGTTATGTTATGATCTAAGTCATGCTTTATTATTTTAGGGTTATGTTATGACCTAAGTCATGCTTTATTATTTTAGGGTTATGTTATGACCTAAGTCATGCTTTATTATTTTAGGGTTATGTTATGAGCTAAGTCATGCTTTATTATTTTAGGGTTATGTTATGACCTAAGTCATGCTTTATTATTTTAGAGTTATGTTATGACCTAAGTCATGCTTTATTATTTTAGGGTTATGTTATGACCTAAGTCATGCTTTATTATTTTAGGGTTATGTTATGACCTAAGTCATGCTTTATTATTTTAGAGTTATGTTATGACCTAAGTCATGCTTTATTATTTTAGAGTTATGTTATGATCTAAGTCATGCTTTTTTATTTCAGAGTTATGTTATGACCTAAGTCATGCTTTATTATTTTAGAGTTATGTTATGACCTAAGTCATGCTTTATTATTTTAGGGTTATGTTCGACCTCAGTCATGCTTTATTATTTTAGAGTTATGTTATGACCTAAGTCATGCTTTATTATTTTAGGGTTATGTTATGACCTAAGTCATGCTTTATTATTTTAGGGTTATGTTATGACCTAAGTCATGCTTTATTATTTTAGGGTTATGTTATGAGCTAAGTCATGCTTTATTATTTTAGGGTTATGTTATGACCTAAGTCATGCTTTATTATTTTAGAGTTATGTTATGACCTAAGTCATGCTTTATTATTTTAGGGTTATGTTATGACCTCATTCATGCCATTATTATTTTAGGGTTATGTTATGACCTCAGTCATGCTTTATTATTTTAGAGTTATGTTATGACCTAAGTCATGCTTTATTATTTTAGGGTTATGTTCGACCTCAGTCATGCTTTATTATTTTAGAGTTATGTTATGACCTAAGTCATGCTTTATTATTTTAGGGTTATGTTATGACCTAAGTCATGCTTTATTATTTTAGGGTTATGTTATGACCTATGTCATGCTTTATTATTTTAGGGTTATGTTCGACCTCAGTCATGCTTTATTATTTTAGGGTTATGTTATGACCTCAGTCATGCTTTATTATTTTAGAGTTATGTTATGACCTAAGTCATGCTTTATTATTTTAGGGTTATGTTCGATCTCAGTCATGCTTTATTATTTTAGAGTTATGTTATGACCTAAGTCATGCTTTATTATTTTAGGGTTATGTTATGACCTAAGTCATGCTTTATTATTTTAGAGTTATGTTTATGACCTAAGTCATGCTTTATTATTTTAGGGTTATGTTCGACCTCAGTCATGCTTTATTATTTTAGAGTTATGTTATGACCTAAGTCATGCTTTATTATTTTAGGGTTATGTTATGACCTAAGTCATGCTTTATTATTTTAGACTTATGTTTATGACCTAAGTCATGCTAAATGCAGTTCTTGCGCCTAATCTGTCCTATTCTCATCTGGACTTTCAGTTTTAATACTTATGGGCAGTTGCTTATTGCAGTTGTTTTTTTCTTTTTCTACCTTTATCTATTCCCTTCTACCCAATGCCACGTATTGGTATTTATTCTACCCACTCGCCCCTTATGGGGCCGCGCCGCACCCATACCTTTTATTTTCCCATATACAGCGGATTCTATGGGGCACAGGGAAATCTTTTATTTCTCTGAATTCCAACCGGAGGAATAGACCAACGACGAAATACTCAATGAAGAAACAGACAAAACAGGTAAAGAGAATGAAAAAAAAGGACGGTAAGGGTAAAAAGATTAAAGGATGAAACATGCTTTAATAGTAACCCTCACAAATCCGTAATCCAAGCGCCAGAACTCAGGTAATCAAATTAAGGAGTTCAAACTCTCGTGGAGAGTAGCAATGGGCCACAATCAATCTAGAGTCGCTATTCAACCTTACAATTGCAACCTGACAAATTTGGAATGTTGAAGACGAGTGTAATAAATCAATACACCAACCCGGGTTCGCCAAACATCCATCATTTTAAGCGAGGAAATTAGCTAAGATTTATAGGCCCTGGAACCAATTGTTTTTAAAATAACCAATTAGATTTATTTAAAAAAAAATTCATTTGCTTCGATAGTTTTGGGAATAATTCGATTATTCAATTCTAAACTTTAATCCAGTTGCATAGCAACGAAACTTGTTACATGTATTGTACTATAAACAACCTGTTTGCTATTTGCTCGGTTCATTTTGAAACAATTACTGAAATAAATCTTAACGACTTATTAATTTAACTTTGTTTAGCGTAATTTTAATCTTGATGCTTGTATATTAACGTGGAAGCACCTTAGAGGAAAAACAGTTTACCTGTTAATTTTTCTTCCAAATCGTGTCCAATTAATTGGGTAATTGAAGGGTTATTGCTATCATAAAAGTCTTAACACATTTTCATTGAAAATTTATAAGGTTTTATTATAAATATTGAGCAATTTCATCTGTAAATCACCATTCATTATTTATATCGTTACTTTATTTATGGAAAATATAGAAAAAGAATTAATTTGGCTCACAATAAATTATTTCTAGCCTTATTAATGGGTTAACCAGTGTATTTTGCAGGATTAGAAAATTCGATAATTATCCTAAAAGGTTTATTGGTTTTATACGGAGTATCTCATTAGCCCTTTTGATTTATGTACACTTTATTCCATTAAGGCATTTTTCTACTACTAGGTTTGGGTAGATCTACAACTGAGACTTCTTATTCCTTAGGGAATAAGTCTTTGTGTACATTTAAACGTTCGTAGATTTTTAGAAGTGATTTTTTTAGGTAATTGTACTATTTTCTTTTACCCCTTACTTTATTAGGTATTTCATTTCGCGACAAAAGATTTAAATTATTAACCTCTCCAATGGATTAGCAGAATATTAATCAGTTATGAGAATTTTAAGATTTGGCAGAAATGTCAGTTGACAGATAAGTAGTGAGAGCGTTCAAGAAACGTGCTTGTGCGAAGGGAATATATGTACATTCCATAGAGCTGAATGAGTGCTAGTATACGATAATTAACTAGAGTGCTACTATAAGATGATTAACCAAACTGATATTGAAGGCTAATTGACAGTTAATAATACAAAAACGGTTTTTAGTGCCATCCTAAGATTTCCGTTATTTATTTTATCAATTATCTTTTATGAATCAGCTACTCTACTCATTCTTTGTGTGATCCGTTGAATAAAAGGATTGAAAGATGAATCAACACTTGAAAAGCAGATTTTCACCCATGACTCTAGAAATAATCTCCACTCCACTGATCGGGAGCAGTTTCTGAGTCGCATCGGTCTTTAGAACATGTCGGATATACGATCAGATTTCGCACCCAAAGGATAAACGACAGAACCTTATCTGAAGGTCAGAAGTTAGTTAGACTTAAATGTATGTAGTCGCCGTATGTACTCAAATGAATACTTCCCCTTGGTGCGGATTAGGACCATCTCCCAGGGTTATTAGATGCAGCGTTGCCTTGGCAACCTGTGGTTTCTAATTTACTCACTCCCCAAATCAATGGGAGTCGTGATTTTTTAAACAAAATGGCGAAAGCTGACTGATGATTTTAGAGAGGCTTGTATTTTAATAGGCGAAAACCATTTAGAGAAACTCCCCCAAAAAATTGTAAGGGGAGAAATATAATGAAAGTGACGAGGTTTGAGGAAGCGAAAATGTTTGGAAGATCTTTAAATCATCCTGTCGGCATTGGTTCGCGAAGTGCACGCAATCCACTAGATATCACGTGCAGCATACTGGTCCATGAAACCCCTGACATCTCCATGCGAGGTACACACTGGGTCCGCGAAGGTGTGCCATTCCTCCAGGTTTCAGGTACAACAGGGAGGAGGTTTGTAAAAAAAGTGGTGATGTTAGGGAAATGGAAAATATGTAAAAAGTATATGACGCGAGGAAAGGAGAGTACTTGGGGAGCTATGTACTAAATGGGGTTCGCAACTCTCTTAAGTCAATTCACTTTTCGCAAAGGAGGTAGGTCTGACCTTGAGAGACTGAAGTCATTTACAAATGATCTATAAATTTGCACAATTAAAAGTCTAGTATTATCATCTTTTCTACTTTCTCTTTATCCACCGTCTTTTTCTAATTTACTACAGCTCTAAATACTCTTTCAGTATTATTTCTGATGGAATCTTTTTAATCTCAAAATATTAATGTTATTCGAATATTCATGTGCACTCTCTATCCTTGACCTGAAGATGAGATTGCGTGCTGAAACGTCTGCAACGCCCACACCACAAATAGTTTCTTCATTTACACTACCCAAGAATCTCGTCCTAACATCGGTCTAATATCTCAATGGAAGTGACAGTTTCTTCAAAAGGCAAGTTCTTCAAATTCGAATTTCCTTCATTCTTCTATTTCAAGGCGCTCATCCTGATGGAACTCATCTTGATATGTTTTTTAAAACTTGTTAAGTCTCATTTCAGAATTGCTTTCATGGATAATATCTTTTGATCTACTGGTGTTTAACGTTTTCACTCGACGATATAGAGTGCTTAACGAAAGATTTATTACATTATAGAACATTTAAAAGGTATTAAACGTTGTTCGAATTAAGATATTTCATTTTAATTATTAATATTTTAGGAAATAAGTGGATGACTGTGATGAAACAACCACTTGGGAAGTTACACTGGTTTCCTAAAAAATGAAGAAACCTTAACTTTATTTAATGAGTAGTTTCTGGGTAGAATTTTATCCTTTTTAACGTATAAAACAAATGATGTTACAAATTTGAAAGTGACGGATATGGCTGTGCACAAAGGAGATTTGATGCCATGAACCGATATTTAACACGGGGGTAAAGACTCTCATTAAATATAAAATGTTATTGCTCTCATTAAATAGAAAATGTTATTGCTCTCATTATAAAATAATATAAAATAACCGGAAAACGGCCTAAGAAAACACCAAAGGAAACTGCTTTATTGTGCAAAAGGTTCTTTTACAAAGATATCTACAAGTCCTGAATCCCTTTAAAACTGCAAAGAGAGAGGCTCTGGATTGTGTTCTACGAGTACATTTAGAATGCTCTGTGAGTGAAAAAGGCACGGAACGCAGTAAAGTAAACCGAAAATACAGGTTTTAAAATGAATTATATCTTAATATAAACACCACCATGCAGAAAATCTACTCGTTCAACGTCTCAATGGAGGCTATTAAACAAATCGCGATTTACCATTAACCAACCACCTATTTCTTATTATTGTGCGGCAAATCAAAAGGAACGTAAGAACTTGGTAGATTACATTTTGTAAAAAAGAATATGAATGCAGACGAATACTTGTATGACCCTTAGTGCCAGACATAACCAGAAAACAATCCATATTTCAATAAATGCGCCCTACCATAGATCAAATAAAGTTTCGAAATGGTTTCAAGATAACCAATCACTAATTAAGTTCAAAGAGTTCAAAGGCGAAACTTGAAATCCCATAGAGGACATGAGACAAAGAACTGCAATTCTCGAAAAACCAAATAACTACTAAGACAAAACTAATTTTTATCAACTAACCGTCATGCTTCTGCGTTAGTGAAATGGTTTAGAAAAAGGAATTCTATTAGCATACCAAATAGAGGCAAATAATTAAGGCATGCTTCAATAAATCATTATCTAAACTATTTAATTTCATTGTTTGTAAGTTTCCCGTATTAAATTGTGCTAATAAATTGCAAATTTAACTAAATTAAACAGTCATTCTTGAGAGTTTTTTTTGCTACTCAAAATACCCAAACTAGTCTCTTTATCGATAGTTTTCTTTTAGAAATTTTAAAAATATATATTTAATTTTTATGTTAATAAATAACTGATTAAATTTTATTTAAAAATATATATAAAGTATTAATATAATTTCATAATGAAAGAACTATAAGTGGTTGGAAAGTAAAAATAAAATGGCTAGAAACGCGGTGTCTAAATCATATTTGCAAATTTCTTCCTAGTTCATATATTTATTTGTCAATCGATATATATACAGTATATATATATATATATATATATATATATATATATATATATATATATATATATATATATATATATATACTGTATATATATCGATTGACAAATGAAGCAGAAGAGGCTGGAGGAAAAGACCGAGAAAATGAAGAAGTATATGATTAATACAACAAAAAACGTTGTACCTGATCCAGAAAATCCTTTGTCGATGCGGAGCTCCCGCTATCTTCAAGCCAAGTTACCCTAAACGACCAAATCGAGCGGAAAGACAACTTACATATTCTTTTCATACTCCTCTGAACACTTCTTTCTGGGTGAGGTAAAATATATTCGCCATTCCCAGCAGTTTGTATAAGCGTGTGCGGGCACCGCACACACATACACTAATGCACACACATATTTGTTATATATAGAGAGAGATACATTGAAATATTGTACTTCAAATAATACGAAACTCCAGTGTCCTTAACGTATTAAAGTCCCTGGAAACAATATAAAATCCATAGATATGAACTCTTATTAACTCTCATATTGCCGGGAGACTCGTGGAAAGGTTAGCAGAGGACCAGAGTGCGCTTCTAGGAGTTCATTTTAATTCTAATAAACACTGAAATGGGAATTATAATTCGTTATATATCTGAAGGATAAAGACCATCGAGAAGTTATGGACAAGACAGTAATAAAGAATGAAGAGAACAAAGAAATTCTGAAATCGCGATTTGTGTTTCTAGAATCAACAACCGATCTTTGTTTTTAGTTCCGCACAACTCGCAGGTTGGAGTCGGTGCATTCCTTGCATATCAAAGGAAGTTTAGGGAGAGTTGTGCGGCCCAGTCAGTTCCTAATGGTTCAAGCTATCCCCTCGAGTCTTTTCATTTTCATACTTTTCATTATTAGTAACTTTTATGTCGTTCAGGCAAATCTTCAAAAGCATTGCACTTTCTGCCTGATACCCTGTTAATTTTCTCTCTTTAATAAATGCAAACAAATATAGAAATTAGCTAATGTATAAAAAAATATGGAAATAGATCATTTGAAAGTATTAACTTTCATTAAATTGATTTTAAAGCTGCCTATTAACGTCAAAAGCACTTTGAAAAATTAGATTATATATATTGTGAGATAGAGTCATTCCACTTTGTAGAGGAATGATTGTGTGAGGGCCCAACACTTGACGCTGCTTGCCCAACTCCTATAAAAACCAATGCTTTGTTTATATCTTGTTTGGCAAGAGTCCTCTGCAGAAATTCGGTGACCAGAGACTCAAATTTCCTTTCAAGAAACGCAGGTTGAAATATAAATAACTTGCAACACTTTTTCTTATGAAAATAATACTTAATGGTTAATGAATTGTCTGAGATCCTGAATGGCAATGAGTGATCTCTATTGACTCGGAAATGAATACTCTTGCTTGTGTGGCTAACCAGGAATGCTTGGTCAGATGTACTGACTGGGCTTAGATGACTTATTTTCTTCCTTAGTGAGCGGAGCTTAATGAAGTTATAATGATCACGAATGCTAATAAGAGGACATGGGATGAGTTTTAATCGTGAGGTTATGAATAAATGCATCGGGTAAAAATGAAGCAAAAATGATCGCAAGATATTATGCGAAAATAATAAGTTGGAATTGGGTATATTAAGAGCTTAATAATCACAAAATATTTTTCTGAAATAAAATGGTGTTAATTGATTGTAAAGAGCATACATGTTGTTAAAATCAATAACAAAATGAAATAGCAATAAACTTACTTCATCAAAGATATGTGCAATCTCGTTCCAAAAATCTAAACATTTCCTATGGGAGTAATCGGATTAAGAAGAACAAAAAGAAAAGAAACGCGGTTAAGAGGAATGCCTGCCAGTAACGATTTGTCTGACTGATCATAATGTTGATCACAGCTTCTCCTCTCTGGATGCAAGAGTACTAGAAGGAAGAGTATTTGGTCAAGATAAAATAATCCTATACTAGATTTTATGTCTAAAGCATAAAAATGTGGCGAAACCTTAATTGTATTTCGACTTGAATTCGGTTGAGATTAAATTATTATTTACACGATTGTAACTTGAGAAAATCTTCCTATCATGAAAGTTGAATGGATTAATCGACCTAGAATTTAACTTATTAAAGAAACATTAAAAATAATGGCTACTTGGACAAAAAAGTAATATGTTTCCTAATTCAAAACATTATTATAGCTCCAAAATTAACCCACTATATTAGTCCCTATGTTTTGGTAATATTCCAATGCCGTTCTTCTATTATTTATAAATCCCGTGTGAGTTATGCGACTTATAGTATATTGAATCGACTAAAAGATGGATTCAGTGTCGCTTGGGGCAGCATCGGTGGCAATTGGTTGGCACTACGTGACTAGTCCTAAACAAACCAAACACATCGCCTATTAAGGATCATGAGCTCAAATATGGAAAACCCAAATTTCTCTCGACAACTTCAAAATATGCAGTGATGTCACAAATTACAATGATCTTAGAATTTTAGAATCTCTAATTTTTTGACGATGATTCGAAAAAATTAAAAATGGTTTCCAGGTTAACTCTATGTAATCAAAGGGTCATGTTCTTTAAGATGTGTCACTCGATGCTTATAAATGGATTGATAAGTGAATATTTAAACAAAATAAGAATTGATTGTGGACACATTTCACTAAATACCACCCGTGAGAAATTACATAGGCCTATACAGAGAATTTGAAATTGATGAATGGGTTAACCTGGAATAGTGTTTGCATAGAAAATTGGATAGAAAACTACAGGAATCGAATTCAAGGTTGGTTGGGAGTGGTGTGCATGTGGTGATTAATTGTGCGTATCTGTAAGTGCGAGGATTGAAGTGGATGAATGAGAGTTTACATACATAAAAAATAACTTGCATAAATGTTCGCAAATGACTTTGAGAATTGTGAGCAATTGAATTATTGACCGGTAGATTTGGGTTGAAAGGAGAATTGCTTCTGTACAGCTTCTAAGTTGATTTGAAGGGATCGATCCAAGAATATAGTAGGTCCATTTGCAAGAATGGGGCGATAAATTGTGAAGATGTACCGGTCATGTGGTTAGGTTTTCGCTTGGAATTTAGCTCTCTAAGATGATTTGTTAATATGATTGAGTTGCGTGTGTTGATTGTTCCTTGATTGTAAGCGGAAATGAGAAGAGTTGAAGGGTAGCACTTGCGGAGCTGTGATGTGCTAAACTCCTTCTGAACGTAGTCTTGCTGTGCCACGAGAGGTCGCTAATGAGGGTTTCCTCTAAAATCTCCCTTGGGCCTCCAGCTAAATGTGGGATACTTTATGCAGTTGCAATGTTTCATAGGTGTTTGACCGGAGCTTGTTGCTGGTCCTGAGTGATTTGCGGGGCATGTTGCCCTTGCCTTGTGATTACCTTAGTGAATAAATTGTTGAGATTTGCAGTTGAAGACCCCAAATACTTTACAAATGCGGCAAAGTTGGCTGGAGAAGGGATGGACCTAATTTGATTTTAAGAAAAACTTGCTGTACACTCCACCCCTGCATATTGCTAGTCCTTATATTTTTATATTGAATTAGCTCTAAAAATTAATGTAATTTTAAACCCTACAAAATATTCTCTCCCAAAATTAGCCCGGGTGATATAGCTCTGCCTAAATCTCTCGCTTCTGAAAAGAACAAGAATATACTTATAACCCTTAAAATGGAATGGTGTCATTTAATATAAAGTGCACTGAAGGTAAATAAATGTCTTATTCTTTTTTACATCTAAGAGTAGAAGAACCAAAACTTCAAAATGACTCGACTTAAAGACAGGATTAATAGGTTGATATCAAAGTTAATGACATATACCCACTTATATGTACCAGGTTAATTATCACAAATATTATATGTAAAACTGGATTTTGTAAAGATGAGGGATCCATAAGTTATTTCAACCGTAATAAAATCTAACCTAACTTAACCCGAACCTAAACTAACATAGCATATTCTAGATTGGGTTGGTTAGGTTAGGTTAGGTTAGGTTATATTAGGGTCCAAAATCTTGGGATGTCTCTTCTTTACAAGATTTGTTAAATCTAATAAAATCCATAAGAAAGACGTTCCTCTATACCCCATATTTTCCGCTCCTATGGAATTTCAAAGTCTTTTGTACTTGTACTTTCCAAACATTCCCGTAATGACTCTATTATATGGAACTGATAGAAATTTGTTGAAAATCTTTTCCCCATTCAGCTGAAAATGACATAATGCTAAGTTATGACGTAGAGAACTTATTTACAAATATCCCACTGGAAGAAACGAGTTGTTTCTGTCTAAACTCCCTTTTTCACTCACGCAGCATTGTATTAAGAATTACTAAAGACCTTTTCAAGTTACTTTTAGAACAAGCTGTAGTAAATTCGTAGTTATTTTTTAATAAAAAAAATCTATGTACAAAAATGAGGGTGTCTAGATGCGTCTAGCATTAATTGGGTTTAACTTTCGCAAATTCCTTTCTGTGTTATCACAAATACATTTAGCTTCAAATTGAGCAGCTGAATTTAAACCCATTCCATGTATATAGACGATTTAGTGATAATATATTTGTTTTAAGGCAATCACGTAAACAACTCGAGGCATTTTTAACTACCCAAATTCTCGCCATCCAAGCATAAAATATACCCTGGATAAAGAATAAGATGGTTGGCTCCCTTTGTAGATATTTATATTAGCCGAGATGGACAACACTTTCAAATATCAATTGATAGGAAATACAGAATTTTAGTCCTAGCTTATCCTTTTCAGCTTTATCTCAGAAAATTGAAATTAACTACTTAAAAGAATTTTTTTCTATCGAACATACTAAACTTGTTTCACATATAAATTAATCGACCTAGGATTTAACTTATGGAAGAAACACTAAAAATAATGACTACTTGGACAAAAAATGAATATGTTTCCTAATATAATTTACTCATCCAAAACATTAGTATAGCTCAAAAATTAGCCCAATCTATTAGTCTATGTTTTGGTAATAAAACAACAGACTTAGTAAATGATTTCAAAAAAGCAATAAATAAATTTTACCCATTCCTAAAGCTAAAATTTATACTGAATTATTCCAATGCCGTTCTTCTATTATTTATAATACCGTGTGAGTTATGTGACTTATCTAATATTGAATCGACTAAAAGATGGATTCAGTGTCGCATGGGGCAGCATCGGTGGCAATTGGTTGGCACTACGTGACTAGTCCTAAACAAACCAAACACATCGCCTATTAAGGATCATGTGCGCAAATATGGAAAACCCAAATTTCTCTCGACAACTTCAAAATATGCAGTGATGTCACAAATCACAATGATCTTAGAATTTTAGAATCTCTATTTTTTTTAGAACAAAAATAAAATTTAAATTACCAAAAAAGATCCCTCTAAATCTTATCGTAGAGAATATAGCTTTCAGCTTACATAAATTATCTCACTCTCATTTTACGCTTTTAATCTAATTACCAATTTCTGGAGATCGAAACGTCCTTAACTCTGCTCTGTGCTTTGTCCTTACCTATATTATAAATATATATATATATATATATATATATATATATATATATATATATATATATATATATATATATACTTATATATATATAAGTATATATATATATATATATATATATATATATATATATATATATATATATATATATATATATATATATATATATAGAGAGAGAGAGAGAGAGAGAGAGAGAGAGAGAGAGAGAGATTTAAGGACAAAGCAGAGATAAGGACGTTTCGATGTCCAGAAATTGGTAATTAGATTAAAAGCGTAAAATGATGGTGTTGGAGATTGTTCTCTCTGACCTCTTTCTAGTCGTCTTTTGGCACACTGGAGCTCGGGAAGTCCCCATTTTCAAGCGTTTCCAGAGTAACTGACCATCAACGACCAAAATATGAAAAAAAAACCCACTAATTTTGCTTGGGTTAAGACAAAAAAATATTGCAATAAATATAATAAATTTGATCTCAGGTGTATAATTGGCTATGATTATACCTCGTTGATCATTCAGATCAATATTACCAAGATGAGAGGAACTGAACAAAAGGGGAAGGGGTGTTGAATGACAATTCAAGAATTCTCGGTGCAGATTGTCGGTCTTGATGTGTCGGTTGGTGGTACACTATTTAATTTGATCATAAGTTCAACTTTACAGACTTTGGGGGATTCGTCGTGGAAAGTTGCACTTCCGTAGTCTAGTCTTTCATCTCTGTGAGCATGAGTGTCAGTTGTAAGTTATTAAGATTTGCACGAATCTGTCCTTTATTTATTGACATCATAAGCTTGTTATTATACTGTTTTATCCTCTACGGTCCGATATAAGAGGGGCGGATATACTTGCCCGTTCTTGAGTGTGGCTCACGAAGACATGATTGCATAATTGCAAATGTTTGGGAATGTAGATCTTCTGCTAAGCTAATTATCTGAATATTATCACTCCTACTGAAATAATCCTGGATTACAGGTCCGGAATTATTTGACTCTTGAGGGAGTCATAACCTCATGTGGCAATAGATCTCCCGTGAGAGGTAGAAGGCATCCGTATGACATTTGTGCTGGGAGTATTTGTGTTCTGACTTGGAGGAGTTACGCAGAATCAAGGGGACGGGAAGTAGGTTTTCTAATCATCTATATAAACTGCCTTTTGATACAATGGAAGATTTGAGTCTTATTCGTTCCAGAGAACTGTTTACCCTTAGGTTCCTAGGGCTAATTCAGACACGTTGTGTTGTCTTCAGCATCAATAGCTTGCTAAATAGTCCCGAATGAAATTGTAAGCTGTTGTCAAAGGTTATTTGCCCTAGTGCACCGAATCAGGACACTTAGCCTTTCAAAAGACCTCAACTATTGAGGGTAAAAACTTTTATCCATTTAGGGAATCTACAAATGACCTAAGGGTGGTACTTAGAGCTTCCGATAGTGGTGTGAAAAGGACTAATGAGGTCTAGATAGACTGTGTGAATGGTGTATCTGGTGGCTTTGTGTGGCTGTGTGTGGCTGTGTACTTTTTAATTTTTGGCAAGCTGTGCAACTTTTGAACCAATCTCGTACTTGTCTTAACGCATTCTTTTCGATGCGAATTGATTGGGAATCAATTTCAAAGTAAATCGAGCACCTAGATGTTTAGATTGTGCATTAATCATATATAATCCTACGATAGTGATGAATGAGTTATGGTATGATTAAGCTTTATGACGAATCACAAATGATGCAACTCGAGAAGGTAGAGTGATTTTGTGTAGTTAAAGGGTAGTTGATGGATCAGTTTATAATAAAATCAACTTCTTAGTTTAGGGGTGAGTGCCAGCGAGAGCTTCACAACTCATGATTGCACATAATGGAAGGACTATAGAGACTGGATTAACGGATGGGGTCAGAAAATTGCCTTCCCTGGTGAGTGGCACTGGCGAGAGAGCGTCACCCGTATTCTGTGTCGGGTGTCGTTGGTGAAATGAATGATAACCTTGAGGACGCGAGTTTTTCGAAGGGTGTTCGTAAAATTACAAAAAGTTGTTCTCAAGATAGCGCGACTCACGGTGTGAACGTAGAATCACTGCCCTATAGTGTGTGTTTGACATGTTTTATAGCTAAAATATGGTTAAATGTTTATGCTATAAGTGGAAAAGTTAGGTTCGGTACCCTTAATCGCATAGCTAAAATAACCTAGGCTTTCTCCATTCACTGTCATGAAACTGCTCTAGGGCTGTCCCCACAACTATGTTTGAAGCATCTGTAGGGAGGTTTAGGGAACAGTCCTTTTCTATGGAGTACCAAAAAACTTCTTATACGCCACTTTTAACTTTTCTGAAATCGTTTTCCGCTTCATCGTCCCAAACTAAAATGGAATTGTGGCAAAGTTTTTCCGCGTGATTTAGGGGGTCTAGTTAAGGGAAATATGGTAATCACGCGAGCCTTAAGAACCTTCTGAACTTAACAAGGTTAAAATTATTGCATCTGTATTAAAGTGCATTTTTGTGGCAATTACTTAGTTGCTACTACCTTACAGGCATCTGGGGCGGTAGCATTTGAATCTACCTTCGAGTCTAAAGCACAAAAATCTACTGAGTTAACTTCGAAGACGCATTTTAGAAAATTTATCTGCAACTTATGCAATAACAATCGTAAAAATAAGTTTTCTTCATCGATCTCAAATTCTAATGGAAAGTCGTTAACATAGCCGAGCACGGAGCCAAATCATTTAAAAATAATGGTTACTGTATCGTCGGAACGATTGGACGAAGTAGGAAAGTAATTTTGGAATTGCAACCCATTCGAACATACCAATCGGCGAGGATCGCTAGCCTCGCTAGTTTTATAAGTATTTGAAAGAAAGCTTCCTTCTGATCTCGAGAATACCTTACAATCTTTCAAGTTTGCTGCATTCTCAGTTAAATAAAGATTGAGAAAGTGAATTAAATAGCCTATAATCACGGGTTACTCTGTAAGATTGATCTAAATTCTGATTAAAAGTTATATGGCGAAAGATGGTTTTGCAGGTTGAATTTTTCCTCCGCTCAACAATGAATGGACTATTTCTTTGGTAACCACTAATAACTAAGGAAAAAGCCTTTTTGGTCTACATGCAACTGTGGGACCTTCAGTGAAAATTCGAGGGAGGAATGACGAGAGAGTAGCGAAGTGTTCACTATACCAAGTTCACCACTGCTTTTTATTCTCCTTATATAAGTCACTAAGCTCTGAGAGAAGTCCACTGAATGGTGAATTTTTGAAAGAGAGATAATGCCACAAGGTGTGTTTAATCATGACGCAAAACAGGACTATTCACTAGTTGAGACTATCCGTCTATCTCATCGTGCACTAAGATCTTTCAAGGGAAATTTCGTCGAAGCCCAAGAAAAGGCGTTATAGTTCTTTCTCTGAAGGTCTTGATAGGGGTTTCTATCACCGTCTGAATGGGGATACAGGTCTCTTCAGTTTCCTTTTGGGAGAGTGATGCATATTGATGACCTTGAGGTCATCAATATACATGCAGGCGTTCGCAAGGACTGTAGATGGCACATTTCGCACTCATACTACTACTCTGTCATGAAGTTTCCCTGTCTGTTGCTGAATTTTTGCACCTGGGACGGCATTGATGGGCTTGGTTACTGAAATCCTTCTGGTAACAGTTATAAGTCGGAGGATACTCCAGCAAGATGTGGCGGTGCTTCCTCTTGATGTAGCTTTGTCTGTTCGAATTTCCAAGACTCTTTAACAGTGTAGCTACGTTAGCAGTGAGAGAGGCCACAGAAGTTGCCTGTAATTCGACGCACGTCTACCAGAGTTCTTCTTGATTGGACCGACCCGATGATGGCTCACTCTTTCCTAGCACAGGGGGCTTTTGGGGGCTAACTGGTCCAGAAGAGTGTCCCTTGCTAAGATCATAAGCTTTTGTTGAATGTGGGTCGGCAGCTGACTCTCGACAGATTTCCTGAGGAAGTTCTGTCTAGTGATATTTTGCAACGTGTCTCGTAATCTCTGGAGGAAATCTGCAGGATATAGGTGAGAGAGTTACGTGTTAGTGGCTAACATCTTTCCTTCCTGGAGTTTGTGTGATTATGGCGCTTGAGAAACTCAGCCTTTAGCGTCGCGTAGGTACAAAGGCTGCCCATGTTGCATAATGCATGAGGGGGGAAAGGGCATTGTCGATCACGTGGTGGATGAACGCACGCACCAGCAATTTGTTTGTTTGATAGCTCTTGATCCTATACAAGCAGAAAAGAGTTCTATTTAGCCAAATCACAACGTGGAGAGTTCTTTTAGCATTGTGTGAGTAAAATGGGATTAACGGGTTGGCTTACTACGGTATCTTGGCTGTCTGTCTGTTTGTTTGCCATCATATTTCTGTCGCTTGTGTTGGTTTGGATTGCCGTTTTTTTCAGTTAGTTGCTGCTGCCGTGTTTTTCAGGGTTGTTGACATCAATGGTCACTCTAGACTGGGTTACCAAGTTTTTGTGGTCACCCTGAGGAGAGTAACCAGGTTTCTATATAAATTTTCACGCGTTCAGGATTGACTACGGCGTTTATTTTCGTGGCAAGTAAGAGGAACACTTTCTCAGCATCAAATAGAATTTTAAAGGAAAAATATCTTCTAAAATAGTAAATCACAGTTATGAAAATGAGAGCGATTACTACTAAGATGAACAAGAATGAGGGACGATTGCGTTCTAAGTTAATCCAAAGGAGGAAGATAGAAGCCAAAAAAATCAATGCAGAAGAATGAATGTGCATTACACATTGGTAGTAAGTCTAGCTCCTAATAATCGTAATAATTAATACTAGGTCGGCTGAGATTGTTTTAAATAGTAGGTGAAATAACAATAATTGACAAGATGGTGTATTAAATTCAACCACTAGTAACAAAGTGGGCCCCTGACTCACTAGTGGGGCTGAATTTTCAGGTTTTGGAGGTATACTTGATACTCGTATTTCCATTGATGGGTTATCCACATCGGAATATAATATGGGATCGATTGTCCTGTGCTGCTAGGGCGTTATAGAAATATTATGACTGTTGCCGCCGAGTTGTTAGATATGTTTACGATTGTTTGGACATCTTTGTCCTCAGAGGGGATAGCGACACACACACACACACACACACATATATATATATATATATATATATATATATATATATATATATATATATATATATATATATTTTTATCATCTCACTTACTGATCTATTATAGCATCAATTTATTGTACTTTCTATATGCTTGTCTGATTTTCTCCCTTTGCCTGTCTGTCTCTCATGCTTTCTCGCTCAATAATGGACTACAGGCCCCTTTCGACATTCACTAGTTTGAAGCTGGGAGCAACTGAATGTTAATTCAGTCTGAGTTCATAAAAATGGCAACGAGTGGCCAAAATAAATACAATACAAAGTAGTACCGATATGAACTGAAATCAGTCTACTGTATTCTGCTCATATAACTGACTTTGTTACTTCTAAGAACTTTTCTCTCTTATAAATGCTTGCACTAACTATTAAAGCTGATATATTACGATTATAACGGAATTATTAAGAATACAACTTGGTTCCCATAGACACTAGTACAGAATTTTGCTCAGAGTTTTTTCCATTAAAAATCAAGCATGTAAGCATGGGCGTGACACTTCACCATTTTTTCGGGTCAACACAAATTTTCGACGGAACACTCTAAGTAGCGAAGGAAGACCATGACCCCTGGCCGCCAAGCAACGTTGTCACGAAAGGGCTCATTCCAGTTGGCGATTGAGTTGGTGATGTTTACAATGGAATTACTGGAAGAGAAGAAGATGGCTGGTAAAAGGATAAATATGAATGTGGGTGTGGCTGTGGCTACACAGACCTTTATTGTATGGGATTTCTAACAGTGATTTCATGAACTACATCAGAATAAAGGTGGAAGGACAGGCCCGAATCACGAAGAAGGGAGCCAAGAGGAAGTAAGTAGTTGCGAAAGAGGAGGGAACCAACGACTGAGCCCTGAGGCACCCCAAAATGAATGGGCGCGGGCTCGGAGATGATGATGGTATATTTATTGGAAAGAGTACAAGACATTATTATAAATTAATTTATATAATGTTATTTAGTAATAATGTTGAAAAAAAAGGAAAAATTTATCGCTGAGAAGGAGAAGGATTTAGTAGAAGGCATAGGTACATATAGAGGGGTTCTCCTGGAGCATGGTACGCAAGAGTTCAGCTTTTTACATAAAAAAAAAATTATTTAACATTCTAATTTTTACCCAATAATAGGGTTTTGCTTATAGATTCTAATTTCAATTTGCTATTACAATGTTTGGTTGATATATGTTAATATCATTGCTTATTTATCCACTTATTTATTTACTCATATCTACTATATTATTATCTTACACTTATTCTTGTTTATTGCTATATATTACACTTGTTCTTAATTGATACTATACAACTACACTTCCAGTTATCGCTACTTAATAATTAGCTTATGCTCACTTGTTAGCTTATTACTGCTAATTAGTTGTTATGCACTGGTTTTTTCTGTTAATGATTTCTATTTACATCAATATTGATACTTACTATTTATGTAGTCATATTTATTCAGTGGTTTATTATTTACTATTCACATTAATATAACTTAGTTATTTATGTATTTGTATTTATGCACTGTTTTATTCATTTACAATTCTCATTAATATAATTTAGTTATTTATGTAACTATATTTATGCACCGTTTTGTTTTATTATTCACATTACTATAATTTTTTATTAATTATGTATTTATATTTATTCTTCCGAATTTCACTTTTAATTGTTTAACACTTTTTAATTTTTAGTTTATTTCTGATGTCCTCATCCCGCACTTTATGCTTTTGTAAGTCGACCCGTTCACTGTGTGTAAGCTTGTATATGGTATATACATCGTTCCGCTGCACAGGAGACTTTTGATTTCCTTTGGGGACCACGGCCCCTCAAAGGTCCACTTGGAGTCCCCGTTTCGGATTCCCTGAGTTATCTTCACTTGGTTGTTCTTTTCCGGACGCCGTCCGATGCTAGCGAAGATTTTTAAGTTGAGTTCCTCCCCGTCGAAAAAGTGTCCTTTTTCAAGGACTTCGATTTTGTCGGTGAGAGGCACTCCTGGATACCTATCATCATCCTCCGAGCTTTCTTCTGATTCTGTTTGTTTGTCCTCTTCTACTTTTGCTGCTGCTCTGATGTTTTTTTTCTTACGTTTGTTCTTCAGGCTGCTTCTGGTGGTTGCTGGGCTTTCTTTACTATCTTCTCTTTTTTCTTTTTCCATTTCCTGGCTAACGTTTTCTTTCGTGCTCTTTGGTTGTTGTTGTTGCTCTTCATTTTGTTTTGGCTTATCCTTTGGAGTCACCGCCGGATCTTCCACAAATTTGATGTTGAGCACGTCCTGAGATGCTGGGTTCAGGGGGGAAACCACAGCTTCTTTTTGACTCCATTGTGTTGGAGCATATTATTTAGCTCCTCCGAGAAGCTTCCGGGGCGTGCAAGGTTTGCCAAGTGGGCGACGAGGACCATGGTCATGATTTCCTTGCACTCCACTGGCATGACGAGTTTCGGAGAAGCTCTTTCCGTAGTCGTCGTGGTTGGATGAGCAGATGCTGCTGCGGCGTAAGATCCTGCGCTGGACTTTGCCTCCTTTTCCTTTTTTAGTATTCGTCTCTTCTCTCGAATAATTTCTTTGCGCAGGGGATATCTCATGGCCAGGGCCCGGTGTTCCCCTCCGCAGTTTGCACATCTCTCTTTTCCTTCTTTACATTCTCTACAACCGTGGCCGTTTCGAGAGCATGCCGCACAGGTCTGTTCATTTTTGGGACAGTCCCTTGTAGCATGGCTTTCCAAGGAGAGGCAGATTTGGCAGTTTTCCAAAAAGATGTAATCTTCTGCCTCAATTTGTTCTGGAGCTACCCTTAGGTAGAACCCCAGAAGGCCGTCCCTCATTGCTTTTTGCACCATTTCGCTTCTGGTGAAAATAATCTTGATGAGCGACTTCCCAATTTTTTCCACTTTGGAAATCTTGACCCAGGACTGCTTGGATATCAGTTCTGCCTTGATGTCCGCGGTGGAGTTGTCCAAAAAAAGGGGTCGACTCTCCTCAGGATAATGGTGCGACTCACGAGTAGTTCGTGGGGGACAATCGCTTCCAGCCCTATTTCCCTTAGGAAAATTTTTGCTTCTTCTGAAACAAGGACCTCCACGTCCTTGTTCTTCCAGCACACCGCTGCCCACCCATTTGGTGTCTCGAGGAGACGGGTAAGTTCGATGTTTAATTTGCCAACTATCTTCTCGAACACGGCTTCTCTGGTTAGCTTTTGTTGCCCCGCAATTAACCGGAGGGGGATCCGTTTAGGGGTCTGGGGAGCTGGGGGACCCATGTCCCCCTGCGGGAAGTGCTGCCCTTCCCCCTTCTGGGCCTCGCCTGTGTCACGGGGAGGTGGAGGACCTCACTGCACAAATGACGAGTGCGAGATTTGTATTTTAGTGGCGATTTTTGGCAGTCCTTACCAAAAACATTTCCTCCTTTGCTGGGAGGAGGTGATTCGGAACACTGCACTTCTACTACTCAAGGTACTTAAGGTCTACTCGGCTCGGAGAGGTTATCGAGCGCGACCGACTGAGTGCGGGAGAAGAGGTATGAGCGGAACCAATCAAGTGCAGCGCCCGAGAGACCAAGAAAAGTGTGAATACGATCAAGGAGGACAGTGCGGTCGATGGTGTCGAAAGCAGAGGAGAGGTCTAGGAGGACTAGAATGGACATACAACCCATATCGGCTGTTCTACGTAAACCGTCTGAAACAGTAAGAAGAGCGGTTTCAGCAGAGTGCTTCGCTTTGAACTTCGACTGGTACATTTCATCGATATTGCAATCAGAAATATGGTCATTAAGGCGAGAGAAAACCACTCTCTCGAGGATCTTAGAGAGGAATGGAAGCTGTGAGATAGAGCGATAGTTAGATGGTTCAGAGGGGTTAAGGTGTGTTTTTTAAGGATAGGACGAATTGAGGCATGTTTGAAGGAAGAGGGAACCACCCCTTTGGCAAGTGAAGTGTCAAAGAGATGAAGAATCAGAGTGAGGACAGCAGGGAGAAGTATGGTTGGGGAGAAGAGCATGGGCTTGTTCAGACGATTGGGTTAGTATAGCGCGAAGGTTAATAACTTTATCAGAGAAAAATTTAGAAAAATTAGAGTGGTTGATGGGAGGAGATGCGGGGAAAATGTGGCTTGACAAAGAAAGACGAGAGAGGAGAAGAAAGATAGTACGAGGGTCATTCTTGCCCCTCAGACTAAAGTTTGCGTGAATGAGCCTCACGCGCTGATTTTAATTTGGAAGAATAAGTCGAGGTAGCAAGGCAATAGGCAAGTGAGAGGGGGGTCGTGTCCTGCCCACGGGAGCGTGCTTTACGAAGGGCTCGTTCATGAGCACGTAAGGACCTCCTTGAACGAAGGAGTTCCATGGTGAACCAAAGGGTGCGGTGATGGCGGTTTGAAGGAGTGATAAGAGAGGCGTGCACGTCAAGGCAGGTGAGTAATGATTGGTGCAGAGAGTTTAAGGTTTGGTCAGGTGAAGAAGTAACCATTTTGTAACTACTTGAGCATATAATTCAACTTGTTCACGGAACTAGGGCAAGGGTGAAACCTATGGCATAAAAGCAAGATACATTCTGGTGGAGGGCTCTTTCACATGCACTATGCTTAGCCATCATCTTCAACTATTTAACAGAGCCACGCAAGTCCCCAGTACAAATTCATATCTTCTCACAATCGAATCTCCCAAATAATGCTAGAGACCTTCAAGGTTCTTATTGCAGAGCCCTAACAAGAAGTCACTTAGGTTCCATACCTGGCAATTGGAGAGAATTGGCTCTTCAATTTGTGGAACGCTGGGATTTTCCGCGTGTACTTGGTGCCATTGACGGCAGCAATATCGCTATCAAACGCCCATCAAACGGAAGCTCATACTACTACAACTACTTCTTGTAGTATTTTTACTATACATCGTCGATCTAAACTACAAATTCATCTACTCTGATTTTTGTGGCTAAAGAGGTAGCTCAGATGGAGGGTACATGCTGATATGATCATAGGTCTGCACTTGATAGCAAAATAGCAAAAAACATGAATATCATCTACTGAGCCACTGTTCAAGTAAAAAGTACCAATTACTAATTAAATAATTGGAAATGCTACCTTCCCATTGAAATCGTGGTTCATGAAACCATTCTTTGTGCGCAACCTGACGAAGGAGAAACTGCCTTCCTATTGAAGTCGTGGTTCATGAAACCATTCTTTGTGCACAACTTGACCAAGGAGAAACTGCCTTCCCATTGAATTTGTGGTTCATGAAACCATTCTTTGTGCGCAACCTAACCAAGGAAAACTGCCTTCCCATTGAAGTCGTGGTTCATGAAACCATTCTTTGTGCGCAACCTAACCAAGGAGAAACGCATTCTTACTTATCTGTTATTCAGTGCCTGTGGGTTGGTGTAGAATGCGCTTGGCATGATGACAAGCTGCCTTCGGTGTTTTCTTACAACAATGCTGATGAGCCTTCACTATGTTGTCCAGTCTTTTACTATTACAAGTATGGATTACTATTTCAGAAAAAATCAAAATATCTGAATTAGAAATAATTTATTTAATATTTTTTCACGCTCACCAAAATTCGTAACCATATATTACACATGTTAATATGTAGTTATTTTTATTGCAGTGACAGGCTGTGTACACTGTATGCTGTCTATAGGAAGGTACCTGTGTGAAATATTGACAATGGAAACATGCACATATGCATATATCTCTCATGAGCGCGAGAGAATGATGAAATATATCCAAGATGATGGCCCTGAATTTGCAAGTATGATCACTGCAGTTCAGAATGACGGGCTTGAAATGTTCCACATCGGATATGTGGTCCCCTGTGAAGCAAATGCTATACACGCTCCAATAGGTAGCACCAAGTGCTGCTAGAGTAGTAGCTACCTAGGGTTGAAATTACTGCGCGGCATTGTCGCTACTTTTTCATTCGTTCATTGTTTTAAAGTTACAAATCCTATTCCGTTACATTCGTAAAGAATCCGGTTTTGACTCGGTTATGAACAGAATCAATACGATTAACGTCTGCCCGAGACTGTTTTAAAAACGTTAAATTCAGTGTCTGCATATCGAATGCTTTAGACACATGCCGAATGTTGTCGGTGATTCTTGGTAACAATATATTACAGTATATTACATTCGTTGTCAGTCGTTGAAGGCGACGAATGGACATAATGTGACCGAATATGAGCAAATGAAACCGAGTAATCCGGAATCGTCCTGATTTGTCCAGATTTGATTGCTAGTCGCACCAAGTTGCTACCGAATTACTGAAAGTCTGAACAAAACTGTCAGCGGGTTGAAAATTTTCTGGGTTGTCGCCGACTGCTACAACTTCTAAAGTGTTCTGCAGACAATTGAAGCTTGTTTCCATGAGTATCTGCGGAGTCCATACCCAGTCGCTACTCAGTTGCACTCGGTTCCAAGGTCGTGAATGTGGGAAGGATTTGTATGGCCAAGTCGAGTATATTTCTTTCCACCCAGAACAAATTTGTCACATGGAGTGCAGTTAGTCGTTGGATGGAGTTCCGATTAGGATCGATTTATGGTGACTGCCATAGATGTAACGACCCGTGGTTCGGACCCTAGTATCAGTGTGTATCTGTGAGTAAACAAAGCAATCTCTCTCTCTCTCTCTCTCTCTCTTATGGTAATGAGGGTGTAAGTTCAGGAGAATTGCGGGCCCTCTAATTCTACTAAACCGCAATTAGTCTCCTCTTCTTGCGACTCGGATTATGTATCTTGCCTAAATTTTATTTTTCTCTAACATCTCCACTTCCATTATTAATCTATTTTATGAGTCTATGGGAAAGGTATTGTTAGTTTTAATGTAAAACCTCCCCAACTTTTCTGGCTATAAGCAAACTTCTTTCATCTTTCAGCACATACAACTACTAAGTGGCAAAAATGTTCCTTTGCTACTATTTTTTCGTTAAAAAATATATAAATTTATAACTCTACTAAATATTTCTATAATATTGATAATTATCATTTTATCATTATTACTTTTATACTTCCTCTTCAGTAATACTTCTGCTCTCATTTAAACGTCGCATCGCTGTTTTTCAAGGAGTTACAGCTCATTCTGGCCGCCCTTGGACGAGAAACAGAAGAGCTTCGTTGTTTCAAAGTTAGGAAAGTATCTTGGGTTGACGCGACCGAGCGGGGAAGAACTGTCGCTTTTATAATAAACTTAGATTGTTATTGAATTACATAGAATTTTACTGTGTTAAATTTCTCCATAGTGCAGTATGAAATCTTGTATTAAAGTTTATGGCTAGGGTGTATGGAAGTGAGCATGAAGCCATGGTCATAGGTTTAATGGTTATGAGCGCTGCTTATTGTACAGGATGAGTGTATAGGTTGGGTGAAATGAGTTGAATTCAGTTGGGATATACGATAATATCAGTTTAAGCTACGATAAATTCGTCAGAGCAAAACATAACATAATTCAATAGATGAGTAAAGTCACAAGGGCCTATCAGAGGTCATCTGAGTCAACCCCAACTCATAAACTGTACCTGCAAAATTGTGTCTGAACTGCTTAAAAAGGCATCACCATTATGGCTTGTCAAAACACTAAATCATGCAATACATACATCATTAATATAATATATACACAAATTGATATTACAATAAGTAATTTGCCCCAAAACAACTTAAAAACCTATGTTGAAGAGAATGGAAGATTCTCATTAATGAAACCATAAGCTAAAGAGCTTATTTATTTTTGATCGTCCGTTTTTAATTAACTTTAATTAGATTTTGCCTGAGGCATATATGGCCTTAGTGAAGTTATATTTCTAACCACGTATTGTTGCTGTTATCACATGGAGTAGGTTACATTACTTTGACCGCCTGTTACTGTAACGAATACATCACTGTATCAAATTGGTGGTCACACTAATCTGAAAGCCTTTATAGAATTAATTTATTTTTCTATCCTCTATCTTCTTTGATTATTACGATTAGCACTTTTCAAAAGAGTACAATATTGGCCACTACTGTCCTAATAAAGGACCTTTTTAAGCATAGCCACTGAAAACCTTTATTTGCGTGATTAATAATGAGTAATTGATAAGTGATAGATAGGAAGCACGATGGAATATTTTGAATGATAACACATCAACATACATCATAGTACCAATGTGGTAATGTAGCAGTTATTTCAGGCAGAATTCTTCTGAAAGAAGCTTAGATTTACCGTAAAAATGAAGAAAGGGATAGTTTCATTCTTCAAAAAGATAGGATATCAAATATAAAAGTTTAATTTGAAATAATAAACTTAATTAGACATAGAAGGCACCCAGAGAACGCATACCTCATCAAACGCCATGGTCATTAAAACTCAAAACAACCATGAACTAATTTCCGGATCAAGCCAAGACAAGTTTATATTAGTATTACTCATAGATTTTTATTTTTTTTAAATATTATTTCTTATCGCTCCCTTACAATATTTCCCTAAAAAGAATGACTAAAGGGGCGCTTCCTAATGCAATCGCTAGTGGGCGCTATGTACGAAACTGATGGTATTCTTAGATTTACATGCATAAAAGCGGACCATGACCGTCGTGAGATAGGCCTAAATGATGCAAGAATAGTGATTTGAATGTAGTGGAAATGACGGTGGATCTACGCCCAAATCTTTAAGCGTGTATACCTATGAATGTATTTCAGAAGTTAATGAAAATATGTACAAAAGTAGGCCTAGATGCTCCCACAACAATTTCCTCAGGCTTATTTTAAATGTCTTGTTCTTGGTCTATATTGCTATAGGCTGTAAACTATTTGGTTGTGGCACGAACATGTAATTAACTGAATTTAAACACACATCTCACACTCATTAAACTATTAATTTCGGCCTTGAAATGGATAGAATCCCACATATTCATAAATATTAGTCACTTATTATGGTTGATATTTTTCCATTGAAAACGAGATCGACCTTTTTTTTTAATTCACTAAAATGCCAAAATAGGTCCCATCTCTCCATCTTTTTAAAAGATATATAAAAAACCCTCGTGGAGACGGATGCAAATACCTCTGCCAATGCTCAAGTTTCGCTGACATCACAGTGCTCTAATGTGTGCCTAACATATTCCAGATCTCCTTCAGACAGAAATTAAGTGATATCATCTACTTCCTCAACCTTGGAAACTTATCTTCAAAATTTGAAATCATATGTTTATCATAGGTAATTTATGAGTTATCAAAAAAATTGTGATTTTCATTAATGGAAGAATGAATCAGAATTTCTAGCAACACACAATTCCTTCACTTTCATCGTCGCATTAGAAACCATTGTCTAGCTTTGGTAGTTTGCGAATTATCAACATAAATCTAACTTTCCACAATGGCAGAACCGGAGCTTGTATTCGTTCAGATATTACTTTTTATATTTAAGTGATAAACAAAATCTGTTTACAACTTCCAAAATCTTCCTTAATCTGCTACACAATGGTGGCATTCGTATGTTTATACTCTTTACCACTACTGTAATGTAACTTGGTAAAGAGTGCCCCTCCAAGTATATATTTTGATCCTCACAAATCCAACAATCCTGATCTAGATAAATTTGGGAATGTTGGTATAAATATCATAAGTTGTCAATCCCTTGATATTTTCAATTTGACTAACAATTTTTTCAGGCTATTGAAAAAAAAAGTCAGAAAATTTCCGTATTTCACCATGTTAAAGAAAATGCTTAACTGATCCAGAATCTGGATTTGGATCCAAACCCAAATCTAATCAACGTTTTGGGTCCCAGAAATAACCTTAACAAAACTCCATCATAATCTGTTAATAGTCCTTTGAGATACCTTGTAAGGAGTGGACACACAGAAACCTAAAAGGGTTATCAACTTCCGCCTCAATTTCAACTCTCTTAGATTATAATCATTTCTTTCGGATGCTTTTGTTTGCGATGAAACTTTTTCAGGATACTGAATTCGCCAATAGAGATAAAGAATACCCAAGAAAGAATGGATGCTTAATTTTCAAAAAGTGACGATCTTAACCATTGTAATTTTTACTCTAAATAATAATATCATTTAAATAACATTCAATAAAATAGGAAAAATCTCCATTGCTCACGTTTAATATATGTCTTACCTGCCTTGCATTTTTAAATAAACCCTACTTCTATCAAGAGGTTATTATTATCACACTTTCCTTTGCGAGTTCATGTTGAGATGTTGAGGGTGAAACTTGACAGAAGAATCGTCTAGAAGGGTGATTCTCAAACACGTGGTCGTGTGCACAGATGGTGTCGAGGTCATGGACTGGATGATGTCACACAAATCGTATAGAATCACTGGATCCCAAGAGAGGAAAACCATTATTTTTAGCGGTTATCTGGAGTGGAGGAACCCTTAAAATGGATCCATCCAGGCCACACTTTTCCTCGTTGCAGATATTGTGAGGGATCCCCATGTGGAATATCTTGAGCAGACGGAACTTCCACGCGCTGCAGAAGGCCCAGTTAGGCCTAAATTGGTAAGCCTACCCCCCCCCCCCCCCTTCCACAAACGGTAGCCTCAAACCGCGTCCCCTACGATTCACCTTTACGCGGACTAGAAGGGCCTCTGCAAGAAGATTCGAGGCCATCCGAGAGTAGAGCTGTTTCCCGCTAACCCCCCTTGGGGAGAGCCTCGAACATAAATAGAGTTCGACTCCCGTGAGGAGGGACAGAGTTGAGAAGTCTCGCCAGAACCCAGAAGATTTTTCCATGGTTCCAAGTCAAGTGCTAGCAACAAAGCAAAGTGACAGCTGGACTATTTTGTGTATTTGGAATTAGCCCCAGCCAGGAGGTAATTCTCGAAGCACTCCTTATTTCGGGTAGCCGAAATACTCACCCCTGGACCGGAAGTTACTGCCCCCCCCCTTGCTTTTGGAGAACCGTCATCACTCCGACCTCCCGCTCTGAAGTCCGAGTTGCTTCACCTCAAGTGCAGAAGACATCCGTAAGCCAATTCCTCTCCCCTCTTTTAGTAACCAAATTGAGTTAATCCCTCCCCCCCATTTGAATAGTTGCCTCCAAGAATACCTTAAGTTCTAACTTCATAGCCTGATATATAACTACAATTTCCCCTTTCATTTACTGATGTGATTTTGCCCGTTAATTCTCTGAGGTAATTTTACCCATCAATTCTCTCATTATTTTTGTGTAAATAAAATTATATTTTTGTACATGTCTCTTTAAATAACCTTGAGCTTTGCCATTCTCCATAATTTACCTGACCTCGTTGCACTCTCTCACGCTACTCAGCCCGTCTAAACTCGTGGTTTTCCGTCCCTTTTATCGGTTCACTTTCAAGTTATTGGTCCCTCCCTCATAGATATAATATGGTATTGATATAATGTAGTGTCATACCACGACAGATATGTACCTACTACTCTTATCTTGGAGCTGATTCTCTGCTCAGTTCACTCTTTGCCTAAAGCTGGCAGCAACAGACGTATCATTCACTTTACATCCATTAGGTAGTTTGGTGCTATCCGATTTCTTGTTGTGTAAGGAGATACACTGTGCTCTGAATATAACATAACATAACATAACATAATTTCATGGATGACAAAAGCCACAAGGGCCTATCAAAGGTCATCCGCATCCATCAAAACATACCCACAAAAAACACCATCGTCATGGGAAGACAAAATCAAAGTCCCCTACAATATAATATAATATGGGTCATTAATTTAGTTATTATGATAATACGAGACTGTACGTTTATATTATTGTGGATTAGCAATTACATGCATCATTTGAAATTAGTTTTAAGATATTCTTTTAAAAAATATATGAAATTAATCCTTTTGTGTCCTTACGAGGCACGATGGATAATTTAACAGAATCAGTTGAAGCTCCCAAAACAAAGCGCAAACGCTCTATCAATCGTAGAATAGTACGGCGTAGCTAACCTGTGATAGATGGATTTATATGTTGTGTTTAAAGAGCTGAATGAGAATTCTTTTAAACCAAATAAGCTGCATAGAACCTTGCAACTTAGAACCTACGTTGTTTTTTTAACAATATAAGTCAAAAATGACAAAATAAATTATCTTCTTTATAACAGGCTAAGTAAAAAAGAGGCTCGCAAAAGAATTTAAATCTTGCCTATAGTCTGACTAAGTAAAAAAATGCTCTTCGAAAAAATTAGCCCGTAGATGAATTTTTACCTTCGTTGTAACTCTTTGTAAAAAAAAAGGTCCGCAGAAGAATTTTTAGCTTCGTCATAACAGTCTGACTAAGTAAAAAAAGGCTCACATAATTTTTTTTATCTTCGTTCTAACAGTTTGATTAAGTTAAAAAAGGCTCGTAGAAGAATTGTTATATTCTTTATAACAGTCTGATTACGTCCCAATCTCTTCTGACCAGAGAAGAGAGACAAAAATCTCGTATAAAACAACTTTCCGCGGTGCCAAGTAAAGTAGTCCTTTTATGGAGAGATAAACTGACAGAAAACCATATTTAATAAGGTTTTGTGAGGCGAACTAGTTGCCAAGAAGATAATTAAAGCTACAGATGACGCTATTTTGCTCAATAACGCAATAATGTGACGCATCCAATGCATATCCGCAGACTAAAAGGAGCAAACTTTAGAAGATCTCAGAAATTCTCTATGGACAGCACTGCTCTGCTCTTTTGAATGTTTCTTAAGAAGTTCTTAATAGTTAAGGAAATGTTTGTTTGCATTTGATTTGAAGCAACCGCAAGAACAAGGATATTTTCAATGCTATGGGTAAACTCTCCATAGATCACAAGTTAAACTAGATCAAAGTATACAATTATAGTGTTAATAGTCCCTCATCAGTGATGGCAAACCATGTAGGACTGCATGGAATGCTATCACAAATGCATCGTCATATTAAAATAAATCACTGCCTCATCCACCAACAAAGGTTGTCATCAAAAGATCTATCTCGGAGCTTCTTTTACTTGAAAAGACGAAAAAGGTTTTCTACTTCCTTTGTGAGATGTCAACGTTCTTACAATATCAAGGTCTTAAGAATGCTCAATATTTCTGTCACTCACACTTTCTTGATTGCCTTACACTTCTAAAAGATATATTTGAGTATTTTAATAAACAATACTGAATGAACTTCAAGGAAAAGGTAAATGGGTGTTTGGTCTTCTTCAGCTTGCCTTAACGGCTCTGAAGCTGCTGTCTTTCCATCACTACTAGGAATTTATACCAAAGATGGATTTGAATTTTGACGAAACACTGGATTTCGCGGAAAAGAAACGAGATTTACACGATATTTACAGAAACTAGTTGAAAGTTTTCATTAAAGATTCCCTGCTTTACTTACTGAGTATTTTATTTTCTTCAGTTTAGGATGACTATTTTAAACCTTATATAAAAGTGAAAAAGGAGTTAGATTCGAACCTGTGTCACTAAGCGCTCTTTGCTATTAGAACCACGATGCTCATCGTTTACCGCTTACTGAATAAAAAACCTAGACTTCGTTATTCAAGGCTTCTTGAAGAAATTTACGCAGATCACAAGCAATTAAATATTGTGTCCTCCCTCGGCCGCGACCATGTGCTCCAGGCGAGACCCCCGAAGGCCTCGCAAACGTTGCGGACGGAGGACTTCAGCTCGTCAACGTTGATGTGACGGATCTTGCAGGTCTTGCACTCGCAATGCGTCCACGCGTTGTAGTTGAAGGGATTGAGATCGGGCGACTGCGGCGGCCAAAAGTCATTCGACCAGAAGTTCATGTTCTAGAGAGAGAGAGAGAGAGAGAGAGAGAAAATATATATATATATATATATATATATATATATATATATATATATATATATATATATATATATATATATATATATATATATATATATATTTGTGTGTGTGTGTGTGTGTGTGTGTGTGTGTTCCCAAGCCATCTAAACCTTTTTAAATTCTTATAACAGGCGAATCCATTTACGTATTCATTTGATTTTTCATTTCCTTTTACAGGTAAAATTTTCAGCATCAAAATAATAGATGATTTAATTTTTTGAAACTGGTACATTTTCGAACTGTCGATCAGTACATCAAAGTACAACTGCGCTCTTGGATTCTCTGATTGGCAGAATTCAACTAAAATATTTGTATGGTTATTACTATATTCTTATTCTCATGTGTTCTTTAATCGTTAAAGCGATGTAGTTATGCTACTCTATACCTCATTTTTCAAATGACCACATAAAAACTGAGGTGAGTTCAAATCTGGTGAGCTTGGGTGATACTCGATCCTACCTCGTCGTTCGATCCACCGATTGTGAAATATTTCAGCATGGAAACTCATGACATCGTGATGGTAATGAGGACGTTCTCCTTCCTGTTAAAACTAAATGTTCTCATCTCCGTAGAGGTGTCTGTTACATTACAGAAACCCTCTTCCATGTTGAGGTAGCTATGACCGTTATAAGTACCATCGATTATGAATTCGTCACCCACATAAATTCGTGGATTTTGCCGTGACCATTATATGCAAAGATTAATCCGACCATTCAACTTAAATGTATATTCATCAGAACACACAATTTTGCACGTAAATCAGTCACCTTCCGTGTTTTAAACTATAAAGTTTTCGAAAAACTGGATTCGTCAATCCAGATCCTCCTCATTCAAGGCATATAAAAATCTCTGGCTGTAGTTTTTCTATTTACCATTTATCAAACATCTGTGGATACTTCTCTTTCTTTTCCTTTTTCCCCGAGCACCTTGTCTCATTGGATTCTCTTAGTGAACGGTGGAATTCCTGTAACACTTAATCAGAAGTGTTAGCAACTGTACATGTCTTTGGCCGTCAACTCGCTTACTTGAACTCATCATGTACAGTAAAATATACTTCAGATTTCTCGCAGATTCATGAAATGGTAAATCAAGTTGAATGATTAGTTCCGAAATTACATCCCCACTGTTGTTGTGCCTTTGATATCTTCTCAACTTTAAAATAATATATTTGTACCTATTTGCGTTGCTTAAATGATAAGCTCGCGCTTCTATTTCCCATGATTACTGTGGGCAATCAAGGTTGACAATAATTCCACACGTGTATATCCTTAGGCTGTGAAAAGAAATGGAAATCAGTAGCATATGTTAATGGGTTTGCCTATATTAAGTTTTAAACAAAATATATACAGGTTAACCTACTGTTAACGTGGATTCCGAACCACGGGTAGCTACAGTGTATGGCAGTCGCTGAGAACTCCATCCGATGACTAACCACACTCATTGTAGCGTAAATTTGCGAAAAACGGAGGGCCCTGATTCCATTCGGATTATGTATTTATATATATATTATAATGTATGTATAGTTTGGTTGGATTCGCAACTAATGGCATTATTTAACTCAAAATATTTTCGCGAAATATAAAATATATATTAACTTTTCTTCCTTTTTGAAAAAAAAGAGATGTAACTAATTAACACGTAGAAATAAATTTGATGTGACCAAAGCAATCAGGCACACAAAGATATTAACTCTATTAGACTTCAAATTAATAAAGTTCCGCCTGAATGTTCCAAAGCCTATTAATTAATCATTTGTTCACTCTATGTTTAAAGAGCTGATAGGATATGATTGCAAAACACCATTTTTCATTTTTTCAGGAGGCCTAAAGTCCTGTTACTGATCTTCAAAAGTAAACGGGATGAAATATTAAACTTCATCTCGACAAACTCATCAATTAGCTAGCTGATAGGTGATATGTGGATGTGTTTGCTAGGCTGGATAAACATCCGAATTTGACCTTCTCTTCATTATTAATTGCTTGCAATTGACCCTCATCTATAGGGAGTGTATAGAATATACATCTTTCTTTTCCTTCCATCATCTCTTATCATCATTCTAATTCAACATTCTTAGTATGTGGGATGAACTTTTCATTGTTTGCCTCGTATTGTAGAAAAATATATTCTTTTCAGTTTTTGAAATATGAAAAATATCCAACAATTTATTTTAAAAGTGTTTCATTGCATGCAATTCTATTTCATGATGAAAATTCCAAGAATATTAAAATATCTGAAGCGTAGTTTTCAGCAATCCCTTTCAACATCCTTTCAATATTTATGTAATATATTTCATTACAAAAGAAAAAAATAATAGTATTTTTGTATTTACTCGTCTTGCTGCACACACACACACACACACACACACACACACATATATATATATATATATATATATATATATATATATATATATATATATATTTATTATATATCAAAGTGGTGCTCGCTGCCTCAGTGAGCATGGTTCGAATAGCTTCCCTGTACGGATTTTTTCGAAAAAAGGAGGTAATAAAAATATTACTGCAAGGAAAAATTATTCCGTTTTCTATTTCAATGAGGTTTAATGGAATCATTTTCATCATTCTCTCGCGCTACTTTGAGAGATATATACATTTGTATATTTGCCACGCGTTTAATTATTCCTCATTTATTCTTTAAATTCCAAATTAATTTTCTATTTCTTTCATAGTCCCCGTTTGAGCTTGCGATAGTGTTCCTTAAAAGCTATTCTATGTACTAAAGGCATACTTTTAACTGTGATGAAAGCGGTGCTCACTGCCTCAGTGTGCCTGGTTCGAATCGCTTCCCTGCACGTATTTTTTCGAAAAAAGGTAATAAAAATATTACTGTAAGTAAAAATTATTCTGTTTTCTCTTTCAATGTGGTTTAATGGATTCATTTTCATCATTTTCTCGCGCTACTTTGATATATATATATATATATATATATATATATATATATATATATATATATATATATATATATATATATATATACACACCTATTTCTAATCCATGACAGAAGAAAATACACGATGAATCGATTTACAGTAAATGTATAATTATTCACCTTAACTTTCCCTTGATTTCTTTCTACATCTGGTTTGGGCCTAAAGCAAGTATGAGGTGACTCCTGGGTATGGATTTGCCATCACAAGTAATTGTGATAAAAAAGATGAATTTTCCTTTACATATGCATGTTTATGTCCATTGTACATGTACTTACTTTATTTCTCCAGGTTTGTTGACATATTTGAAGGAAATAAGAGGAGGTATGTTAAATGTGGTGCAATGTAGCAACTGTTTAGATTGCTTCGCAAACGCATCATTCTAAATCTCATGATTTCGTCTACTCATCCCAAGACAGAACTAATTTCTTTTTGTCTTGTCAAGAAGCCGATGGCGGTACCCGGGCATGCAAATGGGGGCTTGGGTTCTGTGACAAGGATTGACGCCCACACGCCCGTTTTTCAACCGCGTTGGATGTAAGTGGTTCGGGAAGATAGACACCTCATCAGCCAACCCCTAATTTGCCCTCACGAAATCTTTCCTCAGTCACCGCCGAGCCATTTCATTAAGGAATATTCTCGATCTGTCTGTCTGTCTCTCTCTCTCTCTCTTCAAACTTTCGGTTTTCTTACCTATTTTTTACGGAATATAAACTACGTAAATGAATTGCAACTGTTAATACTTCTACTTCTCCTTTGTTATTTCCCTACCTTTTTAAAGTATTAACAAGCAACAAACACAACAAGCAACACTTTTTTACCACAAAGCATTCATTGGTATCATTTCCATACACTTCTTTAGTGGCAAAAATCAAATTTTATTTATTTTCCGGAGGCCAAAATGCAAAATAATAAAACCGATTTTGTTAGTCAGACGCGGATTTCGATCCAAGTGAATGACTGCAGCAAAAGACAGGAAGGAGCCATTAAAAAATCGTTATTTTTCCTTCTGGTTATTAGAACCTCAAACCAAAATGCTCTTAGCCACTGTATGTTATAGTTGTTCTTAAAGGTTTGGATTTAACTTTTGAGATACCCATATTTACCTATTAAAATGTTTTTCTCTTTATCGTTTTACTCCAAAGGAACAACGAGGTAAAAGTATCAAAATAACAAGATATAAAACAAGATAATTGGGTCAGATTTTTAAATAAGATAAATGAAATCAATGTAACCGTCGAGTGCATTTTGAGCGTCAAAAGAGTAAAGGAAGAACAAAAATAATGAAAAGGTGTAAAGATGACAAACTCTTCAATACCCAAACCTCTTCAACCCGAATGAGTGGTTCCAGATATCGTAATAAATCCATTAAAAAACACGTTCGTACAAACAGTACAAACAGATGGGAGTTCCTTACAAGCGAGAGTTCGGATATTAAAGGTGGAAAGGTCTTTTATCCCGAATGATTCTGCGGAGGTGTGGGGCTCCAACCATGCATAGATATAGAGATGTAAAAATACAGGGATGTAGGGAAGGTGTGATGTTGAAATATAGGGAATGAGGGATTTAGAGATGGAAGGATGTAGGTTTGTAGGAATATACGGACATAAGGATGTACGAAGTGAAGGATGTAGAAATGAAGGGATTTAGAGATATGTGGATTACTAACAAGGAGGGATAAAATGTTGATATGTAGAATTTAATGAATGAGATGCATATAGGGATGAGTGGATGTCGTGAGATTGAGATGAAGGAATGTAGGGATATAGGGACAAAGGGATGTATGGGTGAATGGGTATTGGGATGCAGAGATGTAGGGGTATAAGTATGGAGCTATAATAGGGAGAAAGGGAGGAAAGGATGTAGGATTAAATAAGCGAAGGGATATAGTGTAGGTGCGGTAGTGCCCTTAATGTTATCCCCTCTTCCAGGTCATTGGAACGAAAGTGTTTCCTGGACCCGTTTCGGCATTTCCAGGGGGCATGAAGACATTAGAGGTAGGACGCGCATTTTAACTTTATAATTATACTCAGCCGAGACTGAATGGAGTAATAGCTTTTGACTTTCAATATCGTACCCTAGACTGAATGTCGTAGCTTCGGACGTTTGATATCGTACCCTAGACTGAATGTCGTAGCTTTGGACTTTCGATATCGTACCATAGACTGAATGTCGTAGTTTTGAACTTTCAATATCGTACACTAGACTAAATGTCGTAGCTTTGGACTTTCGATATCGTACCATAGACTGAATGTCGTAGTTTTTAACTTTCAATATCGTAGCTTAGACAGAATGCCGTAGCTTTGGACATTCGATATCGTACCTTAGGCTGAATGTGGTAGTTTTCAACTTTCGATATCGTACTTTAGACTGAATGTTGTAGCTTTAGACTTTCGATATCATACCCTAGCCTGAATGTTTTAGCTTAGGACTTTTGATATCGTATAGGTAAAATAGTCTCTAATTTGTTCAGGTTTTATAATCGGTTTCTCAAAATTTCGAACGGTCGTATAATTGTAGCTTATCATACTCTTAGGTTATCAATATTGAAGGTAACTGTTATACTACCTATACTTAATATTTTGTTGCCATAGTTGTTCAGAAAATTTTGCCGAATAATTGCTTAATTCTGAAATTAAAATAGCATAAGGTTTAGCCTTTTCCGTCCGACAGCAAAGCTGCTATCATTGGATCACCTTAGATTATTGTTTCCCAGCTCCAGTGGAAAGTAATAAGTTCCAATAATTTCAGACTGGACCCAATATGGAAAATTGTTCGTTTGCGTTTCATCTATGTACTAGCGACTAATATTGTCGAAAGGGTCAAAATCTACTCTAACATAATAATGTTATGTTATATTTTACATTGAAGAAAAATAGGAAGCAATATGTAAAAATGCTAAAATATGGAAAGCAATAAGATCAATTGCTGTTTGGGGAAGCAAAAATAAATGGTTACACATCAGACACCGAAATAATCATTTAGAGGGCGCAATATATGGATGGCATCGACACTGGTTTGTAATAATCTTAATACACCTTATTTACCTAGTCCATGAGTATTAACTTTTTTGTATTTTGTAATGATGCATAGATTTCTTAAAGTTTGTACCTTTGGCTGTCTGGATTATTTGTACAAATTAGGAGTTTGTATTATTGGCTACTTGTACTCGTACAAATTTAGAGTTTGCACTATTGAGTGATTGGAATAGTTGTTCAAAACTGAAGTTTGTGCTCTTGGATTGCTTGGACTCATTGTAAAAACTTGTGTTTTATTAGTTATAACTTTGAATTATTAGGTTACAAAACACATTGTAGAAACTTGAAGTTTCTGCTTCTGGGTGCCAGGAATCGTTTTATATAATTAAAATAGTGTTATTGGGTATCAAGACTCGTACAAATTTGAGGTTTGTAGTATTGGATGCCTAGAGTCGTTGTGCAAACTTGAAGTTTTTACTATTTGGCGCTTGGACTCGTTGTACAAACTGGAAAATTTTAGTTTGTACTACATATCATGGTCCTGGACTCGTGAAAAGTTGGAGTTTTGACTATTTGGTACCTGGAATAGTTGTATAAATAAGAAGTTTGTAATATTGGGTAATTGGAATCGTTATACAAACTTTGAGTTTGTACTTACGGTTATCTGACTCATTGTATAAACCTAAATTTTGAGGTATTGGTGGTTTGAAGTCAAACAAACCAAAGTTGGTAATATTAGGTGCCTGTACTCGTAATTGAAGTTTGTAACACAGGGATCGAAATAACTTCCGTTCATCCAAGATCCCCTCACTTACATCTTCAAGTCAAGAAGTCTCGCCTCACGTCTCCACCTCCTCGGGATAAGCATCAGCTGTTTTTCCCTAATAGACTCGCCAGGCGTTTCTTTCACCCAGTGGAAGCATCAGCTGTTTTCTCAACCATTCTCAAGTCAGCCAGGAAGGCTCCAGTCCAACTTACCTCTAATCAAATCATAGAGGAGATTCTCGTTCAAGGTCAGCCCACTGCCGACTCGCTCTTAGTTAAAGGTAAAAGGAATCCAAACTTATTCATGTTTGTTAATTACAATTCCGTGCGAAAGTGATTTTTGCGTCAACTATCGCGTATTTCTCATTGTTAGTGTTAATTTTTATTAGATCCTCTTATTATAGCATTAGTATATTGAAAGATTTCATATTTAATTTTTTTATGTAATTAAAAGTATATTTTTGTCCGAGTTGTTTAATTAGATCCTCGAGCGCTGCAAATGGCAATAGATAGCTAATAATGCGAATCCTTCCTGGTTAAAGAATTATATTAGAGCACTGTTAGAGAAAGGTGAAACGGATTTACTCATGTACAAATCAGGCGTACATACGTACTCGGCCGTAAACCACGACATGAAATTGGGGACGGATTTTGGGGTATTTAGAAGAACTCAATAGTTGATTGTGTTGCATCCCCTTGATTAATAACAAATTCGTGCCTAAGCGCTCGAGGAAAATTAAACATAATAAGAGGATAAAGTCGGTCTATAAATTTTCTTTGTTAATTTATTGTGGTTAGCCCGTTAATGGTGTTAATTAGTTTTTTGTACTGGTATTCCAATTAACAGAAAGTGTGGGTGGTAAGGTTAGGTTAGGCAGAGCGCTACTTGTTTCATGGTTGCATAAGTACCATTAGCGTACATCGGTGAGTTTTTGACGGACATAGGTGAAATGTCGTCTTTAGAAAGGTTCCACCATCAAGGCCAGATTCTTGGACTAGCAGGCAAAGAACTAATTGTATATACGTCCAGGAACAAGAAAGGATGGAAAGAGAGGAAAAGAGAGAACAGACGGAAAGAGAAGCAGAAGAAAGAAGAATACAGAGCCAGATGGAAGCAGAAGAGAGAGAGAGAGAGAGAGAGAGAGAGAGAGAGAGAGAGAGAGAGAGAGAGAGAGAGAGAGAGAGAGAGAGAGAGAGAGAGAGAGAGAGAGAGAGAGAGAGAGAGAACGAATACGCGCGGATGAAAGGGCATTGAACAAGGATCGGGTGGAAGTCAATTCCGTTGGATCCCGACCTGGAGCTACGCAAGTACCTACGATGAAACTCGCAGCATATAAAGATAACGAAGACCTGTGTTCGTACCTGGTACACTTCGAGAAGATTTTTGAAGTGAATCATTGGGACATAGAAACAGAAGGAATGGCCAGATTACTGCCCCTGCTTAATACCCGTCTCCGTGATATATACATCTCGTTACCATCCGAGGCTTCTGTGGATTATTATACCCTTAAATCCGAGCTAATAGCCGCCATTAATCTAAATCCCGAGTAGTAGAGGATGAAATTTAGACATGCTAGATTTCATCCTGGTCAAACATCCTGTCAATTTGGCTTTATCTTTCGGGGACATCTCCAATTTTGGCTGGATTGAGCACAAGTGAGAAATGAGTTTGACTCTCCCGACTTCATTCTTAAGGACCAATTATTGTGTACCCTGGACAGGTGAGCCGCTACGTTCAATGAGTGCGTGGAGGAAACGGATCTACATGCTTCTCACCACAAATTATATCCACAAAAGTTTAAAAATAATCAGCCCTCGTCCCCAAAGAAGGGTGGGTATCTCTAGAAACCCCAGAAAAAGAACCCCCCTAAATTTGTCAAGACCACCGGACCCTCCAAACCAAAATTCTTTTCATCTAAGGATGAGAGAGAAATTAAGCCCCTACTTAATCTAACCTCTTCGTCCTCGTCATATCCCCAGAAACCCTGTTACGTGTTTTAATTGTGGCACCTCATGTCACATTAGTTTCCATTACCCCCAAAATGCGAGGCTTAGGTCGTCCTCGAGTCAACAAGTGCACAACATCACCGCATCTCTCCCCCAAGAACAACCTTTTGCTTCAGCGCCTCCTTCATCCACATCGAATTCCCCTGACCAACAGGTGAACTTTTTGTTTGGTAAGAGTTCTCCCGGAGAACTAATGTTCGAGACTGGATCAGTAAATGGTTGCCGAGTCTCAACATTGGTACGCGATACAGGGTGTACCCGTATCGTCGTATCGAATAAATTGTTTCCCTCAGTCAGCCCCCAGCACAAGAGGCTCGTGGTCGTCCAGGACTTCCTGGGTAGATCAAACAATTTCCCCGTAGTTAGATGCCACATCCAGTGTCAGTACTTCACTGGTTGTACCGAAGTAGTGGCAGCGCCTATAAAATTCTGTTCTGTCTTAATAAGCCAGAGCACGCAGCTCTCCCCAAATCCGGTGGCTCAGCCAGTAGTCACTCGGATTCAAGCAACTAAGAGGTCAGCGGCCCCGACCCCTTTATCTCCTCTTGAGAACCCGGAATACGAAGAGCTTCGCTACCGCCCAGAAGGACTGTCCGGCTCTCCAACCCCTGTGTGAGAAGGCAGCGAAAAACGAAATAGAATCTGTTTGCGGCAACAAACGAATAAGATACGGCTGAAGTAACCTCCCCGTCGGATAAAGTCTTATGCATTCCTAGTGTTACTCCCAACAGGTATTAAAAATCGCACGTGATGGCTTATTAGCTGGACATTTCAGTCAGAACAAAACCTCTCTACGTATTTTTAAATACTTCTTCTGGCCCGGCGCCGCTAAAGAGATCGTCAAAAACTGCCCATCATGCGAACTGTACCAGAAAGCCACCGCTAAAGGCCGGGTACCGCCGGCTCCCCTGTAGACAATCCCCGTCATTTCCAATCCCTTATTCAGAGTGACTATGGACTTGGTTGGGCCCATCCATCCCTCGTCTAATGAAGGGCACTCTTATATCCTCACTTTGGTATACTGCGCCACTGATTTCCCCGACGCAGTTACCCTCAGGAAAATTTACAGTATTTCCTGTGCAGAGGCCCTCATCTCCATTTTTTTCCGAGTTGGCATCCCTAGGAAATCCTCACAGATCGAAGCCGTCAGTTCACGTTGGAACTGATGGAAAATGTGGACAAGTTACTCCTCATCAAACCCTTCTTTAAAACCCCTTTTCATCCCTCTGCAAACAGGATGTGTGAGAAATTAAATGGTACCCTAAAGGCAGTGTTAAGAAAGCTCTGTCAGTCTCAGCCTTGAGAATGGCATCGGTACCTACCAGTCGTCTTCTTCGCGTGCTGAGAGATTCCTTACCTAACTCTGGGTTTCGTCCCCTTCGAATTGTTGTACGGACGTAACGTCCGAGGACCTATGAGCATCCTTAAGGAGCTCTTCACTATTCCCCAATTAGATGAAGAATTTAAATCCTCCTACGCCTATGTGATCGAGCTGCGCGAACGTTTGGAGAAATGTGCAGAGTTAGCCCGCTCAAACGCGGAGTGTAACCTAGAAAAATACAGAACATATTTTGACTTAAATGCAAAAGCTCGAAAATTAAAGCTTGACGACGAAGTGTTGCTATTACTGCCTACAGATACAAATAATTTGCTCTCCCAATGGAAGAGTCCCTTCCCGTTCATAGAAGCTCGTGGCCCCGTTGATTACTGATTGAAACGCCCTCAGGCCACAAAATCGCATAAACATGCTTAAGAAGTGTCACTGCCGACGGTGTATTAATAAAATTGTGACGTTGGATGGAGAAAGAAGTATGGAAGCTTTATATACATGTGAACCTGTTCAGGTAGCAAACACAGTGTGCATAGAGTCGGATAACGAATATCCTCTACCACCATTATCCTTCCCCCAGGACGACACGTCCACGGAGTTAGATTTGAACCCCCACCTTGGCCCCTTTCAGAAATTCACAATTGTCCGCCCTATTGCAGGAATTTCCTGATGTAATTTCCGAAAAACCAGTTTGTTCATGAGATCAAATTGAAGACAATAGAATCTATTAATGATCCCTTAAAGAAAAATTCCCCCGACCCTGTTAGATGGAATCATAACGCGATCTCTCAGTTTAACTTGTTGAAGGAAAAATTAATTTTAGCACCCATCCTTCGACTACCTAACCCCCAAAAGAAGTTTGCGATGCGCACCGATGCCTGTGGTGAAGGAATCGGTTGTGTCCTGGTGTAATATGAAGACGATAGTATCCCTTTTTCCATAGCTTATGCGAGCCGAAAAATATCGAGCGGAGAAAGAGCTTATGAAACTATAGAACAGGAAGCGCTTGCCATAATTTGGGGCATAAAGAAATTCAAGTTTTATTTAATAGGTCGTGAGTTTAATGTGGAATCCGATCACCGGCCTCTGTCATATTTTCGTAACAGCAAAAGCCTAAACGGCAGACTCATGCGATGGAGTCTACTGTTAATGGAGTATCAATTTAGCATAAATTATATAAAAGGCTCCGATAATTGTATAGCGGATAACTTGAGCCGAAACCCCACAGAGGGCTAATTAAACTCCCATTAGTCCTAAGACCAAACTTTTTGTATATATTAATGTGTTAAGTGTTTAGTTGGTGTACTGATTAACTGCCTAAGTGCAGATTAATAGTCAGTGTTCTTTTCTTTTTCTTTTTTTTGTAATTGATGTCTGTTTTTTGTTTAAGTTGAGTTGTGTGTTCTGGACTGCTTGGCCTTACGAGGCAAGGTTAAAGTCCGCCTTTTACCTGTCTATGTATGTGCCCGCGTGTGCGTACAATTTCATTAAGTCTTATTTTAATATGATTGTTAACCACTGTAGCTTCACCGTAACAGTCGGACTTGGAATGGCGTTCCAAGACATGTTGTTATTTTTGGTCTAGTTAAATTTTTTTGCACTTGAGTTCTTCTCCCCTGATTATCTTCTTTAGGAGGGAGGAAATGTAGGGGGAATAAATATCACGAGGACAAACAGAGGCTATTTTGTTTATACAGCGTCAACTGTTACGTTCCACATGGGCCAAGACTTTAGCCCCCCCCTTCCCTTTTCCCCACTGACCCCAAAACCCTTCGAGTGGCGCCCGCATAGGAGGATTTCAGTCAGTAGATTTTGTAGTCCGTTAATATAAACAGAGGAAGGTGTGATAGCGTCTTGCGCGTCTTCCACAATTGACATGTTTTGTATCTTTGAAACTAAACTCTGAATACACTCTCACTAAACTTAATTTGCCAACTAACCGCAATACTATGAATTTCTTCTTTTAATGATATTGGTCACACTCAAGGAAATTTGTATTGTAGCCATTGCATCTCATTATTGTCCTCTCGTGTACAAAAATTGCTAGTTTGACTAAAACGTCTGTAAGTCCCGCGTAATGGGTCACTTATACGTTCAAGGAAATAATCTCCATTGCTTCAAGGAGTGCTTCAGGCACAAGATGTCCAAAGATATCTAGTCAGCGTCAAGACACAGTTATCTACTAAATCTGACGGTCCCTTGTGTTGAACTTGTTCAAATGTGGCATAAGGTAGGTGTTGAGTGGGTCCGCGCGCACCATGAGACGGAGACTCCTGAACAACAGCTTCATGGCAAAAAAGCTAGCAAAGAAATCACTACTGACAAAAAAAAAACATCAAAAATAGGCTGAACATCTAAGGATGGTACAAGAATTGGAAAAAAAGAAGAAGTTATTTTCTCCTTTAAAGCGACTTTCTTCCTAATTGGGACCTTCGGGAGATCGGCCTTACTGGAAAGAACAGTGAAACGCCTCCATGAGTTCTGCATTTTGCAACAGTGAAACATCCCCAGATCATCCTTGAGACCATTCAAGACAATCGTATGATGTTATAGGGTACTATGTTGTCAATCATAAAGGGACACTTGCTAAAAATCCAAAGAAATCCACCGCATAAAGATGTGTTGTTGATGCGCAATGAGGAGGAATGCAGCAAAATTTATATCGTACTCGTAGATTGGTGTGTCCTTTACCTTTGTATTTAGCTTTTTTCCTTTAGTTCATTACTCCTTTTGTCTATCCTAATCCTCTGTATTTATTATTTGTTTAATTAATTTCTCGCATTCTTTAATGCATCATTAATATTTGCTTCTATTCATCATTTAGTTATTTCTCTCATTCCTCGGTGCATATTTAACCTTTGTACCTGTTCTTTGTTTAATTAATTTCTTTTATTCTTCGCTGCATATTTAACTTTAGTGTACGAAAAGAAACATCGAATCGTCAATGTCCATCCATCACCATATAAAGAACCATAACAGCCACTTCGTTTATTTCTCCTTTTCTACCTTTGAAGGAAGGGTGAAGTAAAGAGGCAGAAATGACTTGCTTCATCAGACCTTTTTATTCATTCTCTTTTAACATTAATATCTCTCAATTCTTTGTTTATCCATCTTAAATCTCTTTTATTATCTTTCGTATCCTCTTGCTTCTCTCTGTTTCCGCTGACTTGGATATTATTTAAACATTAATAAATCAAAAACTCTTGACCAATTAAGAATAATTGTATTAAATATTTTAAAGCTCTTCAACCTCAATGTAATTGAGTACGTTACTTCCTCCACCAAGTTATAAAGAGTCCTCCTGTCAGTTAATTAATGTGAACTTGTAATTAGCTTAATATATATTCCTCTGCTATTCTTGTTTTCACATTTCAGGCGAGGTATAATCAAATTAAAGGTTAGCTCACATTGTTTCACCATTTCATTGTTCGGGAGCTATCCTATTATTTTGATAAATTATAAAAATAAGCAGGTGGACAATATTTCTTTCGGACATTGTTATTTGCTCTAAAACAATAAATTTAACCTTATCCATTTACTAAAAAACAAAAGAAATTATCTTTTACTTCCGGATTGAAGGTTTTGCTATTATATTTTTGTTATTCCCTGGAATCATTTATTCCTCATTCATTTATTTTCTTCGTAAGATCTAGCACATGTCTTTTATAGGAAAAATATTTTATTTTCTGAGAAGGATCATCTTCATTATTCGCAGGCGAAACTAAATACTGATCATGCAAATAAGTTGAGAATTTTGTTGTAACTATTATTTCTTATCCAATATTTTTAGTCCAAAGAAATGCATCATTTTTTGAAAAATTCAAGCTATAAACAGAGATGAAATAAAAGAAACAACAGATTTTTAATGTGACGAAAATGTTAGAAAAGACAATGACCTAGGACACCTCTAAGAATTTGCATGTGGCTTATAGGGTAACATGTATCTGTCTAATATAAGGTCAACATTATGACCCAGATTCAAAAATGAATACAAATTACATACAAACTCAGCATTAAATTAATACGAATATGAGAATCGTATCAACACATATCTAAGCCTTTGAGAGAAGTGAGGATTTCACTTTCTCCTTATAAACCGGATTCCATTACAAGCTTCCGAAAATGCCATCTTTGACAAAGCTTTTATCCTAAATGCTTTGATATATGAATTCCATTCTCTTCGTTTATTCATTTGTAAAGATATTTTTATCATATTATTTTTTATTCATTCTTTAGCATTTGTGGAATTGTACGCCTACCCTACTATTTAAATACTACTAATGCGATTCTTCTCTCTTAGAGTACGTTGAACATTACAAATAAATTTTTATTTAATCATGAAAAGAAGTGTTACTAACATAGTTTTTACCTAGCAAAAAGGAGATGCAAGACCGAATTAATAACTGAATATGATAATTCATTTTCCCTGCAAAGATGGTTGACATATGGATGTCAACCAATGGAAAATACAATACCTGATTTTCCCTTCGGCATTTTTTATTGAGTTTGACACTTCGTTCTCATGCAAGGCTACTTTCCTTAAGTTGTCTATTCAGTGTTTATCTATCAAACATTTTTCATCCTTAGTTTTCGCTTTATTTTTTAATTGATAACATTGTTTTCGGAACCACCTCCATTATTTATCAAGGTCCTCAGATATTGAACAGTTCTTGCATTTATTGCAATGTCTTCCTATCAACGCCTTCTCTCTCCGTCATCTTTCCTTCACCTTAATCAAAATGGCCCACTTACCTTCTTTTGGCCTCAACACACTTTCATTGTAGTTGAAGGTAATTCCCTTTATCTTCAACTAAAATCGGCCATTAAGCCTACAAACATGCTATTTTGGTGCCTTCTGAACCTTTGTACATATTCTTTGTTAACTTAACTTCTCTTATTCTTTCGGTATTTGATGAACCATTTTTTAAAATTAATTTTGGTTATTCCATGAGCGATTCTTTATTCATATAGAAAGTTGATGAAAAATTGAGGGACCCTTTTACGTTTCCCCGGATAGGGAAAAAAGGGAAGAGCGGAGAAACTTAAATGTAGGGAGGTAGAAAGTTTGCCCGGGAATCCGGCCTGTAGAGAACACATTGCAATATGAAATAAGAGACTCAGAGAAACCTCAAAAATGAGTAATTTGAACTGTTTTAATGAAATTTTATAATGAGTTTAATTCGAACCAAAATAGCATTTGATGTAAGGGAATCCGAAATGATAAATACTCTGAAAAGAGCTTTGAAACTCGAGACTAAAATCACCAGTCTCCTGAAGTTCAACGTTCGCTCGATAAGCAATTAGTAAATTTTCTAACAGTAAATACCATCAACATTATAATTTAAATATCTCAACGTAAAAAGAATGAACAGCTTAGTTAAAATTTTAGAAATTAATGTCATTTTCGTAATAAGTTTCTTATTTGTACCTCTAACTAAATAATTCTTTTCTCTCCGAATCGACTAGGAATATTTATATCGTTTTAAAAAGAAATAAATGACAGGAAATATATTTTTAGTTGAATAATTATAAAAATGTGTGTTAAAGACTGTAGGTAATATCTAAAATTCAATAACTTCGAAATATTTAATTTAAATATTTAATTTAAATTAAAAATCTTCAGAGTCAGAAGATTTTTAAATACGGTAAATTCAGTTAGATTCTGTTTCACTATTATGATGTTACACTTCAGGATTTTAAAGAAATCACTTTCTAGACCAGGTACGAGTAGAATACAGGGTCACCTGTAGATGACCAGTGCAGCCACTGTCTTTTTCCGAAGGCATGTATGTGTTGTACGAGGGGCAGTCAATAAGTTTTGCAATTCGGATATAAGGAAACGAGATATGAGGCAAAGTGTTTTATTATTTTTCAATATAACTACCTTTGACTTCAATGCACTTGCGCCACTTGTCACTGAGGCTTCGAATTCCCGACAACCAGAAATCTCCCGACTGCTTTTCAATCCACTCCTGGACGGCGAGCTGGACATCTCCATCGTCCCCAAACCGGCGTCCACGCAGTGCAGCCGAGAGCCGGCGGAAAAGAAAGTAGTCGCTAGGGGTCAGATTTGGACTGTAGGGAGGATAGTTGAGCTCCTCAAATCCGCACTCGCGAAGGGCAGCTTGTGCAACTCTGGCCTTGTGTACTTTGACGACGTTGAAGTCGATCATGGGGCGTGAGGTTTGTAGGGAACCAACGGGCAGAGACCTTGGTCATAACCAAATTGTCGTGGATGATGTTGTTAACACTCCCATGTGATATTCCAAGTTCTTGCTCGATTTCTTAGACCTTGACCCGTCGATTTTCGAGGATCATTCTCTCCACACGGGCCACATTGTCCTCGTTGGTCACGTCTGACGGGCGTCCTGGACGGGGGTTAACTTCAAGGGACTCACAACCATGGCGGAACTCCCTATTCCAGCCAGCAATGGTTACATAGGAAGGGGTGGTGTTGGTGTACACTGAAACTATGCGTTCATGGATCTCTTTTGCATTCTTGCCTTCCTTGGTCAAAAATTTGATCAGTGCGCGGTGATCAACCTTCTCCATTGTTGAAAAATTTGTGACTGACGATCTGCGATCAGCTACTTCTTCTTAAATAGACGAAGCAGGAGCGTGCGGCTGCAGGTCCTGACTTGTCATAACACCCCCACAAACAGCCATCCCATTTCCTCTGTTTTGCCTTCCTGATTCGCAAAACCTTTTGACCGCCCCGCGTATCTCTCCCGGTTCTGTCGCCTGAACAAGTCGTCTACAGTACTGAGTGGGATAGTACCCTCTAGGATGTTACAGATGGGGGTGTTGCGTGAATGCACGAAGACATTCACCGTTCCCAACAACTAGGTTCTACTATGTTACTCTCTCGACGTGAGGAAATTGTGCCATTTCGCTTTCAGTATATAGCGTAGGAACCGATTTTGTAGCCTATGCTTTTGATCCATCCTGGTCCTTAAAGCTGTGTTGAGCGAGATCGCTCAGTACAGCACCTTCGTTCTCACTAAAGATATATATATTATTTATTTTTGTTTTACACTAAGGTTGCGGAATATGTGGAGTTTGCTGAGTTCAAGTTTTGCAACCTGAACCTTCGAGTTGATGTGACTTTTTAGGCCGTGCTTGGAGATTCTGAAACTTAGGATACTTGCGCTTAAAGAATAGTCTACTGTTGAGTTCTTCAGTCGGATTGGCTCCGTCTTATGTCTGTCAATCGCGACTCCTGTCAGCGGTGACCAAGCCATCAAAGATGCTGGACAACTCATCATCGATTTGTTTTTGTGTGGTGCCATCCATTTCTGGAATTATCTCCGGGAATGACCTTCTGTAGGCTTCCCAGTCTCCAGCCACAATTTTTTTCTTTACTGGCAAGGCAATGGGTATGAGAGTGGTGGGCACTGTGATGACCATAGATATATGGTCACTGAGTGTAAGGGGGCCAGGCTGCATATAATGGTGGAAGGGAAAGTTGGTTTTCATAAGCAGGAAGTCCAGCTTGGTGGTTGTCTCTGGGTATATGGACGTCGGAAAGTCCTGCCTAACACTCCCTCATCATATCCTGCCATATTACTGTCTCCTTTTAAATTCCCGGTCCGAACTCATCTTGAATGGGCAGTTCAAATTTTGTCTCCCTAACTGCATGCAGACGTAGTACTGCTAGGACGGACGTAACGTAGTGTCTAAACTAATTTCCCAACTTATGAATAAATCTTACGAAGAAAAACTCTAAACCTTAGGATTATTATTACTCAATATGTAAAGGAGGCCTGGCCTCCTTTACCGCGTTGAAGATTCCGAAGCGAAGAAATTAAAGACTACTCGTATGGAATAATAATAATAATAATAATAGAGCAAACAATCATCAAATTTAATTTAAATTCGTAAGCGAGTGATTTCATAGAGCAATAATCTCATAGAGCAATAATACAAAATGTCGCTCCGTGATAATTGTACATCTGTTGATCTGGAAGTTGCATTAAAAAAACAATATTTTTTTTGTATTTTTATTACACCTGAAGATAATAATTTTCAATCTGAAAGGTTAAAGGTAATTTACTGTCACGTGTGTTTTGTGATATGGAGAAATGTAGATAAGTATGGATGAGCAGTTTGTAGAAAGAATATAAATAATAAGAGGTGATTGGGGCCCAATAATAGAAAAATATATCTAATCTGGTGCATCCTAGGAGCGTCTCTGGTCTTCATTTTTGCCATCCTGTAGTTTTTTTCTTCTTCTTCATTTTCTTTTCTTCTTCATTTCCCCTTTCTTCTTCTTCTTCTTCTTCTTCTTCTTTATTCCCTTTCCTTTTCTTCTTGTTCTGATTTTATTGTTGTTCTTTTTCTCATTATTATTATTATTATTATTCTACTTCTTCTTATTCTTCTTATCTTCTTTCTTTCTTCTTATTTTCTTCTTCTTCTTCTTTTTCTTATTTTTTTTCATACTACTACTATTACTACTAATCTTCCACACATTTCACTCGCTTTCTCATTACCACAAACAATCTAAAGGAGATGCCACCGTTAGAGAGAGAATGAGAAAGGAATAGTGAGAGAAAAGAGAGAGAGAGAGGAACAATGAGAGAAAGATAGAAAGAAAGGAACAATGAGAGAAAGAAAAGAGAGGTAGAGAAAGAAGGAGACAAACAGACAGAGAGACAGAAAGAAAACAGAGAGAGGGAATGAAAGACAGACAGAGAGAGTGCGAGAGAGAGAGAGAGAGAGAGAGAGAGAGAGAGAGAGAGAGAGAGAGAGAGAGAGAGAGAGAGAGATAAGTACTTTGCTTTAAAAGCAGATGTTCTCTCTGCTATTTCCTCCCTTCAGATCACCATATCGGGCTCTACGTAGTTTAATCCTCCGGAATAATATCGTAAATTTTGTCTTCTCTTTGGAGGAAGCGAACCGAACAGTGGTAAGTGTATCATTAAAACACTCCCAAATGACCCTCCCTATTCATAACAAGCTCCTTCAATTTATATCCCGACTCGTTAATTCCCACAACGCCTTGAAAACACATATCCTGAAAAAATATACCGAAAACTAACTACCCTGTAACACTATTCTCTCACGCGTACTATTAACTACTTATGCAAATCACTCAACAATTATTCCTCCTTCTTCATTATCACATAGCTATTTACCACTTGTTCTTACCCGCCGTACACGTTTGAAGTTTGGTCACAGGGCGAGAAAAACGGGGTCTCGTTGAGAACCGGTTGTAAGATCGGTTATGTTACTTTTTGAATATTTTATTGGTTTTCGTTAATGTTGAACACTCTGTAGGCGAGGTTCAAGGCACACAATTACAGAGGGTTCGTTAATTTATGAGCACGGAATATCACGAAGTGAATCTACATTTATAGTGTGTGTCTCTGATTTCATAGCGTTAGGAAATTGCCTCTGGTGCTGAAAGAGGCAACAATAGCCATGGTCTTTGCGAGATTATATTAAGATTGTTTTGGGTGTCGTAATCAGGCGTTGGACTATTCAAGTTTAGTTTTGAAAGGTTAAGCAGGAACTGGTCAACTGTGGTATTATGAGGTTAAGCATGGAAGCACCTTTTATAGACATAGATACCTATTGAGAACAACCTGAGAAAATCGCAACTATTCGCGTTTACTACTTATGAGGTGTGATGCTCTCAATTTATGTTCGTACGAGTATGGTTGTTAATTCAATCAAAATTTCAGTAGTTTTATGGCATGATGGAGTAGTTTTAACGTAGTTACTCAAACTTAAGGGTTAGGAGCCCCGAGGGGATACATTGATATCCAGGTTTTAGTAAATGCATGTTCATAAAAGAGTGGTGGGAGTAGTTTTTAACCAAATTGCAGTAATATTTTATTAGGAAGAAGCCAGTTTTAAATTGGTTTTTCGAAGTTAAGGAGACCTGCCTTTATGGTGAGTTGAGGCAGGGTTTGAAAGAGTTCCGTGCCCCTGGTTGCCTCCGCCCCAAGTTGACTTCTCTTTTGACGAGTCTGACAATGTAACCTCCACTCACTTTCCATTCAACTAACTCAATCACTCTCCTTACCTATATTATTTCATTACATATATTATGCCCTTGTTGGCTGTCGGTTAAAATAGATAAATATAATAAATAAACAAATTAAATAAGTAAATATATAAAAAAAATAAAAAATATTCTTCAAAGGGATTTCTACGCATGGGGCGAGTGATTGAGGTTGAGTATTATCGTGCTCAATCCAGGTTTCTGATGGTTTCTACAAGTTTCCTAGTCTATAAAGCTGATGGTTTGATATCTGATCTAGAGTGTCTTTCAAACTCTTAGAAAGTTGATGAAGGTATCATCGGTCAGTGAACTTCAGAGGTTTTCAGGGTTGACCAGAAGTTACTAGAATTTTTCCTGCTTGATCTGAATTTTCAGGTCTAATAGGTTGTCCACGTTTCGCTCAGTCTCTAAAGAGTGTGAACATTGGTCAAGGGTTTGTGTTGACTTTAAAAATTATGCTTTTGTTGAAGTTATTTTAATTGTACTTAAGGGTTTCTTTTGGTTGTTTAGGATGTTCCTAAGTTTTTCTGACATGTTTCTGGCTTCTATGTTTTTTGTGCCTCTAATGTGTCCAAGGTTTTACATGCGTCACTAAAAGTCTCGAACGAGACCAATGTTTGGGTCACTAGTGTTCTTTAATGACTTTCAAAATCTTGAAGATAGGAAAAGGTGTCTGTAGTGGACAGCAGAGATTTTCAGGCTTTTCCAAGTGTGCAATCTTCTCATGTCTAAAAGGTTTTCCACTAGTCTCTCAAAGTTTCTAAATAGTGTGAGGTATATTATGGTGTTTTTATTGGTCTTCAGAGTTTCTCAGTTTTTTCGATGTGATATTCAACGGCCCAGGTTGTTCTTTAAATGTTTTTCATCATGTCCAGAAGAGAGTCCGAAGTCTCTAAAGTTGCCTTGCATATCTTTCGGTTTCAAGGAAACCTGGATATTAAGGGATCTCAAAGAATATTAATGAGTCTCAAAAAACTGCTGTACTTTCTAGTAGTCTGTTTTTAGTCTCTGAATCTACAGACTCCTTGAATCATTTAGCAAGCTTTTTTCAATTTCACCTTAGTTTATTTTTATCTCCTCAAATACTTACTGGTCATGGATAGGATCAATGAATTTTCCTAACTTTAATTAAACGGCTGCAAATAGGCCCAGTTTGACATAAAAACCAGTAGCAGCAAGTCTCAAAAGGTGTCTTAGATATCATTAGATTTCAATGACCGAGTATCGAATCGGTATTCCATCTGACGAAAGATCATATCGAATATGTCTTTACTTATCTCAGCAAGGAATCATTATTTGCAGTTTTTAGGCCGATGTCCGGAATATGGAAAGAAAATGCAAGAAGAACCTAGCGCTAAAACTCGTATCAAGGCTTTTAATTAATCAACCTTGATTCAGGGGCAGGGAAAAAAGAGTTTTGAAACCCCCGATAAAATATTTCCATTAAAGATACTCCGAGCCAGTGGTCAAGAAATGACCTAGCGATTCCTTGCTATCGATTCCTTTGCCTTTTTATTGACGTTTTCGGACGATTGTCGTTCTTTTTGGTTATGCTCACAATCCATCGTTAGATTACACCAGCCTGGATTCCTATTCACTCAGAGATGTATTCACACACTTAGGAAGAATAAGAAGCCAAGTAATCATATCTAATTCACTAAAGGAAGTAAAAGTATGGGGTGGTTTCAGGTTCATTGTAGAAAGCATCAGAAACGCTATCAGAAGAGGGTAGAAAGCCGGGGTTAGTCAGGCTGAGGAGTGCCATAAATATTAAATTGATTTAGGCCTACGATTGATAAGGTTCCTAATACTCAATTTTGAGGGTTTTATACTGTGATAACGCGTTACCTGTTGTGTGATTAGAATAATCTCCAACTTAAATCAAATCTCAAACATAAATGGAAGATAAAATTAAAATCGGAGAACTTGAATAATCATTTGTTACACCTAACTTGTTTCTCGTCGTAGGCCTAATTTCGAATATTTGAGCGCATGTGAAGAAGAGAGATTGTAATGACTTATTATTGATGGTATTTCACGATGGCAATAATGGATACTACTTAGTCATTAGTCAGTTGATTATTTTAGATATGTATATCTACGTGGAGAGAAGAGAGAGAGAGAGAGAGAGAGAGAGAGAGAGAGAGAGAGAGAGAGAGAGAGAGAGAGAGAGAGAGAGAGAGAGAGAGAGAGAGAGAGAGAGAGAGAGAGAGAGAGAGGGAGAGAGAGAGAGAGAGAGAGAGACCCGTGAAGTAAGGAGAATTGAAACTATGTGCACCATATATATTCAATCGATATTCGCTTAAATAGAGATTAATCGAGGTATCATTTTCCATTTATTTCTTCTACTCATTTAAATTGGAATATATATTATATAAAAGCGCCTTCCTTTTATTATCCTAAGAAGACCATCAGGAAAATCTCGGTCAGGATGTTCAAATGTAAAGTTGGGAAATTAAACATGGATGGATAATTCATATTCCTTGACGTGTGTAAATTAGGTATTGGCACATTCTCCTTTCTTACGGCCTAGCGAAATGGTAACACCATTTCTTATTTCAGCGAGGTTAAGTCACATCCGTTGTGTTTAGTCGCCGGATGGGGTCTCGATTCAGGTCGCCTTCACGTTAGCTGCAATACGTTGTAGATGGCAATGGTTCGAATCGCACGTTAATCTGTAGCTCCTCACTGAGAGAAAACAATAATCTTTACCGATCGGGGGAAAAACCCGTACGAAGAGAGGAGGAGATCGGTGGTAAAATCTTTACGAAGAGAGGAGGATATCAGTGGCAAAACTTCCTAATTCTTTTATTTCGCTCTTTAGGAGCCACAGGAGCGATTTTCCAAGAATTTCGATAGCAATTCCTGGCTCATCGAACGCACAAGGAATTTCTTTCATTCCAGTAATGGGATTACAAAGGCGGAATAATTGTGTGGAAAAGTATACTTAACCAAATGGGTTTTACTTTTATTAGTGATTTCGTAATTTTAAAATGGATTAATTACATAAATTTGAGACAATACTCCTTAAAATTAAATTTTCATCTCACCTTAAAGTATTTGAGTAATAATACTAAAATATAATTTCACTATAATGGCAGAACTCGATTGGTGTAACTTCTAAGAAGCAGAAGCAAAACAAACGACAAATTTCCTGGTTTATGACCGAGAATTGACCAGAATCCAACCAAAATTGATGTAAAAAGGGTTAATGTTGGAAAGAAAAATTCTATGTGGGTCCCTAAACAGCGCTTTTGCGCACATATTCAAAAACTCAATTTCTAACTTCATAATTTTGGGACAAATTAGACACATTTTTCGGTATTTTCTTCTAAGACATCTTACCTTACTTAAAGGCAACCTCTTTTAGGAACATAGATAGAGAAAATGTACTAGCGAGATGGATAGTTGTTGGATACCTTGATTAAAATTATATAAATATAAGCTTAATTAAAGTGAATAAACGCATGAATATTTGGACTGACTGGATACAATGAAATGAAATCCGAATTGTTAGTTATGTTTTCCAATCCTTTTCAACTGTGGCAGAAATCCCACGCTCGCATAACGAAATTCGCATAAAGATCAGGACGACATTTGCACATAATCTCAAGGATACCATAGTCTGATCGTCAAAGAGGAGGGCAAGATGTAGGTTAATGTTGTGTTTTAGCACCAACCGGCGGGAAAAGAAGCCCTCGTCACGCAGGGGGTGGGGGACATTCCAAGTCAGGGATGTGTGTGTATATGGATACCTCATCAGCAGGTTCCGGGTCGGAAGAGTAGATATGTTGTGTGTGGGAGAGGGATGATGGAAGAAGCAGCGGTGTCGTGATGGGCTATTTAAGTGATGACGTTTTTAAGGACCGTCTTCCCCCCTCCCCTCTGTGCAAGCTCAGCCTGTCCGCTAATAGAAAGCCATCTCTGTACGTACGCTGGAGTTTTGTGCTCGTTTTCGTGGAATTGAACCAGCCACTTATGCCAACGAAGCTCCAAGATATTCGAATATATAAATAAACACCTAAAGAATTAGAATTAATAATGAAAATCCGGAACTTTATCCTAGAAATTCGGCTTTTCACATAATTAAGCTCTTTCATGCACTTATGTGCTTACAACAAGATAAAGCAATACATCAAGTATAACCACATAGAATAAATGTCAAGAACTCATACTGAGCTTCGAATTACTCGATAACATTAAAACTTCATTCGACAGAAGCACCCTCGTTTAACAATCTCAAAAGTACAAAAAAAATAACATTCAACAATAATTGTATGGCGAAAAGAAATGGCGTGAGAAAGTCTCATTTAGATCGGATTCATTTTCCCTCTTTTACCATTTGCTGTCGCTCTTTTAGCGTATTTTCGCGTGTTTCAACTAATTATGGCGTATTTCTGGTTAGTTTTGGGGACGATTTTTCCTCTAAATCATGCCGATGGATTTTGGTTTTAAACGTGAATTTGAAGCTGACTTAAGAGTAAAGAATTGAAAAATAGCAAAGGAGTAAAGAACAAATAGAACACGATAAATAGCACACTTTTGTAGCTTGAAAGACACTGTTGGGAAAATTTGATCTACTTAACCACGTTTTTGGTTGAGACCAGTATTATTTGAAGGTATGCGACAAACAAAAAAGGCGACAGTCAAAAGTTCACAAACAAAAAAGTCGATACAGTAAATAATACACAATTAAAAAGGGTCCAACGCATTCAAAATCAAGCCAAAAAGTTCCCCACTAACACAAAAAGACAGGACGGAATAACATCTGAGGAACTCCATAGAAGATCTGCATTAAAACCCTTAAATATAACCTTACAAAAACGATCAACGAAACTGTGGGATAATATAAAAAACACAATTTCCCAAAACAAAATCAATCAAATACCGGAAAACGAAATCCGGCAAATACACTACAAAAATAGTTTTTACGGCAGCGCGAAAAAAAAACTTAAACAACATCAACCCGATATTTAGGTAAAACAAAACAAAACAATTACAAGATTACTGAAGAAGACAACTGATCATACAAACAATATGTGAAACCGAAAAAGGACAACCGACTATGAGAAACCCGATGAGTCAAAATATTAACGAGAATAACAAAGAAGTTTACTACTAGAAATTTAATAAATAAATAAATATATATACACCTAAAAAGATGCAAAAGTAGCACAAAAAACAACAAAAAACTAATAAATTAAAAAATAAAGATGCTTGATTGAGCTACAAGAAAAAAAGACTCGAATGCTAAATTTTTATACCTAATAAACTTAAAATCACATCAAAAAGGAAAACAAAACAAAACAGAAAGCGTTAACCAGGCAACCTGGTACAAACCACTATCATCCTCATCTCATCGTTCATCCTACACTCATTCTCATCCCATCAACACATACTCTCTACATAATATTTTCTATCTATCCTATCATTCATTCTCTACACATTCTAACTTTATACTATCTTGAATCTTGAATCTTAAATTGCCAAGTCGATACGGCTAAGAACAACTGGACTATAGTAAAAATAGTGATATAAAGGCATGTGTATACGAGAGACAAGAGGTCACTGAGATAAAAAATGAGTATAAAATATGCTGGTTTCCTTTTAACTTTCTGATAACAGTTAGGAGAGAAGTGTTGGCAACCTTCTTTACCAAAAACTAATTTATTAAAGCATTCAAGAAAATACACATTATTTAACTCTCTCAATAATTTTTAAACACATTTTTTAATTTTAAAAATAAGAAAATGGATATTCACACGTTTATTTGGGGCAATTTTATTGAGAAATTTACTAAAATGGTTCGTAACTCTTTCTTTATTCTTGAAAAATAAATACTACTGGAAAATAGCTTTAATCTGAGCCGGTAAATGCATTTATTTATTCTTAAAAATAAAACAATGAAAATGTACCAAAAATTTGACCCCGGAAGTAGAATTAAAGAATGAAAATGAAGGATAAAGTTAATAATAGAACCATGAGAGTTAAAATGTAGAATTGTAGTTAGATTTTAATTCAAGTTAATATTTAAAATCTTTCATCTCTTGTGGAATTTGGTATTAAACAAAAAGGTAATAATAAACCTCTTGAGGAAGGGTTTGTGGAAAAGAGACAGAACGAAAAGAGAATAAGTCTCTTGGAAGTACTAGTAAATGACATAGTAGTGTCAGCATTTAATGAGGATAGATGAAATCCGATTAACTATTGAACATACGAGTCGCGCTTAAGTGTTACCAGCGGCCTTCGAAACTAATTTGAAATAGTAAGCTGCGAATCAGCCATCAGCACATCTAGCTCTACCTATTCTTCATCAAATTGAGGGTAGATCTTGTCTGCTATAACAAATTTAGCCGATTTTCAATCTTTATTCAGATTGATGAACATATATAGTGCGGCTTTGCTGCTAACTAATCCAAAGTAATATTTACGATTTAGTTATAGTGATACCATACGAAATTACAATGTTTTGTAGTTGATTCCCATAAATATAATGGTTGCGAGAAAGATTCCTAAGGCAGAATGATTATAGCTTTGCTACTGCCAATAACATAAAATATTTATTTTCATCGAATATATGTTATCTTATTGAAACCTTCGAAGTAGTACCGAATGTTTTATATACATTTTACTCTGTATGTGAGAGCGGGTGGGAGCGTTAGTCTTTTAATATTTGTTCTCATGCAAACTAAGCGAAGCTTTCCTATTATATACTTTTCGAAATCTTCATTAAACTCGAGTGAAAAGTGAAAATAAGAGAAGAAAATATACCGACATCAGTGCTCATGGATTTGGGAAAGATTCCTATTAACGCATAGCAATAATCCTCTCAAATCTTGAAGCCTCTTTCATTTTGGACAGGCAAATATGTCGTAAAGTTCAAGAGGTCGGACTTCAGATTAAATATAACGAAGATGATAAGCTTGGTGAGAAAAACTGGCGTCAAGCGCAATCACTTTGGCTTTAATCCCTACCAATGAAGTAGTTTAGGCCTTAGAAGCTTTGTCACAGCAGAGGAACTCTGAAATAAAAGAGAATTTTGCTCAGCTTGATGACGTAACAGGATATTTGAAGAGATCTTATATATAGAGATGTCCAACGCGACGTAGAATCAACTAGGATCTCAATTGAGATGTGTAGCCTCTATGAGAGTAGACTAAGCATTGAAGATAGCAGCACTAACGCTGTGGAAGGATGGTATACCAAATTTAATAAGATGATAAAGAAAGGGACACTGAGGATGCTATAGTTTAGATTAACAATGGCCTTTGAAAGATAATGAAAAACCACTTTGAGAAGACAATCATAAGAAATGAGAGAATAAAAAACGTGGAAGCTCACTAAAAAGAATTAAAAAATAACTCCCAAAGTCACTTTACTTGAGGAACGTTGGCTGCAACATTTTTCCTTCGCGATCAATAGATCTGCAATATGAATTTTTGCCAAATTTTCAATCGAGCTCCTAAATAAAAATTATTTTCTACACTAATGCGTTGCATTCTTAATATTTTAATATATAATTTAAGAAGGGGATTTTTTTGAGTATTTGAATAATAATTTCACCTTAGTTTGGTTATGACTTATGTTTATTTATCAAAGTTATTTCTAATAATTCTTTTATAATATCAAAAAACAAAATGGTGAAGTTCAGAAATAAATATAAGTATCGAAATTTTGTGAATTAATTAAAACCAAAGAATTACAAATGGTGAAGTTCATAAAATTTATTTTTATATATCTTTTATTCTATAATTCTTATATCATTATATCTTATATCATTATCATCATCATCATCATCATCATCACTAACTCTATAATTTAAGAATAGGATTTTTGAGTATTTGAATAATAATTCCATCTTAGTTTGGTTATAACTTATGTTTTTTTATCAAAGTTATTTCTAATAATTCTTTTATAATATCAAAAAACAAAATGGTGAAGTTCAGAAATAAATATAAGTATCGAAATTTTGTGAATTAATTAAAACCAAAGAATTACAAATGGTGAAGTTCATAAAATTTATTTTTATATATCTTTTATTCTATAATTATATTTTATCAACGTGATATTTTGAAGGGAAATTTAGTTTAGAGTTCCTTTTTAAAATTGATATAATTGGCGAAGTTCAGAAAATTTATAAAAATTTAACCATGGCTGCTTTTTTTAGTTTTTAAATTTAAATTTTAGTAACGAAGTGCAAGTTTCCTCGTAGGTGGGAGGAGTGGCGAAGCCATTGCCTGGTCTTAGTATAAGCAAATTTTCAATTCATTCTCAAAATGTCGCCATATGTTTCACTGGTGACAGATGACGCCTTTTATGTCGCTTTGTGATTGTCGCCATTTTTGTTTTGTGTGTTATTTAATATCGCCTTTTTATGTGTGTTGCCTTGAGGTCTGTCCCCTATAGGATTCTCCCTCTACAATCACCTAGTTCATTCTACATAGAGTCGGTATTTAAGTTCGGCTCCCTTTACTTGCGAAGAAAACAGAAATACCTCAATTGACGTTGGCGATAAAGGCAACGAGAGAGAAACGAATTCCGGAGGGTTTTGGCAATGGAACCACAGAAAGCTCATTTCGATTCAAGATCACCAGCAATAAAGGAGGCAAAAAATATGGCAAGAAATATTCTTTTTCGTAAAAATTGAGAACAGATGTTGGATGAACATTTGGAAATTAGCCATAATAAATTTTATCTCCACTGTGTAAATTATCCTTGCCTCCACCAAAGCACATCATAACCACTAGCAAAGGTTCATGATATTCAAATTTCAAATCCACACGGTAATTTTTGAGACCCCCTCTGTAAATGTGATCAAAAACCATTTAAAGAACAATGACTTGAATTTATTATTAATTAAATAAGGATAGCTTGGAGTGAGTTGGCTAAGGGGTAAGTTAGCCATGATTTTTATTCTTTATCTGTAACCCCATTCCAACAAATTAGGATTGCTGTGCATCAACGCCCCTAACCCCCTAGCCAACTTATTATAATTTTTAAACCTACTAATATTATAAATGATTATACTGCGATAACAGTTTGAATATTTTACTATTGCGGAAATATGTTACCTAAAAGAACCCCTCTCAAAAACGAAGGCTAAAATATTATTCAAAATGGTAATAATATAATCAAAAACAATATTCAGACGATTAATATAAGAAAAAATTTCTATCTAATTTTAACAGTCACTAAAGAATTTGTTATTTATGTTATTTTAATATATTTTGGTAGAGTTTCTACGCGAAAAAAATTCCATTACGGCAATTCGAAGCGAATCTTGGCTCTGCATTTTGCGTTTTTAGAAATATTGGTGGACAATTACAAATGCCAATTAGTATGTTTTTGACTCATTTACAAATGTTAATCAGTGCTGATTTGTAAATTATTTACAAATATCAATTAATAGTGCTTTTTTGACTCTTTTTTTATTATTTACCTTTTTGTGGGGTAGCTTGGGACTCTATTAACCATTCTCTATCACCTACTAGCCCTCTTACTTTGTGATTCATTTTAACAATTCATATTCTTTGTAGTTTGCGACTAACTTTAATAGTTCGTAATTCTTTGTTCCTTCTTGGAATTTAGCTCATGTAAACCAAGCAGAAATCATTGTTACTGTTATTTCTTTCACACATCTTTGTATTTTGGGCCTCCTTGCAAGCATTCTTAATTACTTCTCATTTATTTGTAGTTGGTGACTCATTTTAACAATTTTTCAATTCTTTGCTACTTCTCTGGATCAGGTGATTCACTTTGGCCCGTATTATTTCTTTGCCTTGCTGAGACTTTCAGTCTTTCGAAACTCATAGTTTCTGCTTAAAGAAGATTAAAGTATAATGACTATTCATTGAACTTTTAAACTAAACTAATTTTAACCTGCTTCATGTGTAAAAGGGTCAAACAAAATAGTTGTATTGTCCGTAAATAACCTAAATATTGTACTTTTAGTTTCGTGTGTTTTTGGCTGGACTTATAACTGGTTTTATAATATGTCCTAGTAATGGGGCTTCATAGTTTTATATCCTTCACAATTATTTGTAATTCATTTCTTTTTACACATCCACCCTTTTACTTTATATGCAAATTTGTGTGACATTTTTCAATGTGTCTTATACATTACGTTGGCATCATGCTAGAGAATTTTACATGTTTTAGTCCTCTCCATTTTATATTTTTTAGCCATTTTTGCACTAACTTTATCATATTTTTTAGGATAATTATCCCTCTCTCCGAGCTTAATTCGCCTTTATAATTATTATGCTGTCTGTAAGTCTCTCTCCCCATTAGTGTATCGCTTTGGGCTTTTTATGCCTGTCAGTTTCGCTGTGTGTGCGACCTTTCTTCTTCATCGCCCTCTCCCTTCCCCTCACTTTTTATGTACTTTATCTGGGCGCGACACCGTCATGAAGATTAGATAAAATGGGCTCGGAGATGCGTTCGAGACATTCATTCCCTTCTGACCCAATCGGAAAGTCGTTTGAGGGGAGTCGACGGCAATTTGACTGCCTAATTTATCCCAGGGAACCAGCAATAGAAAATCGCGCCACCAGCCCACAAGTCTCTATTCGCATCCCAAATGGCCTCCCTTTTCCAGTAATTCTATTTATTTATCTACACATCCCGATATCTTGGCTGCTTAAAATAATATGGATGAAGTGTTTTTGAACGCTAGCTTCTTATACCTATTATAGTATACTTACTTCGAGTTTGTAAAAACACTGTATAATTCATAGGTGTGTTATTACTTTACTATATTACATTTGTAACAATTTTACATGTATTTTAATCTTATCACGTTGTTACAAAGGATATTTGTCATTTTAACGTTGTTAATAAAGAGTGGAAAACGTATTTAAAGTCGTCCAGGCTCTTTATATTCTATGGTTATCTACGTAAATTTACTAATGCGATATTTCGAGGGAAAACAACCTTATTTACGAATGCCTCTTTTCGAAAATATCCATTAAAATGGACAGAGGGACTGACCTTAAAATGAAAGCCTATTCTATACCCTGAAAGAGTCCTTGGGGGCGATAGGACTAAGCCTAAAATAGGCTTTCTTCATCTATGCTTAAACACAAATGCATCTCTTGAATATTAAGCCCAAACAATTCACCCCAAATCTGTGTGATGTGGGTCATAAAGTGTGATGTATGAGAGCGCATTAGGCTAATGTTAAGAACCATAAAGAAACCTCGCACGAAATTATGGTGTTTCCCCACCCTTGTGCCCACGAGACCATAGTGACGAGGGAGATGGTGTCACTATTTATGTTTTACGATGTCTTTCCATTATTATTATTATGATGACGAGATCTAGATTGCGTATGCATGGTTTTAGGATCTAGCGATAGTGACGCCGAGTCGCCATTAGGGGATTTGGGCTTGCAGAGGCGGAGCCGTTTCTTAGACATCGGAATTGGATCGACAACAAGGCGAATCGCGCCGGAGTAAAAACAAAAGAAACTTTGTATCTTTTTGTTGTTATACATGACCTATACATGAACTATACAAGACCGACACAAGGTCAATCTATACTGCTACAAAGGTAGTTGATGTATTTTAGCACTCATTTGCTCATTAGAGGTCTTTTTTTGAGGGATTATAATGCAAATTCCGGTATCATGTATGGCTTTCCATATCGTTCTTTATTTTCCATTTTGTTTTTCAGTGTTTTAATGCATGGTATTTAGTCGTATTTTGCTCATTATTCTTTATTTTCCTCCCTGAGGAAACTTGATCCCGTTTGGTACTCCAATTATCTCTAAGCAGTAACATTTCTCTTGTAACGATGCTACATTATTTTAAAAATACCCGAAAATTTTTAACTATATTTAGATTGCTTGCCCTCTATACCCTGAAGATAGCACGGAAGTTGCCTTCATTGTTGAGGTCCAGAGCGCCACAAGTATTCTCCTCTTTAGACTATTCGAGCAGTATCTTTCATACATCTTCACTTCCCCAATCTTCTATACTTTTAATAACCTCTTCTCACAAACTGCGTTGCAGATGCCTTCGTTGCCTTTCGCTTCATACATTTAAATAACAACAATAATAATTCTAGCTGGAAAATTTACTAGAAGTTTTTTCTAGAATATTTTTTTATTTAACACCAAATTTATAGAGATATAATTTGATTAATTTAATGAGAAAACAACGAGGGCATCCTCATAAAAATGAAGATATAGGGAATAAAAGTGTGCGAAAGAGATATAACCGTAGTTCCTCCCTCCTACAGGCATTAAAATTGGACAGAACGAATCTGCGTCCGTTGGCCTTGGGAAAACGCACAATTCTCAAGATGTCAGCTGCAAATAGCACTCCCTTGCGGAGTAGATTGGTAAAGGTCTAAACCATGATGAGTCAAACCGGAAATAGCTGCTTCTGAAATCATTCAAAAGACTCGCCATTCTGATTATTCGTCCTGCTTCATCAGCTCCCAAATCACTTTTCAATTTGGTCCGTCGTTCTTATCGAATCGGAGATAAGACGGAGCTGGGCAGGAGCTCTCAATTCCAGATATCTCTAGTGTTTCTGTACATTTCGAAGATAAGCCAGAACCATAATTTACATGTTCAGCGCCAATATTATCGGGTTCTTCCTAATTACTGATTAAATTACTTTTTTTTTTACCGAAATGGTTAGGCTTCTCAACCTACGTTGATTGGTTTAAAGACAAAGAGAAAGCTGGTGCTTATGAATTATGATTATGATTAGTATTAATTTAAATAAAGGCCTTTTCGAAAAGAAGTTTGGTAAGAAACGTTATGTAATTAGGTAAACTAAAATGACCACGTTTATTTTTGCCTTTTATTAAAAACAAACAAAAACTACACTTTTAGATAAATATGAGACACGAATATTGACAATTTGATAAGAGAGACTAAAATTAAACAAAATATCTTTGATCATCCCCGGCGGATTATTTCCTCGAAAAGTAATCTAAAGGAACTCTTCGATTGGGAATGACCCCCGATTATTAGATTAGTCTATGATAAGAAAAGATGAAAGATTAGGTAGTTCGTTAATAAATAGGGAATTAAGGCAACATGGGGTAGAAGGGTAAACAAGGAAACAGTGATGACCGGACAACGGGACATGTTGGGGATTGCTATCTTTTAGACGAGTACAAAATGTATTGGAAGATGTATTGAGGGAAGGTGAAGGAAATGTACCGCAGAAAGTGTGTAAGGTGAAATCTGTAAAGTATGTTTAATGACTTCTTTTAGCCTTTGTTGGGTCAATACAAGCGGAGAAAATTAGGAGATTTAAAAGAGATACAAAAGACCACCCGAGAGGGAGTGAGAGAGAAAGAGAGATAAAGTCCCAGTTTCTCATGGCACACTGGGGTGGGGGGGGAACAGTTGCAGCAGGTGCAACCCCTTTGTAGGGAAAGAATGTGGAGAAGTTAGAGGAAGTGAATTTGTGTTGGAAATAAAGATGGATTGGGTTGCTAATCTTGTTTGAAGTAGTAGCAATTTCAAGATCCTAAACCTATTTTTTAGGAGGACAAATTTCAAGTTCCCAAACTTATTTTGAGTGGTGGCAAATTAAAGTCCTTAATCTTATTTTAAGTGGTGGTAAAGTTTAAGTGCCTAATATTATTTTGAGTGGCGACAAATTTTAAGCCCAAATCTTATTTTAAGTATTGGTACATTTCAAATATCTAATCTTATTTTAAGTGGGGGAACATTTCAAATTCCTAATCTTATTTTACATAAGTGATGGAAAATTTCAAGATTCTAATCATATTTTAAGTGTTGAACAATTTCAAGTGCCTAATATTATTTTGACTGCTGGCAAATTTAAAGTTTCAAATCTTATTTTAAGTGGTGACAAATTTTAAGTTTCCAATTTTATCTTAACTGGTGACAAGCTTCATGTGACTAAAATTATTTTGAATGGCGACAATTTCAAGTGGTGGCACATTTAAAATTCCTCATCCTAATTATAGTGGTGGCACATTTAAAATTCCTAATCTTATTTTAAGTTGTGTCATAGTTCAAGTTTCTAATATTATTTTAAGTTGTGGAAAAGTTCATATTCCTAATCTTATTTTAAGTGGTGGCACATTTCAAATTCCCAATCAAATTTTAAGCGGTTGCACATTTCAAATTCCTAATCTTATTTTAAGTGGTGACCTAATAGACAAGCATCTTTGTGCACTGGGAGATTGAAAATGAGTTTCAAACGATTTTAAAGTTGTATAAAACATATATCTAAAAAGGACGATTTTGATAAGACTCAAACAACCTTAAATAGGACTGCAGTAGATTGTAGTGAGCTAATATAATGAATGTATGCCTAATTTTTCTGGATTCGAATGAACGTGGATTTATTGGCATTAGAGAACAGCTTCTGCTGATGCTCTACAGCCTAAAGAGCGTATTACTATCGATCTTTCTGTTTGTACAGTGCAGGGTTAAAATCTTTCATTAAGGCAACACCTCATTCACAGCACTGATGGCAGAGAAACTCTTTATTTTCTCACTGCTCCTGATTCTTGGTGAGGCATGGGAAGCTGTAGGAAGAAGAAGAAGCCCAAAGTATTCTTCGTAAAAAAGGCTGCCAAAGAAAGATATTCTGCATCTCCCACATCAATTTTTACAGGAGTGGAAGTATTCTTGCTTTCTTTCATTTTGGCGAGCCTTAATTTATCTGAGTGATTTTCTTCAGCAACTGCATCAAATGTTCCGTGGAACTCGCTCCTTTAGGCAATCTGGATTTTACACCTGTTGAGCATTTATTGTCACCCTACTATCAGGGATACTGCTCCATGAAAGGGGAATACTCATTCAAGCACCAGATATAACATTCTACACTTGACACCCTCGTGTGGAGCAGGGAACAGAAGGCTTAACTTGCTCGGCTATCTCTAAGCCCAAAAGAGGACACAAGTGAGATAATATAGTATTATCTCAGAACTGACGATTGGTATGATTAATATTTTGCATTGAATCATGTTGTCTCACGTGAAAATCAATGGAGTTCAGCTTATCTTGCATCTTGTGGTGAAAAAATTGACTCATCATTCCAGTGTATAAAATATCTCCTCATACTGAATGTTTTTTATCGTGTTTGTTTTGATTTGTCTCTTTACTTTCAATCTCCGGGATTTTAGCCTCACAAGAGAAATCCAAGCTTATATTTTATATATTGAGGCCAAGACTTGTATGTATATTAAATTATGAGACCCTGTCTTGTAGATCTAACTCAGAGAACACAACTTTTAGATCCAAACTTTTAGACCCAAGCTTGGCGAGCAAACTTTAAGACCTAAGTTTGTAGAGTGAGTTTTGAGATCTGAGGTTGTGGATAAGACTTTGAGGGCTGAGTATGTGGATCAAACTTCGAATACAAACTTCTAGTTAAGACTTTGATACTCAAGGTGCAGATTGAACTTTGAGTCAATCTTGTAGATAAAACGCTGAGACTTGATCTTGTCGAAGAAATTTTGTGACCCTAATTTGCAGCACAAACTGTAGTGTTAACTGGTAGACTATGAGATTAACCTTGAACTAAAGATGGGGAAACAAACTTCGGATTCAAGCTTAGAAATCAAACTTCGATATCAAAGCTTGTAGAAAAAATAAACAAGCCTAGCTTGTAGATCAAACTATGAACTCAAACTTGTGAATTCAGTTCTGAGATCCCCACCTGTTGAATAAACTCTGAGAGGTAAGCTTAGAAATCTAGGGCAAATAATTAGCTTGTAGATCAAACAATGAGATCGAATCTGATAAAGAAAGCTTGGAAATCAGAGCTTGTAAATAAAACTTTAGACTCACGTCTCTAACTTCTGGATTCTTTCGAAGGATCAGAGATCTGATACTCTGCCTCATGATCTTACAGTTAACAAGCTTCTGGACCTCTATTAACATTTAACCTGCTTAGAAAGTGCCTTTAAAAGTTAAAGTGCTTGGGGATTGCATTTAAAAGTTAACCGGCCTGAGGAGTGGCTTGAATTGTTAACCATCTTGGGGAGTGCCTTGAACAGATAACCTGCTTGGGGAGTGCCTTTAAAAGTTAAAGTGCTTGGGGAGTAAATTTAAAAGTTAACCTGCCTAAGGAGTGGCTTGAATTGTTAACCATCTTGGGGAGTACCTTGATCAGATAACCTGCTTGGGGAGTGCCTTTAAAAGTTAAAGTGCTTGGGGAGTAAATTTAAAAGTTAACCTGCCTAAGGAGTGGCTTGAATTGTTAACCATCTTGAGGAGTGCCTTGATCAGATAACCTGCTTGGGGAGTGCCTTTAAAAGTTAAAGTGCTTGGGGAGTAAATTTAAAATTTAAAATTTAAAATTTAAATTGAAGAGCTCATTCGTACAGATACTATACAGGGAAAATTCGCTGGCATCATTTTTTTTTATATTTCTCGTTCCTCGTTATATTCCTCAACTCTTTCTGATAGATGAGGATTTCATCTATGCCTACTATTATACGATGTTTACACTAGCAAACTACTCATCATGTCGGTTTTCGCTATTTGAGGAAACTGGCTATTCCACTTTTGCGTGATTTTAAAACTGAAGTAATTCTGGGCCACAGCCGAGTTGAAGCGCTTATTTACCAATTTGAAAACGTTTTGACGTGTGTTGGCCCTATTGTTCATCTAGAACAGAGGCTTATTATTAATATTCGTTAATCATTCAAAGATTTTAAATGCATTACCGAGCAAATTAAGAGAACGAATTTCCGTTATTAAAATATTTTTAAAAATATGATCAGTAGGGAAATGAAATTTTCATGGTACATAAAGGCATGCATGTCATATATTTTATGAAAATTTCATATGATACAATCGTATATTCAAGAACATATACTAAATAAGCTAACAAAATATAATAGTGACACGTGCAAAATAAGAGAACGATTTTTTTCAGGAACATTCTAGATTTTTTTTTTAAATCATCTGCCAACATTTTGTTGAGTAGATAAGAACTGTACAACCGCTATTGTTGTCGTACTCACTCTGCAGAGATGACACCACACGTGAATGAGGATTCCTGAGCGCTGTCAGAAAATTTTTCGTTTTAAGACTTCGCGGAGGAGATTTCTGCGATTCTAATAGAGGTAGAAAGGTCCAAGAGGGTGATTTTGCGCGTTCTGAGGTTATACAACGAAACCAGAACCTATAACTCTCCTGAAAAAGTCGGTTGACCCCGCATAACCACCGTCCAAAAACCTAAAACTATTAGGCGATTCTCTACGAAGAATCCCTTCGAGAAGCCAATATGAATTTATAGAAAACTAAGATCAATAATGGCAAAAAATGCGAACTGCTTCTCAGTGTACCGTCACCTCTATGCACCTGGTTTAAAATTTCGTTCTTCAGCAACCACACCAATCATCAGTAAGAAGATCCAGAAGAGGAGAATGGAATATGCTGAAGCTCATATTGTTTGTAGGGATGAAGATGGGGAGAGAATTCCTTTCCGCCACGAAAGTCAATTTAATTTAGTTAGATCTGATGGCAGGCGTTTTGTTAGACGAGATATCAAAATGAGGAAGGCAGCGTCATGGGATACGCGATGTTTTCGTGTGGGAAAGTTGGTCGGCAAGTGCGAGTAAATGGAACGGTAGATGGGAAAGTGTACCTGAACATCGTACAACAATATGTTATACCTTCATTCTGAATCAACTGGCAGTATTTATGTAGGACAACGCGCGATACCATACTGCAAGGCGAGTAAAATGTTGTTTCAAACAAAATAATATCAAAATAATGAAGTGGCCTACTCAGAGCCAGGACCTGGACCCAATTGAGAACCTCTAGAAGACAATTGAAGACAAAGTTCAAGACCAGCATCCTTGAACTGTGACAGATTTTTGGACGATAATTGAGAAAGAATGGAACAAAATAACATCAGAATTTTGCAATAAACTAGTTAGGTACTGTGGTCATGGTTGCGCCAAATTAATAGAAGAAAAACTTCAAACCTCTATAGACTGAACGCAATCAGTCTATCGAGGCTCTCCATACAGTCAACAGCGGCAACAGATACAAGATGCAATTGTACAGAAAGGGCCAGAATTGACTGATGTCATGTTTCTTCGTGATAACGCCCGACCACGCGTAGCGAGTCATACACGTGAAAAACTCCTGGAGCTGGAGTGCGAAGTTCTTTCTCACCCACCGTACTCGCCAGAACTGGCACCAACAGATTACTATCTATTCCGGGAAGTGCAGAACGTCTTGCATGGCAAAACGTTCACAAATCATTACGAACTGAAAACTTCAGTTGGAGATTTCTTTGATAGCAAAGCAGTTGCATTTTACAACAAAGAGATCAATGATCTATCCCGTCGTTGAAAGTAAGTTATCGGAAATAACAGTGATGTCATTACTCACTGAGATATTTCTTTTAGTGTACATATTGTTTCGTTGTAAATACAGGATCACCCCCTAAAAAACGGGCCTGCACACACTTTTTTGTGATATATCCTTCATTCATTCATTTACTAATCACCATTACTTTGCAGGACATAACAGAAGCAACACATGTGAACACAACTAGATCTTAATGGGAGCTCTAGCAAAGAATATACTGCGTCAAACATTACTACAAGACAGGCTCGTTCAAGAAAGTGCAGGACACTTTCGTGCATGAGTTTGAAGGTGAAAAAACCTTCCAAGAGCAGAATTCAGTACTGGGTGCACCACTTCGATAACTATGGGACAGTGGAGAACCAAAATGCAGCCGGTAACAACTGTCCAAGCCATTCTGGACGCCCCAGGAAGTGTACAACCTAGCTGGTAGAGAGCGTGAGAGAGTCAGTTCAGCAGAGTCCAAATGGCTCTGTGCGCAAGCGAAGTCAGTCCCTTGGTACTCGTATATCCCGTGAGACTTGCAGGAGAGTACTAGTAATGGATGTAAAGAGACGAAGCAGATCATTACACCTTAGACAAGGAACAGAGAAAGAATATGGCAGTCGAGATACTGGAGAAGATTCAGGAGACCCTAACTTTCCTTAACGTCCTTTGGACCTCGGATGAAGCTCACTTCCATCTTGAAAGAACAGCAACCTCCAAGACAAATGTCTCCTGGAAGACCTCCCTACCAAATGAGGTAGCCATCAAGCCACTACACCTCCCTAAGTGCACTGTATGGACTGCAATCTCAGCCAGAGGCATCATGGGACCATTCTTCTTCGAGAAATCTGGCGCGACAGGGACATTCACCAAGGAGCGGTATGTTGAGGTCCTCCAAACCTTCAAGAGGGTGCCGTAGACCCTGTTCCCGTCGCTTATCGGAAAGTTCTGGTTCCAGCGAGATGGATCAAGCTGTCACACCCAAACCTTTCCCAAGATTGACTGAAAGAGAACTTTGGTGGCCGTGTGATCAGTCTCAAAACTGATTTTGAGTATGCACCTCACAACTCAGACCTTAACCCCCAGATTTTTTTCTTTGGGGCTACTTTAAAGACAGAGTGTACGCAGGGAGACCCAGGACCATCACGGAACTCAAGGAAGCCACCAGAGAGAAGATCAGAGCCATTACTGGTTCGGTTTGTAAGGAGGTCATGGACAACTTTGTGCGGCGCCTCAAGAAATGCACAGAGGTAAATGGAGGTCATCTCGAACACGTGTTCTAGAATAAGGAAGAAAAGTTCAACGACTCTTATGTTTTAATATGATGTTTTTAAACACAATAAACTAGTTATCACCAAAGTTTCTAGCAGAAAATAATGAAATGAGGCCTATCGAAAGTTGGGGCTCGTTTTGGGGAGTTGTGGCCCTGTATTTGACGATAAAAGTTGTGCGACAACTTTGTTTTCAACTTATTAAGTTTTCTTTAACACATTAATTTCAAGTCTCGAAGAAAACTTAATTTAGTCAAACTATGAAGTTAAATCCTGGAGGAAAACACATTTTCTTCATGCCTTAAAGTTGAACTATTGAAGTAAACCTGTATATTCTCTTCAAAACTTGAAGTTGAATTCCTGAGTGAACCTCTATATTTTTCCGAGTCTTAAAGTTGAACTCATGAAGAAAACTTGCATATTTTCTTCAAGTCTTGAAGATGAACTCTTGAAGAAAACCTATTTTCTTCAAGACGAAGCTAAAGCCTTGAAGAAACTATTTTGAGCGAAAATCTGGGATCTTCTATACTAATCTCCATTTTCATTTTTAGCCTTCTAATTTCGCAAAAATGGAAGAGAGATACCAATTTCTAGCCATCGATCAACGACCCGTATAATTCGTCTTCATTTGTGCGTTTCGAGGCAAAGCGATGGAGTTTAACGAGGAATTTATTTGACACGGATCTGTTGCAGGAGTTGGCATATAATTCCCATGGCAACACTATTGAAAAATCCACCAAAGTTCTAGATGTGATACTGCATTAAAAGAAGACCTTGATTTTAGACCTTTTCTGATTTAAGTACTTAACTCAGCTCTTAGAAACAGTAAATGCAAGAATCTACGTTTCTTCTTACAACTTTGAGAACTATGGATGTACTTGTTTGTAACTGTAGCGTAAGGGTCGAAACAATTGTAGAGGTGCTTCCTACAGTAGTCATTTTTATACTTTTTATCTTTATTTTCTTTGGGATTGACTGTTTAGTAGGAGTATCAATCATGGTGACGTAATTAAAATATTTTGAGATTTTTGGATTAACCTAAAATAAAGTATATAGTTCGTCACCATTTACTAGTCACTAGTAACTTTTCATATTACCTTGTTTTAATTTATATGACATATTTAATCAAACATATTTTTTATTAGTTAATATTAACCCTTGAATTTAAATGTCGTATGCATCATCATCATTATTATCATCATCATCTTCGTCAAAAATCACTTTCCTAGAATGATGGGGGCATCAACACTTGCTTACCTTGTGCCCTATCAAGGCCTCCCCCCCCTCATCACACAAATTTTCACTTCCATAGGGATGGGTTGTTATGGAGGGTGATGCGTCTCATCATTCAGGGTTCGACTCTGAGTAGAAGGGCCACATCCACGCCCCCTCATAAAACCATTCCATGCCACCCGCCATACATACTATTACCCACTTGCTCTCCATTGAGTCACTTCTATATGACACACTCATTGGCATAACAACCACTCTTTCCGCGATCGTGCGACATTCCACTCTGATACACATCCTCCGATCGCCACTGAGACTTTTTTCTCATTAAAAACATTGTGGTACCACTATGCTTCATGATGCATGCTACATATGTGTACTACTATCCTTTATGATACATGCAACATATTCTACGACTATCCTTTATGACATATGCAACATGCAGATGCACTCACAAAGGAAGAGTGAAAAACGATTCCGAGCGCTTTCGTCTTCATTCTTAAAGACCTTTTCAAGGAATGAACAGGAGGTTGGACATACATTGCCTTAAATAGTAGAAGGGGGGAGGATTAGACTACCCACCTCTGGACCCTAATTAGTCAACAAACCAGAGTTAAGATTGAAATTTGAGAGCGCGTTAATGGAGATACATTCTAATATATTTCTCGAAATATAATTACTACCTTTTATGACTGGTTTGGCACTGTTCCAGTTAATGCTATGGTTAAGATTGTACAAATGTAGAAAAAAACGTAGATTGTTCACTGTGATTACGTATATTGGCTTGATGTTGCGTAATACGGAAATCTAGTTCTTCCCGGTTTGTCCATAATAACATTTTTGGCAGTTGTTGCAGCCTGTCGAATACAAAAATGCTAGGTCGGGGGTGGGGGGGGGGGATTTTTGACCAGGGTGTGATAAATTGTAGTCTCGTACTTAAAAATAACATTTATGTTCAGAAGCCTAAGGACACGAGGTAATTTAATGAAAATATGGTTATAGGGTAAAACTAATAAGTTTGTGGCCTGAAACTTAGGGATATTAACATTAGTTTGATAATAGGAACGATTGGTGGACTTATAACAATTGTCGAGAAAGTACAAAGGGTAGCACACAGTTGTTTTATGGTTTTGTACCCCCTAATTAAGGTTCAGAAGTGGGTAGTCTAATTCCTCCTTCCACTATTTAAGGCAATATATGTCCAGCCTCCTGTTCATTCCATGAGAATGTCTTTAAGAATAAAGACGAAAGCGCTCGGAATCGTTTTTCACCTTTCCTTTGTGGGTGTATCTGCATAACTTTGACTCACGTGCACTTTGTGAGCTTTGTTCATACATGCTACATATTTGCACCACTTTCCTTTCTGATACATGCTACATATGTGTACCTACGTATTCTTTAGCTCATATTCATATACAAAGATTTAATGATTCCAGTCCACACTTAAAAGCACAGCCACAACTTTTTTTACCCTTACTATGACTCACATCTCATCGCACTCGATTCTTTTATCCCAATACAAACTCTTCAGTCTCCTTCATGTTTGTCCCATATAAAGCAAGCATCTTCAACCTTCTTTCTATAAACGCATTTACCCCAACGCCCCTCTTTCCTTCATTGCACATACCCCTCACATTCCACCTCGATTCATACATTAATGAGGGTTATTAATACTATTATTAAAGTTTTGGGAATTTAAATTCTTTTACTTCTTAATAACCCCAAATCTGCTTATTCCATTCTATTCCAGATGCGTTACTAAATTATTAGACTACCTAAACTGGTGTTATTCCTGTACACATGTTTCTTCTTCCTCCCCTCTCAACGCAGATGATATTACTGTATGTATCAATATCTATGGGCGATGGGCTAACATACCTTAGTAATAGCAAGCATAAATATCAAATCCAAATGTCTTCACAATCCTATTCCATGTAAGAATCTCCTCCCTGGCTGTCTACTTTCGCCTTTATTGCGTAAATCACTAAAGATCAATATCGAAAGACTCCTGTCACCAATAATCCTTGTCGCATTTGCTTTATTGCCAACGAACATGGAAGGCGGTAAAAAGGCTCATAAATTTTCCCGCCAAAACTGATCTCCTACCTGATTTGTTTCCCGCCTCTTTCTACAGAAGGAAAAATCTTGTAGTCTGGTTAGTGTACTTAGTGTTTATTGAATAAATTGTTTCTGAATTTAGGATTTTTTAATAAGTTAAGCAATTAGAGAGTGTTAAAATGAGTTTAATTAATTAGTAGAAGCTTATGATTTTATTTATTCTACTTTAATTCGAAAAATTATATAAAATTTTAATCGATGTGGCAAAGCTTTCCCGAAAGACCAGAAAAGTCATTTGTTTCCTACCAAGATTTATGTGGGAGGTCGTCGGCTCGACTTGTGGGTAAGCAGTTAGATATCTACCTAGTTACCAGGTTCTATTCCCGGTGAAAGCAGACAAAACCGATTTCGGCCCTCGTAGGGAGCAGCCGCTTAGCACGCGTTGCGTCGAGTCTGAGTCATGCGCGCAAAAAGCTCCGACAGTGTAAGTCACAACGCACAGAGTCACCCACAATATTGATTTCTCTTCCATACTCACTTTATTCATTCACAACACATCCCTCTTTTTAATATCCACATTTCCCTGACGCGGGATTGGTGTTGCTCCCTTGGGCCACGAAGAATTCCTTGGTCGAGGGGCGGTAAAAATACATGGCACTACCGATTTCCCTGCTCCCACCCCCTATGAGGAACGGCCCCTCGTATCATTGGCTTGCTAGCGATTATCATTCTGATCTTAATGCGAATTTCAATAACTAATCGAGGAACCTCGTCCACGATTAACAGTGGCCGAGTGGCGTAATTAACCAAAATAATCTGGTTGTTTATGACCTTAACTGTGGTCAGACCTTTTAAAACCAGACATTTCACCTCTTGTCCCTGACTACTCGCTCCTATTTACTGAACTTATTATTAATAACGTGCATATGAATAAAATTATTCAATTATCTCTATTCAATTTAATTTAAAATAACCCTCATATATAACATAGGGTTATAATAAAACAACTGATTGCGGCGCTGAAGTCAAAAAGGAAATCCAGAGCGAAGGAACGGATTGAAAATGGAATGGCTGCACCAAATATCAATGACGCTCAAAGGATAGCGGAAGCTTATTGAGGTCTTTAAAATGAGGAAAGCCGATAGTAAAAATTGTACCGTTTAATCGCGAAAACATAATTTCCGCTTAAAAAAATAAAAGGGATTTAAGAAAATGATTTGCAGGCTACTAAGCACAGGCTAAAAATAGTAAGTTAATAGTGGTTTGATTATTAAAGCCTAACTAAAAAAAATAAAAGAAATAAGCAAAAGATCTGTAGGCTAGTAAGCACAGGCAAAGAAATAGTAAAAAAATAGTACAGTTTAATTGTGAAAGCATAACTTGTAAAAAAAAAATATATAAGAGATTTAAAGAAAGTTAATGGTACCCTTCACACTTGCAAGCAATTACAATCCAGAAACCAAACTTGACTTTCTCCTTGCCATTCCATATAATCTTAAGATATACTGATGCACTTTTATTTATTTTATACTTTTTTAATGTTTTTGATTTTATTTAATCCTCGTATAAAAATAAATGTATTTATAATGAAATAATTTAAGCAAATAAATAAAAGTATTAATATTATTTCCAATACTAAATAAAGTTCATGTTAATCTTGTAAGCGTTTTTTAAACTAAATGCCACATCAAATAATTTTATCAGTAATCAATTATTTTATTTTTATGAATATAAGTAAAACTCCGAATCGTGTAATATTTTCAGTAGTAGCGAAATGGCCGGATACAGATTGTCCGGTAGCAAATTAATTTCGGAATTAATTTCGTCGCTCTACGTTGATCGCTTTCTAAGGTTAAGACGTCTCTTTTCAGATGCGGAGACCCGAATTGAACCGCATTATTACAAAGGCGATCTGACTGATGTTGGAGACCTAAGGAAGAAAAAGAGGATTTGCTCCCAAAGTGGAGAGATACCACGGCATGTAATTTAACCGTTCATTGACGTAAAAAGAGATATAAGTAAAAGAAAGTAAGGAATTACACAAATGACTGAAATAATATATTAATTAATAGAAGCAAAGTTAAGATGGACGCGGACAAAACTTTCAAAGGAGTAGTGAACAGTATTGTAATAAAATGTTTGCATGGGTCGCACTGGAGAGAGAAAAGCACCATACAACGAGCTAACGAAACTCCAATATGTTTATGGGAATGAGTGCAGGAGGACGATCCCTTGACCAATGATGATGCCAGTGCTACTTTCCGGAGCACTGTAAAGGCGAGACATAGATAGTGCGAATGATCGCATCACTTGAAGTGGCTAGTGAAACATTACACTAAATGAAGAAGGCAGTGAAATAACAAATTAATTGGCGAAGGCATTGAAAGAAAGAAAAAGATTAACAGAATGAGACTGCGGCGATTATGTCCTCTGGAGAGGCTCCAGCTTGTCGATGAAGCGTCAATGATTGCAGTGGGCAGACGGAAGAAGATAAAACATTAATATTTAACTCTGGGAAAAATCGTCCGGAGAGAGGGATAAAATGTCGGCCGGCGAAAGACGGACGAACGGAGTCGGTTCGAAATTTTGGTGTGGAAAGGTCGTCAGGGAGAGAGGGAATAACAACCAAAAAAGAGTTTAGGCGAGAGGAAATAACGATGGTAGACGATAGACAGCCGAAGAATAATGTGTCGAAACAATGCCGTGAGGAGGTCACCCATCGAAGTAAGCAAGAAAGCTGGATGTCAAAGGGCGGAGAAGAAGCTGGCCGTATTGTATTTGTCTGTTGATGGGACTGGATGGAATTTTCACGTTAGTAAAGGGAGGGCCTTGCGCCAGCAACAAAATTAGGGGCTCCCCTTTCTCTTCTGAAACGCTGGCCAAGCGTGTCTAACATTTGGACTGCGAATCTCTTATGTTTCATTATCAGACACCTGTTGTTTGTTCAGATGCGCCTCTGAATCATGATCCAACCCAAATAAAGATGTGATCCCATTATTTTGATGTCTTTCTGCCATATTTTCTCTTAACAACTAAACCAATTTCTCTCTCTTTTCTCTATGTACTTCACTCGGCTGTCCGATAAATTTACGCTTCATCATTTGAATATTTTGCTTTTATTCCAGGATAAAAGCGTCATACCGGTATGTTACCGAGTCTTTTTCTCTTCCACATTAGTAAACTTGTGCACTACTCGTATATAAAAACTTGTTCTTGTAGATGTATAACACACCCTTTTTAGCCATGTTTTGAGGGTAAATTAGATTGCGGTTGGCTACACTACAGAATGAAAATGGCGAAAAACCCTTCTTTTATAAATAAAATCAAATAGATTTTCACTGATATATATATATATATATATATATATATATATATATATATATATATATATATATATATATATATATAGTAGCCCGTGAGTAGAGCAATAAATGCAAAAAATCCCACAGGAATATGAAATGGGGATTCCAAGTACTTTCGAACTTAAAAAAAAAATTATGTTCCTCAGGATTTCGTTGTGGTTTCTTAATGAATCAAACCTTCTGAGCTCAAAAATAAATGTATATTTGTTCAATCAGGTCAGATTTTCTTAGTACAGCATACACCATTTTCATTGAAATTACCTCATTTTTCCTGAAAATTCTTTTAAACACCTTTCTCTATCTAATAATGCATTATTATTGTTATATCAGAGAAACAGGAATAAACGTATGTAAACTATAATCCATTTGATAAAAAGAAATTAAAGAATGCAACATAATAAAGAAAATAATTCTAATTTCCAAGAAAAGACGCCCTTGACGATTTTCGTTGGTGCCTCTCATCTGGTGCATAACGCTTCAAACACCAACAGTAGTCGGCAATCATGTTTACGTCCCATTTACCCTGGTACCTGAATTCCATTGTTTTTATGTCCTGGTGGAATCTTTCCCCCTGTTCTTTCCTATAATCCGCGCAGTTGTCGGGAAAATAATCTAGATGGGACTGAAAAAAGTGTATCTTTATAGACATTCGAGCTCCCAAATGTTTGAGACATGTTAGGAGCAGATTGACCAGGGCAACATATTCTGGGCTTCTTTTATTATCTAGAAAATCGTTAACTAGAGCTTTAAAAACTTTTCAGGCATCTTTTTTATATCTGATCTGAGGTCCATACAAAATTCCCGCATGGAGCTTAGCGTCACTGATTTGTGGAAATCTTTGAAGAAGAAATTTAAAAGCTTGACCTTTTTTATTAAGCATTTTGACATAATTTTAATTATGCCAAGCTTTATATGCAGTAGAGGAAACAGTATTTTGTGAGGAGGCACTAAAGGTTTGATCCAATTCTAAATGCTTCTCGTGGAGGCCAAACCTTCTTCTCATAGTGCATACTATCTGCACGACTGTCCCATAAAAATAGGAAACAGGGATACTTCGTGTAGCCTGTTTGCATCTTAAGTATAAGAGACACTACCTGAAAATAAATTTAGCAGGGTATGTAAATTCAAAGTGTAATATTTCTAAAAACAATAAGAATATGAATATGTACTGAAAAATCCTGTATGCCGATGCATTAAATCATTGTATTGGAACTAATTGGATATATGTACATCTTATTTTGAGTTAATTGAGTTATGTTGAATATTTTCATAATTAAGATAAGTTCCCCATTAATCCAAAAGGATGCATTAACCTATAGGGACACACTTCAACAAAAAAATCTAACAAAAAAATGACTCATGATTTCCAGATTTGCATTCTTGTAAAATGTAAGTTGACCAAAAGGTGTGTGTATACAAGTATTAACAATCAAAAATGAAAATGTCAATATCAAAGAGCTTAGAAATGCCAAGTGTAAAATGATCTTACCTTTAGGGCACCACATATCCTCCAATTGTGGGTAGAGTAATTTATTGCATCTAGCAATTTATTCATATTTTCATAACTTTCCGTAAGTTGGATTGAATGTCCTATAGGAACGGAAGCTATCTTGTTACCAATATTCAGTAACACAGCTTTTATACTTTTACTGGAGGAATTTATGAAAAGTCTCCATTCTAATGGGTTGTAGGGAATTCCAAGGTCCTCAACAAGGCCTTTAATATTGGCGCTGTATACTAAAGAGCTGGAAGAATGCTGTAAAATATAGCTTCGAAACTCTTGTTCTCTATTTCTGTACCAAATAAATGTTGTTTCTTTAGCGAGAAGATTACTTTCACGAACTCCAGAGCCAAGAAGTTGTGCATTCTTCTTTGAAAGCCCCAGATTCCTGGTCAAGTCATTTAACTAAACTTGAGTGAATGGTCTTGCGACCATATCATGTGTGGAAACCTGATAAGACTCAGATGTGTCATAATCTTGATCAAGTTCCATATTAATCTCTTCATGGACCTATATATGTTCAGGGAAGAAGGTATAGGAATTTATGGATCATGGGGCAGGGGTTAGATGGCAGAAGAAACATTCGGATATGCAAAACTATGTTTATTCTTCTTATTTATACCTGTGGAAAATATAATTGCATATTACATTAAGGAATTAATTTGGAGTTGAAGATAGAACATAAATGTTTAGTAAATGATATGTTAATGATGAAGTGAAGTATGTTAGTTATTAGTTTTATGTTAAGTCTATGCATAATAATGAAATTTTCAGGAGCCAGTATAATACAATGTCTTGCAAAAATAGCACTCTGTAGAGTGGTCCTTGCCCTCTCTCCACACCATGGGAACACCAAAAGAAAGAGACTTCTCTTCGCCCTGACTCCAGCCTCTTAAACTTATGTAGCATCCCTTACAGCAGATATGTTGTGCAAAACCTTATCTTGATCTCTTAGCCTTACTCCAAAATATGCATGATACAAAGATTTAATTAGAGGAAAAAGTCACTTTGGTGCAAACATAGCAAAATCTGTCGGAGCTAGTCTTACATTTTCTGTTAATTTTTAACTGAACCATTATTATTATTATTATTATTATTATTATTATTATTATTATTATTATTACTATTATTATTATTATTATTATTATTATAATGCTAAGCAGTTTTTAACCTGCAAAAATATAAACTTAACAAAATTTACTGCGAATACAGTAGTGCAAAAACTATTGAAATTCTGATGTAATATAGGACATGTATAAACTATAAAATTATTATCACCCCCTGTATCGCAAAAACTGGACCTGATAGAGAAAAACGGATGGCAGATTCGGATTTAGGAGGTCAATTTTATTAAGAAACACTACAGAAAACCTAAAGTACATTTTTAACGCAGACCAGTGTTATCATTCTTTGATAATGAACTAAACAAGTTCGAAAATACTTGGAATCCGCCTTTCATTTTCCTGTGGGGTTTTCGAATATTTATATAGTGTGTGTTTGTGTATTCCTTTCAAAGTTATATTATTTCAGCAGCCCAGTTTTTCTTGTACAAAAATCAGCAAAGTGCCATTTTCAGTGGGACTTGAGGCCCGATACTTTGATGGCTTTCGTAAAATGAACTTTCGCCGCCCGAGTGAACTGACAAATCCTTGGCATCAAAGACAGTCTTATGCAGCCAGGGCCCCGTATTAGTTAATAGATCATCATCAACATATGTAACCAATTTCCTATAAATTGGGGGCGGTGGGCATCACCACCACAGATATTACTGGTCTTTCTCATCCCATTATTCCTTATCAAGCACAAAGAAATCCATTATTCCACCCTCCCCACCAAATTGTCCATCATAGTAATAAGATGTTATGATGTTATGTGGTGTATTGCCTCGTCCAGTCAAGTTTCATTCTGGGTAGATGGGGCAGTCTGCCCTGTCGTTATTCCTCCGTTCAGGGTTCATCACGCAAGAAACTGGGGCGCTATGTGATGAGGCTTTGCGTCCGTTCATGGTTCATGCCCAAGCTAGAGGGAATATTATAATATATTCTAGAATCTCGCTCGACCAGTGCCCAACACAAGAAAGCGCTATGTGCTCTACCATCTCACCCATTCAAGCCTCATCACTAATTCCATTCAGGGTTCATTAACCGGAAGAGGTCCCCCCCCCCTCACACACACACACCCTCAGTACCCTCTCACATGCATCTATGGTATGAGTATATTAATTCTATTAAGAAAATAAAGAAAATTGGTATAGGGGAGAACACATCTACCGCAACATTTATCACCTAATGGAAAAAAAAAGATGAAAGCGACCAACATATTATGAAGGAGATTAGTGGATAAGTGGAATTAAAAGAATAGGAAAAACGTTCCAAGGAAACTGCTAATGAATCTCGAAGAGTGATTAAGGGGAGCACAGTCGTTCTAAAACACGAATTTAATCCTGCAAGAAGACTCCGACTTTGTTTACCCCGCGATGACTTTGTTTACCTCTCTCAATTCACTTCTCCATCAGATTCCTGCCATAAAGGCCCTACATTCCTAGTCCTAACTAGAAAATAAAAAAAAGGACATTTCTCGAACAAAATAATAAAATTTTATTCAGGAATGAAAGCTACATGACAGCTGCACTTACGACTATTACCACACCCAACCACCGCTGCTACCTATCATCCCAGCTTTGCTTCGAAGCCCTCTAGATCAAATGCATTGACTAATTTTTATAAATATCATATAAAAAATCCTAAAATTCTTCCCCAAATATGAAATAAATAAATTAAAAGGAAACTCAGCTTTCCTAACCCATGAATAAATGAAGATAAAATACCCGGTAATAACCTTCCATGCATTCATTATTGGTTGATAAAAGAGCCTCTTAAAAGATTCAAGTCCATCCTTTGACTGGATTATTACGATCCTATTCCGCGTGTCAAGCTGTCAATGCAGTGCTATTTGGCGGTCAATCACAGAGTGTCCGGGAATCGAAAGGGTCCCTCTGCCAGACAACCTATCGTTACGTCTAAAGGTGGAAGGTAATGAAAGGTAGACAGGACAGGGAGGACGACCTGAGCAATAGCAGGATGTGGAAGAAAGGCATGGATGCAGTTAGGATCAGTCCTGTCCAACTGCTGGTCCCTACAAAGGATCGGCGATCAGACGGAGTTTCCTTTCCTTTAGGGCCCAGCCGAGTGATAGGTAATGGGTAATAGGTCGTAAAGCGTGGATGTGTGGCAAAGACAGGCGGGGAAAGTATGGGAGAGGGGTACTTCGGATGACGCAATTTTTATAAAAGGTCGACCATTTAAATTCATTTTGCTTTCAATTGTTATTATTTAAAGATCATATCTTCATCTGAATCTAGAATAGAGGGCCTTGTTTGTAATGAGAGTAAAATGTAAAATTCCGAAATAATGTTAAAAACGTGATAGAACAAAGAAGGTTAATGTGGAAAACTTAAAAAAGTTAGTTGAGATATAAGGAAGTACCTACAAAGAACAGCGATAAACAATTTAAGTAAAATATAGACTTCTTGATCGCCAAATAATCATTATTGATGTTGAAGCTATCTTAGATGTTAGGTAAAAATAATCCTTAAAATAATTCTAAATATTCTAAGAAAAATTCTACACTTGATAGAGGATTAAGAATAAATTAAAGCAAAAGCAAAGAATAAAGACGAGTTCCCAACTGAACAAATTCTGAACTATTCACCTAATACAGATTTTTCACTAAAGTGGAACACTAAACAAAAGTCACTAAATTTTAATTATTTTATCTGCCACATAATATATAAAAGAAGGAAAGCTTAAATTTAATTTCCTAAAACAAATCCTTTATTTTAAATGGTTGACGCACGCCAAGAACATTTACCACCTTCAGAAATCTTCGCCATAAGTAAAGACATGAAAACCGATCAGTCCTTGAAAGAGGATCCCAATTCACCTTTATTATTAAGTTTTGAAAATTATATTCTTGCATAGAAATATATAATATAAATTTTCAAAATATTATTCTTTCTAAGGAAGTTAGATAAGCATTTATTCTGTATAATTAAGTTTTTCCAAATTATTTGATTTTTTCCGTCTCCTATATTTTGGGAGGCATTAAAATCCGAGACATGAAGGAAAATAAAAAAAAAGACAAATGACCGGAGATAGAGCAAATATTTTATAAGAAAAAGAACTTGTATAATAAACGATAGCGTTTTTCCTTTTAGAGCAAATACATGAGAAGGAATAAATGAATACATATGTAGAAAGATCATGAATAGTAACGAAATTTGAGATCTACAATAATTGTAGTGACAAACCTATGCAACCAAATATATTTTAGGTTTGTGACACCGCGGTATAAACAAAACTACGGGAAGAAATCTTTAAAAACAATACGGGGGCAGAGAAACGCAAATTTGAACCCTCCTTGCAGAACAAGAGAACCGAAGGCTCATAAAGACCAAATGTCCACTCCAAGCCCGTGAGGAGAGAACTGAAGACCAAAGATTAAATTTTGAGCTTGGACTTGGACTTAAAAGGTTAGTGAAATTTAGAGAGAGAGATATATATATATATATATATATATATATATATATATATATATATATATATATATATATATATATAGAGAGAGAGAGAGAGAGAGAGAGAGAGAGAGAGAGAAAGTAAAGTGGTGAAATTGGGTGAGGTTAAAGTATAGAGGTGGTGTGGGAGACATAATATATAGGTCCCTGGTGAAATGGTATCTGTTTTGTTTAAGTTTTTATGTTTTTTGGTTGTTTTTTGTGTTTTTTTGTTTATAAAATATAAAATCTATAGCATATACTAATTAAATTAAATCTGCTAATTTAATTAGGCTAGATCTGATCTGATTTGCATTGTGGCAGGGGTTTTGTTCCCACTATGGGTTTTTGAGAAAGAATTTTTTTGTTAAAGGGAATTTCAGCTTTTGATTTTACTTAGAAAAAAATAGTAAAAATTGGTAATCTTAGTGTTGATATGTGATTAATACTAAAGAAACCTAAACATTGCACTAGTCATTTGTTGTATTTTCTCGACTTTGAAATGTGTACTTTGGAGTCACGTCGCCGTCTGTCAAAGCATTGCTGCTTTTAAAAGGTCTTTTTTGTCGAACGACATCGATGTCCAAGTGTGTACGAGAGAACTCGGGGGACAGGCGGGTGCCAATGGCTTGATAGATCCTCTTTGCTCTCTCGTGGAGCGCCACGTTGATCGGAGATAATCCAACCGAGATGTGGAGCTCTCTCTGACTTTAGTGTTCACTTCTTCGGGTGGTTGTGATAATAGGTTTCGCAATGTGGGTCTCGGCGCTCGCGTTCAGTGGCACGGCGGGGTACAAGAGTCTCGAGCGGATGCACACATCGAATATCCTGAGTTTATTTGAGGGATTTAAGGTACGGAACCTATAGAATTATCTCAAATCTCTCTTGCTATCCGCGAATGTATGCTCGATATGACTCGTGTAACCCCAAGTGCTGATCTTGTGCCCCAGAACCGTCCTTTCTGTACAGTAAGGGATTCGCTCCCCGTCCACTCGTATATGGTTGAAAGTCTTGCGAAACATGGGAATTATTTTAAATTTTGGGGCATTGGTTTATATCTTCCCTATCCTCTCAAAAGAGTTGATGTTAGCTATCTCCCTAGCCCTGTTTCTCGCCATGAATTCCCTGTGAACATAAGCGGCCGTACAAATTTGCGATATATCGTCAGCGAACTGAACGTATACCGAACCCTCGGATAGTGGTTGTGGTAGATTTGCTCTTATATACAATAACTGCAGAACTTAGGTTCAATTACATATGATAAGAAAAGTAGATTTGCTCTTATATACAATAACTACAGAACTAAGGTTCAATTCCGTATGATAAGAAAAGTAGATTTGCTCTTATATACAATAACTGCAGAACTAAGGTTCAATTACGTATGATAAGAAAAGTAGATTTGCTCTTATATACAATAACTGCAGAACTAAGGTTCAATTACATATGATAAGAAAAGTAGATTTGCTTTTATATACAAGAAAATTGGTTTTGATAATCTAAACATGTTTTCTAATTTAATACTTATAAATGGGTATGTACTTACGCTATATTATACATTTTTTCCTTCATTTATTATATATACATATGTAGAAAGGCTAATAAAAGCCTCCGTCTAGAGTTTCTGGTAAACAGTACTTTATATGCATATCATAAAAATAGGATGCTAAACTGTTGTTAGTATTCGGTAATTCCATTCGTGGCCAGTTTCATCACCTCGAACGAAGCATCCTCATCATAGAAATGAATAGAAAAGATCAACATCTTACAGGTAACCTTTGGCTAATGGTGAAAATGTATTGATAGGAACTACAGAATTAAAATCACAAAAGACCCTTGGATCCACTTACACCCAGCCCAACAAGTAAGAGGCTTAAAGCTAAAAAACAACATCGGAAGACTAAACAAATTAACCATCTTACATATTAACTGTACTCAAAAGATGTTGTTACTGTTATTGCGAGAGAGCTGATACACACTAATGGAGGTGTGTATCAATTAAAATCATGCTTTCTTTTACTATTTCTAGGAAAGATTTTATTCCCCCGGAGAGCCTTGTTTGAGAGGAATAAAGTAGCAGGAAATTAAGAAAGGAATAAAGAAAACGCATTTGCACACAAAGGTTTAATGGGAACTAATCGCTGGCCTCATTGTATATATTTTTTTCAACTCGTGGGCCTACTCCATCTGTGCTTACTACTAGGTATTATTTAAATTTGAAAAATACTTGGTTAAGTAGGCTAATCCACCTGCTGTTGTTTATCACTAAAGTAATGTTGAACAATGGCCCTTTAGAAGCGATTGTTTACCAATTTGAACCCATTTACAACAATGTTTTTACCCTGCAAGGGGGTGGGTGGTGCAGCAGGAGCAATACCCACTGCTAGAACTAAAACCTTGGGGAGTAACGCGCCCTCCAAACTCAAGTACCATCAAGAGAAAGTGGGTGTTTCTTTCTCTCTCGAGTCATCTTTGGCGCTTCTTTTAAAACTCTTGCTATGATTTCCATTCCTGTATAGACCCAGTAAAGGTTTAAAAAATGTGTTAAAGTTCGGAAAAAAACACGAGTGTTTTCCCTATCATCATCTATCTTGACCAATGATGTGTATTTTTTATTAGTGAATTCTTTTAAGATCTTAAATAATCCTTCGATCAGTTGTGCACGTAATCGCCCGTTTAAGGATCGAAGTTTTTCTTCGTATGGTATATTTCTAAGATAAGGAATTAGTTTGATTGCCTTACGTTTCACTCTTTTTAACAACGTTACCACTTTGTTGAGGCAGAGAGGAAGAACTATAGAATGAAGACCATTCAAGAACTTTGGATCCATTTACACCCAGGACAAGAAGCAGGGAGCTGAAAGCTTCCAAAAAATATATTAGAAAACTGACCAAAATTGCAACGACCAAAATTACATTGGATCTCACGATGCAGAATGACGAGTAAAATGTCCTAAGATTAACTTGTATATTGTCGACTTAAACATGAAAAAGAAAAGGAGAGGAAGATAAGAAGAAAAATGCAACTAAAAAACTACAAACTCCCTGTAGTTCACTCCAAAGCTACCCTGTACAGAGGAAAAAACATTTATTGTTAATGATCTAAAAGGCATTTTATAAATTGAAAAAAGTATGTTCATAATCAACATCATAGTTTATTTATTTATTATTTTACAAATCATAAGCAGGAGCATCCAGTTGGGTTTCGACCCCCCTCCCCCAGCAACGGCAGAAGCTAAACGATTGTCGTTGGTTCGAACTCATCCGCTTCCAACAGATCTTGAATCCGGAGATTAATGAATCCCGTTAATAGAAAAATCTCAACACGATTTGAGGGTTAAGAGCTTCTAGAAGGGACCTGATGAGGGACATCGAGCCTTCTCTAAGAACGAGCAGTGGAATGGATTGTCGGCATTTGCAACTCATGAAAACGGAAATGACAATTTTAATGTATTTTCTCAACCAGTATAACGAGTTTGGTACAGTAAAAGCGTACCAAATAAAGCTCTCATTTTGGGGTGGCACGAATTTTGCTACCGATTACCACCAACTGATTCTTACATTAGTGGGGACGTAACCTGGGCCCCTAACCACGGGCAGCCCGTTATAAACGGTTGCTGCCTAACAGGGCAGCATCCGAAAGTTGACCCGAATTGCGTCTCTATCCGGCGACTAACCAGATTTCATGTGGCTTAACCACGTTTAACTAGTGGTAGTCCATATGAAACCCAGCAAAAAGTAGGTTTAATTTTATAGGCCGTAAACAGTTTGACTACAAGCAGGGGTTGAGTGAAAGTTTGAAATCTATATGTCCTTCATCACTACACGCGAATAAGTTGAAACATCACCCATTTGGGTTCTTAAACTAGGTTGAACTAGGAACTCAATTATGATCTTTAGGTCCCGTTCAAATTGCTCAAGTTGATATTTTTGAACTTGAAGCTTCATTGAACTCTGCAGTAAGTTTAGATGCTTTTTTTTCTGTGATTTTGTAGTGAAGCTCGAATGATAGGTATCTTCTTAAGTGTTGTAAGACGTTCATGTTTTTAGCAATTTATACTTGTGGTGATCCTTGGCTCTGGAAAATTGGGATTTGTGCTCTGTACTTTTGTAATTTCTTTAGTTTCAGGCATATTACTTATTTAAAACGATATTTAATACATAATATTTATAAATTTAAGCTGAAACTTTTATACAAGATTTAGTAAAATATTAAATAATTCAGACTTATTAGTAAAATGCACATTATTATTAATACATATTTATAAATATCGCCAGGGAGAGAAGGAAAGAGAGAGAGAGAGAGAGAGAGAGAGAGAGAGAGAGAGAGAGAGAGAGAGAGTGTGCACCTTTGTGGTTTTATAATTAACTTCCCTAAACTTATAATCTAATGCAAATACAACTCTTGTCCATTTTTCATGAAGATATTTACAAAGGTAATTAATTGTCCTTTTTTGGGCATGAAGATAATTAAAAATATAGTGAATAAGTTTAAGAATAGAATTGGTAAATATTAATTTAATACATAAACTTATTTTCGAAATTAAACTATAATGACGCACCTATGAAATGCATCGTGCATGTCCCCCATGCGTCCCTAGGCGTTCCCCAAGCATGTCCGATGCAGTGTCGAAGAGGCAAACCATTGGTATTTTAACCAAAACTTATTAAAAAGCAAAATTGCTTACAATTACTGATCAATTTATATCTTATTCCTGCCCCTCCAATACTAATTTTCTTTTAATGAACTGGGCTCAAGTGGATCTTGTGGTCCTTGTGGTCCGTAATTCTAGTATTGGTAAAAAAGATTTTACCATCATAGCGTGTCTTAAAAGCTTTACTATTCTTGTTCTGGGCTAACGTTAGCCAAGTGGAAGCACCACTTCGGATTTAAGTAAAGTTAAGCCGCATGGGGTGTTGCTAGTCGCCGGGGAAATCCCGATTAAAGGCGACTTTGCAGCGGCTGGCATACACTAAATATACCCGTGGTTCGGAGCCTAATTACAACTGTAGGTCCCTTTGAGAAATAAAAGGCATCTTTAAATAAGTGAAGATCAGTGATAAATCCTGGGCAAATTCTTCTTCTTTTTTCTTAATTGAAAATGAATAAAAAAGATATGATTCTTTGTTCAGTAATGTCGAATGCAGCTTTGTTTCTGCAAATCAGTTCATCTTTTCTTTTGCAATGGTTTCTTTTCCTTGGCGTGCATTTTGGTTATTAAAATGGGAAACTACTTGCTTAGGCCGTTTATTATGTATAATTTAATTTAAAATGAAAACCAACTAAGGAATCTCCTGTAGAATGTTTCTATGAAGAAATCTGTAAAGAGAGAATAGAAGAGGGGAAAATGGGTCGAAGATACTCGTATATATTAGCAGATAATCTGCGAGCACTGGAGCTGAGAAGCACGTAATCCTACAGATGTCAGTTGCAGCATATTAGCCTTTGCGACACATCAACTTATAGGGAATTTAAAGTGAGCCTGGTGAGAGTGTCATTTCTACGGTTTCCCGAGGTAGCAGTGACTCTACTCCTGCTACACCATCTCCCCCACCCCCCTTTGCTGGGTGTAGTGCGAGGAGACAACGATAAAGGCTGCTATTCCCAATTGGCAACGGTTCATCTCGAACCGGGACTAAAATTATATCGGAGAAACAACTTGCTGCTCGCATGAGCATGTTTATCAGTGTCCGTCCCCTATCTCTGGAATATCATCTGCCTCAGCAGGCTTACTCATCGGCCTTCGACTTGCTCTAGAATGCTATCTGGCTCAGCATGTTTACTCATTGGCCATCGACTTGCTCTGGAATACAGTTTGGCTTAGCATGTATACTCATTGTCCTTTCCATTGCTTTGGAATGCTATCTAGCACAGCATGTCTACTCATTCCCCTTTGCATTGCTTTGGAATGGTATGTAAGTGAGCATGTTTACTCATTGGCCTTTTCGTTGATCTGGAGTGCATTCTGGCTTAGGATATTTACTCATTCGCCTGTGCATTGCTTTGGAATGGTATGTAAGTGAGCATGTATACTCATCGTCCTTTCCATTGCTCTGGAATGCTATCTGGCACAGCATGTCTACTCATTCGCCTTTGCATTGCTTTGGAATGGTATGTAAGTGAGCATGTTTACTCATTGGCCTTTTCGTTGATCTGGAGTGCATTCTGGCTTAGGATATTTACTCATTCGCCTTTGCATTGCTTTGGAATGGTATGTAAGTGAGCATGTTTACTCATTGGCCTTTTCGTTGATCTGGAGTGCATTCTGGCTTAGGATATTTACTCATTCGCCTTTGCATTGCTTTGGAATGGTATGTAAGTGAGCATGTTTACTCATTGGCCTTTTCGTTGATCTGGAGTGCATTCTGGCTTAGGATATTTACTCATTCGCCTTTGCATTGCTTTGGAATGGTATGTAAGTGAGCATGTATACTCATCGTCCTTTCCATTGCTCTGGAATGCTATCTGGCACAGCATGTCTACTCATTCGCCTTTGCATTGCTTTGGAATGGTATGTAAGTGAGCATGTTTACTCATTGGCCTTTTCGTTGATCTGGAGTGCATTCTGGCTTAGGATATTTACTCATTCGCCTTTGCATTGCTTTGGAATGGTATGTAAGTGAGCATGTATACTCATCGTCCTTTCCATTGCTCTGGAATGCTATCTGGCTTAGGATATTTACTCATTCGCCTTTGCATTGCTTTGGAATGGTATGTAAGTGAGCATGTATACTCATCGTCCTTTTCGTTGATCTGGAGTGCATTCTGGCTTAGGATATTTACTCATTCGCCTTTGCATTGCTTTGGAATGGTATGTAAGTGAGCATGTTTACTCATTGGCCTTTTCGTTGATCTGGAGTGCATTCTGGCTTAGGATATTTACTCATTCGCCTTTGCATTGCTTTGGAATGGTATGTAAGTGAGCATGTTTACTCATTGGCCTTTTCGTTGATCTGGAGTGCATTCTGGCTTAGGATATTTACTCATTCGCCTTTGCATTGCTTTGGAATGGTATGTAAGTGAGCATGTTTACTCATTGGCCTTTTCGTTGATCTGGAGTGCATTCTGGCTTAGGATATTTACTCATTCGCCTTTGCATTGCTTTGGAATGGTATGTAAGTGAGCATGTTTACTCATTGGCCTTTTCGTTGATCTGGAGTGCATTCTGGCTTAGGATATTTACTCATTCGTTTTTGCATTGCTTTGGAATGGTATGTAAGTGAGCATGTATACTCATCGTCCTTTCCATTGCTCTGGAATGCTATCTGTCACAGCATGTCTACTCATTCGCCTTTGCATTGCTTTGGAATGGTATGTAAGTGAGCATGTTTACTCATTGGCCTTTTCGTTGATCTGGAGTGCATTCTGGCTTAGGATATTTACTCATTCGCCTTTGCATTGCTTTGGAATGGTATGTAAGTGAGCATGTATACTCATCGTCCTTTCCATTGCTCTGGAATGCTATCTGGCACAGCATGTCTACTCATTCGCCTTTGCATTGCTTTGGAATGGTATGTAAGTGAGCATGTTTACTCATTGGCCTTTTCGTTGATCTGGAGTGCATTCTGGCTTAGGATATTTACTCATTCGCCTTTGCATTGCTTTGGAATGGTATGTAAGTGAGCATGTTTACTCATTGGCCTTTTCGTTGATCTGGAGTGCATTCTGGCTTAGGATATTTACTCATTCGCCTTTGCATTGCTTTGGAATGGTATGTAAGTGAGCATGTTTACTCATTGGCCTTTTCGTTGATCTGGAGTGCATTCTGGCTTAGGATATTTACTCATTCGCCTTTGCATTGCTTTGGAATGGTATGTAAGTGAGCATGTATACTCATCGTCCTTTCCATTGCTCTGGAATGCTATCTGTCACAGCATGTCTACTCATTCGCCTTTGCATTGCTTTGGAATGGTATGTAAGTGAGCATGTTTACTCATTGGCCTTTTCGTTGATCTGGAGTGCATTCTGGCTTAGGATATTTACTCATTCGCCTTTGCATTGCTTTGGAATGGTATGTAAGTGAGCATGTTTACTCATTGGCCTTTTCGTTGATCTGGAGTGCATTCTGGCTAAGGATATTTACTCATTCGCCTTTGCATTGCTTTGGAATGGTATGTAAGTGAGCATGTATACTCATCGTCCTTTCCATTGCTCTGGAATGCTATCTGGCTTAGGATATTTACTCATTCGCCTTTGCATTGCTTTGGAATGGTATGTAAGTGAGCATGTTTACTCATTGGCCTTTTCGTTGATCTGGAGTGCATTCTGGCTTAGGATATTTACTCATTCGCCTTTGCATTGCTTTGGAATGGTATGTAAATGAGCATGTATACTCATCGTCCTTTCCATTGCTCTGGAATGCTATCTGGCACAGCATGTCTACTCATTCGCCTTTGCATTGCTTTGGAATGGTATGTAAGTGAGCATGTTTACTCATTGGCCTTTTCGTTGATCTGGAGTGCATTCTGGCTTAGGATATTTACTCATTCGCCTTTGCATTGCTTTGGAATGGTATGTAAGTGAGCATGTTTACTCATTGTCCTTTTCGTTGATCTGGAGTGCATTCTAGCTTAGGATATTTACTCATTGTCTTTCGTCTTGCTCTAGGATGCATTATGGTTCAGCATGTAATCTCCTTCTCCTTCCCCTTACTAGGAAAGGATATTTACTTCAGCATGTTTACTCATTGTCATTATACTTGTTCTGGAATGCTACCTGGCTCAGCATGTTTACTCATTGTCCTTCCCTTTGCTCAGGAATACCATCTGGCTCAGCATGATTACTCATAAGCCTTTTCCTTACTCTAGAATTCATTCTGGCTCATTATGTTTACTCATCTGCTTTCCCCTAGCTCTGGAATGCATTCTGGCAAGCACGTTTACTCATTGTCGTCCGTCTTGCTCTGGAATGCTATCGGGGTAACCATCTTTGCTCATCGGTCTTCCCCTTGCTCTGAAATGCTATCATTCTCAGTATGTTTAGTTATTAACCTTCCTCTTGCTCTGGAATGTTATATGGCTCATCCTGTTTACTATTCGGCCTTTCCTTGTCTGGAATGTGCCCTGGTGCAGTGTGGTTACTAATTGGCTTTCCCCTTGCTGTTGAATGCTATCTGGCTGACTCACCTTTTTATCTACACTTGGTGTGCAATCGAGAATCTTGTTCACCACGATGAGCAAACCATAGTTCAAAGCTAAGGAAACTCTGAACTTAAAGTATGTAGTTAGCAGACTAAATATTATATAAATAAACATCTCTCATCCATTTATCAAAGTCAATACAATTCCATTCTATCAGTTACAATAAATAAGTGTATATTTTTAATGTCATCTTCAATAGAGACATCCATCAACTCCTTAACTATCTCTCATTCAAATTGAAAATGGAATAATATAAATTATCCATTTATTGACTGGCTTGAATCACAGCAGGGCATACCATAATTCCATTTATTATAATGGTAAATTACAGTTTAACAGTCTACAGGTGTAAGTAAACCAATATGTATCTGTATTAGTGTACACTGTACACCTTTGGTGTCTCAAAATACATCAATGAGGACGTATTTTTCTGCTTCCATACTTCCTACTGCGTTAAGAGGGAAAATTTGATAAGTTATTTTCCTACAAAGTGTCATTAATATTACATTGATTCAAAGCGCACATAGTAGTTTCCTCATTTGACTTCCCTAAGTTCCTCTTTTGACTTCCCTAAGTTTATCCCACCCTTAGAAAGGTGTTTCAGACATAACATGGACAACCGAGCTGCAAGTGACATCTGAAAGATTGAGTGTCCTACAGGCACCGACGCTCCAATGGGATTCAACTTAATTATGAATGCTGCAGAAAATCAGAAAAAAATCACGTGCCCTACAGACCCCGAACAACCAAAGTAATTTCATATTTAGATTACTCGAGAATATTTTTACTCTCTCCCTCTTTATTATTAATATGATTATCATCTTCACCATTCACAACACCCTCCACTTCAAATTCATCCTCATTATTATCATCATCGTCACCGTTAATAATCACATTCAGATTCATTATTGACATCATCATCATCATCATCATCATATTATTATTATCATCATATTTACCTTTCGCAAACACCATTATCTACACATTTCTCATTGCCATCATCATCACCATTATTCTTATTATCAAGACAGCTCACAATCACCATTAACTTCCCATTCCTAATTATTATTATCTTCATCATCATCCTTGTTACCGTTTGCAATCATCGTCAACATCACATTGCATTCATCATCATACTCATCATCAGTATCAGCAACCACACCGATTCCCAAATTATTCCCTCTTCACGACCCATCGAGTGACTAGTCCAGAAGGACGCAGTGGGTGCGTCACTCCGAGGAGGGACCAGTCATCGGCCTTCTTCGGGCCGCCTGCAAGATTTCGCCCGCAGAGCCGCCCAGGTGCCCCCCCCCCCCACCTTCCCCCTCATTATTATGGGTGGCAGTAGTAGCAGTCTTCGTGAACGTTGTTAGTAGTAATAGTAATAATTTTGATTGGAGAAAACGGGAATATATGCATTATTATTATCGTCCCCCCAAATGCCTGCAGGTAATCTGCGGCTCTGATCTTCCACACATTTTCACATTTCATCTTCGCCACATTCTTTACAGATCTGACAAACTATCCCACCGAGATGCCCTCATTAGTTTTCGCTTTACCTTTTAACGGTTATTATTAGTATTAATTTTATTATTACTAATCATTTTATTATTCACATTGGTAATATTGCCATGGAAGCAGTTACGTAAGAAGAGGGTGTGTGGGTGGATTTGGGGCCCGAGGCTGTGGAGGGGCCCCCGAATGCAAAGCAAACAAGGCGCAGAATCCTGAATCCGGTGATGGATGAACCATCGATACGGATGCGGCTTTTGAAGGATGAGAAATGGATGTCGGCCTCATCCGAGCTCGCCAAATCGCGCGCTCTCTTCCGCCCGACCGGATCGAGGAGTGGAGGCGGCTATTAAGGATATTAATAGCGCGCGGGTATCGACGCCTTTTGATTCGCCCCTGACGGGCCTGGGGCTGGGGGAAGACACGGAATCACAGGTCAAGGGGAGGAAGGAGGGGGGTACAGATAGCCCTCAGTGCACTCCAATCCCCCCCCCAAAAAAAAAATCGGGAGTTTTTCTTAAAACCGTTACTACTATAGTAGATATGGGTTGTATGGTTAGTATCTTGGTGTTGGCTATTACCTGCTCTAGAAGGCGAACCCAAACTAGCATTTAACAGGGATAATGAGACTGAGGGGCACTATCCAACGAGGTATAATATGGCAATTGTACCTACAGGAAATAGAAAAGGCAAGTTTAAGTTATTTTTTTATTTACAAAAGTTTAATAAGAAAAGAAAGCATTTATAAAGAAAATTATATGGTTCGGAATCACATTTTCTATTTCCTGTGGGTCATATTTTCAGTGTGACTTAATTTCTACTGTTTTCTGTACGCCGCGTACGCAGCCGATTATGTAGGGTCGAGTTTAGGGCAGCTACTATGTAGCGGGTTAGGGTTTGAATCCAAAGGGCATATGCACCATACAGGGGTAATCGACATGATAAAACATGACCCTCCCACTCTCTTACCTACCTAGAAAACTTGGTACCGATCTCTGGAACTCTAGACACTGTAACTGCCCCTCAAAAGACTAAATCACTACTATTAATTATCATGTCAACAATACAAATCCATCCATACACACATGTCATCTAATCCGTCCCTTCTTTTCTACTTGTCCGGATTTATGAATCGAATCCTGTCTGTCCTCGCCCAAGAACAGCCTTGAATGACGCAACATCTTAAGGAATTGGGTCTTAATGAATCCTGGAGACGAGGCGATGGTGTCAGAAGAATGGTCGCTAGGGAGAATTACCTACCGATGATGAGGACGATTTTTCACCAGCGTTAATGAAACGAAGGATTTGTGTTAGGGAACGGTTTCGTTTGCTGGTCTCTCGCGATGAAGGAATCCGAGGGGGAGGCGAAGCCATTAATCAAAATTGGGCCTCTTGCGGAACCAGTTCAATAAACGACTACGGAAAGAATAAATCTCGATGTAGCTCGGTTTTCACACTTAAGAAGAGGGTGCTGACGGTGGGCTCGGATTGGAAGGCATAGCCGGTGTACGTTATTTAGTGTTGTAGTGATGAAAGAGATAGACACATATATGTAGATAGATATTCGTACATACATATAGAGAAATAAAGAGAAAGCGAAAGATACATTCATTTAGGTAGACAAAACAAGTTCAATTAAACATTACGAAAAGACCGAAACTTAATAATATAGGGTCTTTCAATAAGGTCGCTCAATTTTCAAATGTAAATAAAACAAGTTGTGTGTAATATATGCACTCAATTTATTTTAAATTTAAAATTACATTTTATGGCATTTAGGGTGAAATATGACGTTGTTCAAATTACCGCCGTGGCTTTGCTTGGTGGAACGTATTCGGGAGGCCCAATTTTCGATGACTTTGTCGCATAAATCTGGCTGAATTTGCTGGATGGTGTTCGTTATGTTGACTTTAAGGACATTAACTGTTTGCGGATTATTCGCATAGACCTGCGATTTAAGGTAGCCTCCAAAAGGTAGTCTAATGGCGTTAAATCGCATGATCTCGGTGGCCAGTTTACGTCGCCGCCGCGCGAGATGACCCTGCCCTGAAATCGCTGGTGCAAAATGTCTATCGTGGCGTGCGCAGTGTGGCACGTAGCGCCGTCCTGTTGGAACCACATGTCGTCAGTATCCATATCAGGCATATAATCCAGTTGGGGCTACAAGAAGTTGCTTATCATCGATCTGTAAGTCTCGCCGTTGACGGTTATGACCATCCCATCTTCGTTCTCAAAAAACTACGGACCGATGATTCCGTTAGACGAAAATCCGCACCAAACAGTGACTTTGTTGTGATGCAATTGGTGCTGGTGTATCTCATGTGGATTGTTTTCGTCCCTAATTTTACAATTTTGCTTGTTTACAAATCCATTCATCCAAAAATGGGCCTCGTCGCTGAAGATGATTTTCTTTTGGAAATTTGAGGCAACTTCCAACTGCTCTAGAACCCAATCAGCGAATACACAGCGTTGTCTATGGTCGTTTACCTTAAGTTCCGGGGTAAGTTGGATTTTGTATAGGTGCAGACTCAAGTCCCTACACACAATTCATCAAAATGAAGTCGCAGAAAGGCCAAGTTCTTGTGAACGACGAGAAATTGATTGCCTCGGATTTTCCCGTACACTCTCATTTACGGCAGCGATGTTTTCAGCAGACCTTGCGTTTCGGCAGCGTACGGGTGTTGGCTGAGTGTTGATCGACCCATTTGCCTCGAATTTGGCCAGCAAACGTCGAACAGTAGGCTCGGCATGACGATTGTAGCGAATGTTTGTCGAACGGAGCACTGACTTTGATAATAACATTGGATGATTTGCACACGCTGTTTAATGCTATAACCTTCCATTGTGACTTGCCAAGTAGTACTAAACATTTCACAATGAGATTGCCAGATGTCGCTTTAACAACATGGCCACTATCGCCTGACAAAGCTCGAGCGTCCTTGTTGAAAGACCCTTTATATGCCGGTTTTAACATTGCATCACCACACATAAAATATGCACAAAGAATCAGATCGAAGTTCTAATCAGGGTGTCTGAATTTAAGGTCATTAAGAATATCTTTTAAGATTAAATTTTGGGTGAACACAGAACACGGAGGCAATGTTAGGCCCACAAGTGATGTTTTAAGTACACATACCAATAATTACCGGTGTAAGGATATTCGAAATAGAAGAGTTATTGAATTCACATTAATTAGAGAAATCCCGTGATTTAACCTCTCTGTGGGTAATTTAAATGCAGCCCTTTCTCCCAAAATGCAATTGTAAAATATATTCTTAATGATATGAAATTCACTCCTGATTAAGTATTTTGATCTGATCTCTTGTACATATTTTATGTTCGGTGAATCTGTATCTATTTCCAGTTTACGACTGAAGATGGTATGATAAACTTTATGATGAAACTTGCCTCGTAATTAAATATTACGCTCCTACACAGTGTTTTTTTTTAACATTTACTCAACTGGTTATTGAGTTTAAGAAATATATATATATATATATATATATATATATATATATATATATATATATATATATTAATATATATATATATATATTAATATATATATATATATATATATATATATATATATATATATATATATATATATATATATATATATATTAATATATATATATATATTGAACATTTAATTTTCCGGACGTTTCGGTCATTGACGATGACCATCATCAGCGAATTCTAAATACCAAAAATTATTTTTATAAGAATAACTAAACACAGAAATCAAATTAGTGAAAATCTATTAATAAGAAATTGATGTAATATCTTAAAAAAAATAATAATAACTAAATTAAATAATAATCCCACGAGTTTTTAAATATGCATAATAAACATGACTTAAATGACTATCGAAATACAAAAAATTATAAACTATAGCAATAAAGTCGAAAGCAAGGCATGAAGAAATCGATTAATAAGACAGAAAAAAATATTAAATAATCCCATGAGCAACAAATATGAATAGTAAACATGAATCAAGCGGAATACAAAAAATTCACTATAAAACACAGCAAGAGAATTATATGGGCAGGGTGAACAATCGAAAATAAGTTAGATCAGGGGGTATGTAATCGAAGCGGATATTAATAAATGGAGCGAAGCAAGTAGTTCAATTAAGTTAAATAATCAATAATGGAGGGGTCAAAAGGACGACTAAAACAATAAATTAAGGAAAAGTCAATAATAAACCAGATCGTTTAGATATTAATGGGACACACTAAAATAGAAATAAAAATTTCTCTGCACGAGTACTGACCTTATAACGGTTAAGCTAGGAGTAACAACTGATAGTACGGACAAAATTAGGCAAAAAGAAAACTATTAAGGGGGATGTGGTTGGTTGTACATTTGTCTATATAGTGAATAATTTAAGGGATGATGAATAATCATTGAGTTCCGGGTTAATTTGTTTGATGTAAAGAGATTCAAGAATTTTTAAACTTAGAGAAGAGGAGGCAGAAGAGAGTATACTAAAGGAATCAGGGTCAAGCGGGTGGTTAAGTTGTAGTGAATGTTCTCGTATAGAGGAGTGTTCGGGTTTGGAGATGGGAATGTTGGTTCTGTATGATACTCCGATATGCTTAGCGATCCTACATCTTAATTGTAGACTTGTTTGGCCTACATAGCGACTTTGGCAGGTCGCACAAGTGAATTGATAAATGATGGAGGAACGCAGGCATAATTGGAGTGATTCTTTGTGCCGAAGGAAAGTATAGACAGCAAGAGGATTAGAATTAATTAGGAGAAACTTGCATTGGGGAAAGTATTTATTAAGAGTCGAGAGTAAAGCTTTGTTGAATTTTGTGTCAAGTGGAAGATAAGGCAGTTTTAAGAATAGTTTTTGTTTTGGGACAGTTATTAGAGGGGTTTTGCGAGAGAACATTTTAAATAAGAAATTAGAAGTAAGTCTGTCAAAAAGATTGTCTGGGAAAAAATGAAAATGAAAAAAGCTCCTAAGATATTCAATTTCAGAATGAAAGTGAAACCAATTTGAGCTGATTTTGTAAGTTCTGTGTATACTGTTTATGATGGCAAAATGTTTGAAATTAGTAGGAGTACAACTAAAGAAGTGGGTGCCAAGTTTGGTGGTAGTGGGTTTCCTGTAAACTGATGTGTTAAATTTAGAACTAAATTTTGAAACAGTGACATCGAAACGTTGCACTACTCAATCTTAATAAATATTTTTTGATGTTGATTTAAGTTTGCTCTTTGCCATTGGTTTCTTATTGAAAATTAAATTAAGGCTGCACAGCGGAAACTACCTGGATTATTTATATATATATATATATATATATATATATATATATATATATATATATCATATTGAGGGTAAATCTTAAAGCCACCAGAAACGGATGTAAACATCTTTTAATTCCTCACTACGTTTCGAAAACTACAAGTTTTCATCTTCAGGCTAGAATAAGTTTACTAAAGTTAATACATTTGAAGAAAACATGAAAAGGCTAACAAGACATTGAATTATTTTAAAAGGTGACCAATTATAAAATATCAATAAAATGTTCTATAAGTTAAAATTTTAAATATGACTTAGCAATAGTTAAATTTGCTTTGAAACTGACTAAAAAAAGCAGTTAATAAATTTAAAGTTTATTTCAGAAATTTGTAAAACTTAATTAATTAAAAACTATAAGAGAAATTGATCTGGCAATAGTCCTGTGAAAGTTTTTTTCGGTAAATGGTCATTTGAAATTTTTACTGCTCATCTCGGGTCACTAAAAGATCAAGAAAGGGCATCTTATTATTTGACTCTACTTCCATGGTGAATTTGATGTTGGGTGTATTGTTAAAAAAGGCAGCTGCAAGTGGTCCCATTGGAGAGCCTATTGCAACACCATCAATCTGGCAGTAAACTTTATTGTTGAAGGTGAACCAAGATTCAGAAAGACTTAATTCTAGCGCCTTTTTTAATTGACTTCGTGAAAATCCATGAAAAGTATTTTTGGAATGGAACACCTTATTTAAAATTAAATTGATTGTATAATTGAGGAGAATGTTAGTAAATAAAGATTCAACTTCATAACTCACTATATATCCATCGTTAACTTTGCTGAGTAATTCTTCTTTAAACTTATAGGAGTTTTGTATGGAAAACTGACTTTTATTAAAAGGTGAAAGGAGCTTAACTAGATATTTGGCCAGTTTGTATGTTGGTAAAGAATAAGAGGCAAGTATGGGTCTCAAAGGGACTCCTTCTTTGTGTATTTTAGGTAGAAAATAGATGTTACATCCGTTTCTGGTGGCTCTAGGATTTATTTTTCCTCAATTTTAAATGCAGGCTTCAACGGCCAAACCACCTCCATACAGATATATATATATATATATATATATATATATATATATATATATATATATATATATATATATATATATATATATATATATATATAAAGGGTGTTGCATTAAGACGGATCGAAGTTAGCAGTAAATAAAACAGTGTTTTCGGTGAAAACTTATTGATTTAACTATTGGATCATGTTATTTGAGTCATGGCAATTATGTTTGAAAAGTAATATTGCCTAAATGTCCGCCAAGCCTTCGGCAGCACACCTCTACTTGATGGACAAAATTTTGGATGACGTCTCTGCATAGTTGCTCCTCGATCTCACCAATATGCCTTATTATCTCATCCTTTAGCTGTTGAATCGTTGTTGGCTTGTTGGCATAGACCTTACTTTTGAGATAACCCCAAAGAAAGAAATCTAAAGGCGTCAAGTCACACAGTCGTGGCGGCCAATCACTGTGGTGGTTGTTACCACCACAGTGATTTCGTCATATTTATTTTCCACCTTTCAAAACCATTCTGAAGACGGAAGGAAAGATGCAGAAGCCTTGTATTGCAAACTATATAACAATATAGTACAAGAGAAAGAGAAATTTGATGCAAATGAACAATGCCACAAGAAACAGGAGGGGCTTTTATAAGGTAAGAGTAAAGGGCATTGGAAGAACACTAGGACCAAGTAGATCAAAGGGCGGCACAATGAACGCAATCCTTACTGAAAAGACAGAAATAACGCCAGGAGAGAAAAGTTTGAAATTCCAGGCCGAGACTCGAACCTGGGTCTGCTGATTCCTGGTCAGCTGATCGACAATCAGCATACTCGGGTTCGAGTCTCTGCCAGGAATTTCAAACTTCTTTCTCCTGGCGTTATTTCTGTCTTCTCAGTAAGGATTGCTTTCATTGTGCCGCCCTTTGCTTTAATAGACCGGGGGATATAGGAGAGGAATTAATGAAGGAGCATTCAACAATATTTCTTTTAATATAATCTTCTGAGTGGTAAATATACTTAGAATTCCAATTAATAGGATGAACTTCAGATAAATGAACAAAGCAGGCACTATTGCGTTCGCATCTTCTAATATTATACTTGCGTTGGGGCAAAGGAACTTTTAATGAGTTGCCAGTTTGTTCAAAGTAACGCTTTGGGCAAATTACACAGTCGACAAAATAAACTTCTATATTCTTAGGATTATTGTAAACCAACATTTTGTACATAGTAGCCTCATACTTAAACACGACGGAAATATTTAAACATTTCAGGAGACGGGGAAGGAAGGAAAAGGCCTCAGAAAAGGGTAAAACAAGGGAATTCTTAAAATTGAATGCGTGAGGGATTTCAATTCTGTAAAAGGTATTTTTTGCCGAATCTAAGAACGTGGCAAGAAAGTTGTGAGGGTAACAATCGTTATTACAAATTTCAAAGAACTTGGAAATCTCATTATCCAAGAATTCCCGGATGGCGACCCGCAATCCTCGGAGAAACATTGCAGTGAATACCGAACGTTTGACTTTATCACTATGACCAGAATTAAAGTGAATGTAGGAACCGCTATCTATAGGTCTTAAAATGAGTGGTAAAAACATTGCACTTTTTCTTAAGTTATCCGTCATCGCAGATAGAATGAGAATTATAGAGAAAAATGAATAAACGTAATTGCTAAATAAAAAGAAAGTAAATATCAAAGGTCTTCCTTCTAACCTTAATTATCCTGGATGTCTGGTGCCTTATAACATTCAAGGAATAAGTTCGTATCAAAAAGCACCAGTACTATAAAAAACGGACTTAGAACCTTTCTAATAGTCATGGGCTACCCAAATGGTAAGTGATGAACCACTAGCGAAAGGTGTTTCAGTAACGCCGGAATGAGTAGTTGTTTTTATTGCTGTTTTTGCTACAAATGTTTCTGATATTGTTGTTGTTGGCGTTATCGTTGCCGTTGCTTTTGCTTTCCTGATGTATTTGTGTTGTTCCTTTTTGTTGTTGTGGCTCTTGTTGTTTTTATCTATTGACCACAAGGAAGCGAACACAAGGAAGTGCGGAAGAGAAAAGAACCTCGTTCTGAAGAGTACTGGTACATAAAAGTACAAAAGCACATCTAAAGTGCTGCTCTTCTTACATCTCAAAACCTCCAGGTTCGTAAGAAAGAGCACAAGAACACGAGAGGATGCAAACAAGAAATCTTCTTCGGGGATTGAATTCTTGACTTTAAAATCCTTATTTGCAACCAAATAAGGAAGATTGCATTGCGGAACCTCCGTTCCCAATGTCCTTCCGCATGATAATCTGCGGTTGTAGATCTTCCATATATTTTCACTTCCTCCATCTTCACCACTTTCTTTACAGATCTCTCATTGCAAACTTTTTGCGGGAGATTCTTTTGCTGATTTTAGTTTTATCATTCACGCAACCACTACAAGAATAATAAGCAATCACTGCCTAGTTAGCCACATAACGTAAGGAGAGTTTTCTTTATCACTCAACCTTTAATCATCCCAATTGGCCTCTTACAACACAGAGGTGGCACGGCGGAAGATAGAATTAATTCCCTTTCTTTCCCCCGTATGCATAAAACCACCGAATACACAAAGTTGCCTAAATAGTGCACTATCCACTGAAAATTCACCCAATACAAATAATTGCACATAAAATTAAATTTACCTTTGATGATTTAATATAACTAAATTAGGAATTAATTGTAAGGAAAAACTAAACAACATTCATAAATTTCACCTAAATTCTTGCCCTGTAGCCGTTTTAATAAATCGGCTTCCTTAATAACAACATAGATGAGAAATTATACTGTGTTTCGGAGCTAGGCCTACTAATTAAATAATAAAACTGTATAGGCGAAAATTTATTAGCCTTTCCAAATTGTTGGATTTATTTCTCAACGTTCCAGGAGACTACAAAATAATTTTATCTATCCTCTGGACAAATTTGGACAGGATATTTTCGAATATTTAACTTAAGGAAAATTTATGCGAAAGATAATCCCCCCCCTCCCTCCCGATCTGTTGTAGGAAAGATCGTATCATTGCTAGTGTATCCAAAGAAAGGAATAGAGTAGAATTCATTGAGAAATGAGTGTAGAGATGGTAGTTATACAAAGAAATGGAAAAAAATAGAAAGAAGATAGTAGATAGAAAGAGAAGGTAATGGATAATTGGTGGGAGTAATTTAAACCTGTCTTTTACAAACCCTAACGTTAATGACTTTGTTCGCCTTTTTAGATACACCTTATAATGTAGCACCATAATTACTTAAATAGTATACATACAAATATTATACTCAGCAGTGGACATGAAACTAATGAGAAATTTGTCTTTTTTTATGTATACAACATATGTCCTAATAATTTATCCACTTCCTGTATAACGCAAGCCAATTACCACATTACAGGAAAACGCATAAAGATTCAGCTCACGTAATATTAAGTTATTCATATTCGTAAGTTATTCATATCTTACAGATTTCTGGGTTTATAGAATATGTTCTAACTGAACATTGTTCCACCAAGAATTGACACACGCTACGGAATTCTGTAGGTAAAATACCTGCATCGATGTTATTAAAATGTTTCCACAAAAGAAATTTTATTTAATATTTTTGACTAAATAATGCTTATTATAAAATGTATTTATATGACACTTTTCAGACACTTGGGCTCAGTGTAAATAGAGTGCTTGTCTACAGTACTGTCCAAAAATATCAGAACAGGTTTCTATAATTGGTATACGATAACCTACATATGTAAACTATGTATGTATAGAGATTATGCAAACTTAGATAAATAAAACTAAAGTTATCAGCAAATAAGCAATTTACTAGAACAATTGAAGTGTCCAAAATGATCGGAATGACAGTCATCACAAATTTATATTGTAATATAACGATTAAATTATAAGTGCAAAACAATTGTACAAGTTTTATGTAATTATTATTTAGTGTGGAAGATTTTGTTCTCGAGTATACTTCATCATTTTCTGCCGTAGGAACGAACTAACTGTTGACATTTTTGCGCAGTAATCTTGCGCCATTCATCTTGAAGAATTTCTCAAAATTCTTTAACCTTTTTCGGATTCCTCGCTTTAGACCTCTCCAATATCTTTTAAACTTTTTCAATGCGATTCAACTCCGGACTCTGCGCAGGCCAGTTCATAACAGTGAAGTGCTCGTAGTTCATGAAGGACTTCACTGACTTGACCGTATAGCAGGTATCAGGACAATTCTTCGAAAGTAGTAATCTTCGACAAATCATTTCTTCGATTTTTTTTATTCGAAAAATTTATCTACGAATGAAATGAAATGAAATGAAATGAAAAACATGAGTTAGTTAAAACTTTAAAAATTGTAAAACGCATTATTGTAAAAAAAGAATTAAAAAAAGAGATTATTTAAAAATTGTAGGTTATGCGCTACTCCTCGCAAATATTAGGATTGACAGCATTATCTAATTTTTTAGACGCTCATTTGCTGTTTGGTACTTTTTGTAGTTGTATGTGAAATGTCAGCAACATCCCACGATTGCGTTATTTGTCTTTGGAAAATCTTGCATAACTCTGTCATAACAAGACCAATTTTCTATTTTAAATTTTGGAGCACGCCGTCTTCCACGTCTGTCAGGACAACCGAACCAGGTGTCCTCAAAGTAATGAACATTGGATTTTGCTTCGACAGAAAAAATATTTTGATTGATAAGTAAATTAAATCCATCAACAATTTTATTAGAAGTTAGAAAAGCAAGCGCCTTAAGTATGCTTATATGCAAAGAAAATTCAGCATCAGTAAAGACACTGGCAGAAATGAAAACAACCACTAATTGAAACTGTTGGTAATTCTCAATTTACTGCCGAAATCATTCCGATTTCAAATTCAGTCGTAATAGATGCAATGTTTAAGTTAGGACAGAATAGCTTGACTTGTTTCAAAAATTCGGTGTAAGATTTTGTTCTTTTTTCCGGCAGAAATGCAAAAAATGTTGGAATCGAAAATCAGTTTCGAGGATTCTTTTTAGAAGAAATGATATGATTTGCCGAAGATTATTACTTTCGACGAAGTGACTTTCGAGGAAGTGACTTTTGAAGAAATGTTTTCCAAGAAATGATTTCGAAGCAATTTTTTTCGAAGAAATGTCCGTGAATCGTATAGCATGGGGCGTTTCCTGCATGAAAATTGCAGGTGGGGCTTAGGAGGGTCTCGGATTAGGAAAAGCATGCTGTCGCAGCAACTCCTTGTACATTTGTGTATTCACTATGCTCAATAAACGCACAAGTAGCTCAAGTGGCCAGGGTCTACAATCAGCAGACCCAGGTTCGAGTCCCGGCCAGGAATTTTCAAAAACCTTTTTCCCCTGGCTTTATTTCTGTCTTCTCAGTAAAGGAACGCCTTCATTGTGCTGCCCTCTAGTCTCTCTGATTCTAGTGTTCTTCTAATGTCCCTTTCTCTTGCCTCAAAAAACTCCTGTTTCTTATCTCATTGCTCATTAGCGTCCAATTTTCTCTTTCTCTTGTACTATATGTATATATAGTCTGCAATACAAAGTTTCTGCATCTTTCTTTCTGCCTTCAAAATTGTTTTGAGAGGCAGAAATTTTAAGTATGGCGAAAGCTCTGTAGTGGTTGTTGTTATCACCCGCAGAACTTGTATTTGCTCTTTCTTTATATATATATATATAATATATATATATATATATATATATATATATATATATATATATATATATATATATATATATATATATATATATGTATATGTATAGGCAAATTTTGTTGAAGACCATTGTGTATTTTGCTTTAATTAATTTCCTTTGACAACTTTCTCTTCTTCTAACTATCTTTTTTATTCCATCTTGTAGATGGTGGATCACTTGTCCAGTCTCTACAAGATGGAATAAAAAAGATATTTAGAAGAAGAGAAAGTTGTCAAAGGAAATTAATTAAGGCAAAATACACAATAGTCTTCAACAAAATTTGCATTCAGGAAAGACTGCTACCCAACTACACTAGTATATGTATATGTATATGAATATATATATATATATATATATATATATATATATATATATATATATATATATATATATATATATATATATATATGTATATATATATATATATATATATATATATATATATATATATATATATATATATATATATATATATATATTCTACTATAAAAAGAAAACTTGAGCAAAGACTCACCAAATTTGGATCGAGTGCGAAAAAAATTTTTGCCTCCCAAGTTAATCTTCCGTGATAATGTTATCCCTCACCAGCCCATAATAGCTTTTGCAGGAGCTTCAGCCCATGCAGAGATGATCGCTTCATTGGCCCTTTAAATCTGTTCAGTCTCGGTCTCTTAATCTCGTCCATATTGTATCATAGGCCCATAAAAAATTGACTCGAACCCTTCCAAACAAAACGATTGTCAACTCTTTCTCCCCTCTGTCCCTCGGCGGTAAGGATCCCCTCCCGCATGACGTGTCTGATCGTCAACCCTTACATTTAAGGGTGATTTGGCGAAACCGAATATTGTTTATAACGATAGGATGGCAGGCGATCCCGCAGAGCTGCAACGAGCAGCTGGATAATTGGCTTTGTTTATAGTCGCTCACGTGAGCTATTTTCACCCGTTTGGGCTCTAGACTTCTCTGCTATTCTTTACCTGGAGTCACTTTTATCGTTAGGTTGATTAAAATCACCTATGCCATTCCCTAGAGAGGATATAGATAAGGTAGATTCTAGGGGTGGATGAGGTGATAAACAGATATTATGCAGTCGATGGTTTTCAATCCTTTCTTGTTGACGCCCTTTTATCAATGGAGGGGTTTGATCACCCACAGCGCATCGTTCTAATTGGACGGCTACGCCCTCTGTTCACACTTTTTGTTCCCTGCCGCTAACGGGATCGCTGAGCGGATTTAATAGTTTCTGCGCTGCTAGCGTTCACTCCCCTCTCATTTTTTATCTCACCTAATTTTGATGCTCATTTGTCAGTTGGGCAAAGCTTCAAAGAGGGAATTGTAAACACGAGTTGCTAAAAGGGGGATTATGGAGACTTCCGCTCGAAATTTAATCTCTCGGCAAAGAAAATTGATGGCTCAGGATGAAGGAATGGCATGGAGACATGTGTTTTTGCATGTTTGGATGTGAAAATGTGTGATAAAGTTTGATGTAGCGATGTGTAGTAAGGAATGACTTAATAATAGTAAATTCAAATTAAATAACGATCGATATCCAAATGACGTTGACTAGTATTGAGAAGGGCCTTATTGAGAGGAAAACGGCTAAAAAAGTTAAGCGGAAAACTGGACGTCTTAATTATTTTTATGATAATGATTATTACAAGCAAATTTGCATCTAATCTTTTCCCACCATTCAAAATGCTGGGCGTGTCTGATAAGAGGTGCGGGAAAATTTTACGCCCATGATGAGGAAAAATATTAGATGACGATATGTGCCGACCTCACCTAGTGGGAATAAGAAGCACAAATGACACAAGATTTCTTGATGATACAAGAGGTGAGATGAACAGATATGGCAAATAAAGAATTTTGCGAGTATAATTTTCTGGAACTTATTTGCTATAAAGCGTCAGGATCAGATCAGAAGCCAATATAATCTGTTAAAAATAAAAGATTTGATTTGTGGTGAAGAAACCAAGCAACTAACAGCCAGCCAACCTTCCAACTACCCAACTAACGAACAAACAAACTATAAACAATCAACTAAATGGCCGAAGCTCATCATTCTCTTTGCTGAAAATTTCGCCATACAATTTCAACTACTCTCCATCTGAAGCTAGGCGAAGTAAATGTACACATGACTGTTAAACAAGCAATTGATTCACCATTTTTTAATTTATTATTTTTTTTGTATTATAAATATGCAAAGTAATTTAATAATAGATCTTATGAGTATCCGATCTCTGCCTCTCTGTATTTTCTTTATTTCCATTTTTAGTGCTGTGCACATTATCGAGGGGTACTGTATGTTTTCATATCCAAATACCCTTTTATTAATACTTTAACTTTTTTCTTTTTCCGTCTGTCATCACCCTCAAGTGTCAGTATTTCCCAAGATGATTAGTAAACGCGTTATGACTCTTGTTTCTTATTTATGGGAGTCTCTCAGCTCCTGACATTTCCTGTGCCTGATCAACCTTCGCGAAATGTTTGCGTCGTCAGAGGTAACTTTAGTTTTTATCTCCAGTTGCCCTTAGTTTCTTCCCTTGAGTAGAGGTACTTCCCTTCTCCCCCGGGTACAGTAGCGCTCTAGATTTCTCCTTAATGGCGGTACTCCGCACCCTTTTTGTGACAGACACGAGTCATATATTCAGAAACTCCAACCCGCCAATTGACTGTGGGATTCGTGTTATAAGTAACGAAGTTCCGGTGTGTCCCGTCTTCACACTTAAAGCTCTGCGGATTTATTCCGTAACGTTAGACCCTACTGACGTAGATCACGTGACGATCGACCATAGTTACAGGGAGCAGGCAAAGACTACTTAGAGTAGTCCACTCAAAGGCCATATTATCTTAATTTCAGTTACGTTCATCTTATTAACAGGGATTCAGAGAGATTCGCCAATACTAACTTTGATCCAGCAACTTTTACGAAAAATTAGAACACATTCTTTAAATTTCTGCCATAATAACGTAGATCCTGTTATATGTGTCCACATTAACGTCAATCCTGTGACAAGCCATATAACGCAGATTTTGTTACACCCATATTTACGTAAATCCTATTGAGTTTCATATATTAACGTAGATCATTTTGCGTCTTTCCATATTAACGTAGATCCTTTTGCCTTCTTCCAAATTAACGTTAATCATATGACATTCGTCAATATTAACGTGGATCAATAATAACGTACCTATTTTGGAAGAAGATCATTCTAACAACCTTAACTTTCCTGAGTTTGTCTTTCAGAGTGAGTGAGCTCTTGCATTGCAATGCTAAAGAATCAACATCTTTAATCTTTACCAAAGCTGGCCACTGTCGGTGTACTGCTTCGTTTTCAAGGATAAGTTACTGATAATTAACCTCTTGACTGATGTTTGCGGACAGTAAACAGGACAAATTGGGTATTTGTGCTTTGACGAGGCCCTATCGGAGAGGTCAAAATCACTGTTTGTGTTGTTTTTTTTTAACCCCATCACATTCTTCCTCAAAATACACATCATGAGCAATGTCGAATATGTTGCTAATTAAAGTTTTTTTTTCTTCCAAGGGAGGGTAACTACTTTAAATAGGAAAGACACGCAATGTCGGACAGAGGAGAGGATATACTAGATCTAGAGGTCATTTTCTTCCATTTAAGAATGGTCAGTCCCTATTTGGTCCTCTTACATGAGATGCATAACGGTCAAATACGTAATTAATTTACGAATGCCCCAATAATAAAATATTGGTTTATTTGATATTTAGAGACAGTTAAATAAGTTGTGCCTTCCGTCCCTTGCTCGTGAACGAGTGCCCCTTCCCCGAACGAATAATGATATTCGCATAAAGATCAGGATGACAATCATTGGTAAGGTATCCTAACATGTCTACTAATAGACGAGAGAGAGACAGACAGACAGACAGAGACAGACATAATGCCTGACAGTGTGTTTGTGTGTGTTGTTAACGTGTGTTCTGCTATTCCTAAATTATTGTTGCGATATCTCAGATTTATCTTTCTAAACATGAAAATCAGCAGAAAGATTTTTTCCCATAGAAACGTATCACTTCTCCGAAAAACCTATTCAAATTTAATGCTGGGGACTCTACCAAATTAACCTCACTTCTATCAATTCACTTAAGCTGAAAAATTAAAAATGAACGAGCAATTATAAAAAAAAAACTCCTTTTTGGCCTGTGTTTAGCGACATTTTCGAAATGCATCCATTTTTGGCACGTATTTAAAACCCCAAGATATGGTCATTTCAAGCCCTTTTGTCTGCAATCTCGTGGCCAAGCCTGTGTACGGTGAGAGCAATTCTCATTCTTCACAACATTGGTCATTTCGTTCATTCGAATTTCCTTATAGACTTCCGTTCCTCCATCTTGAGGGCATTTCGGTTCCAGAGTATTAATGGTTTATGGACTGGAAACCCGGTTGGACTTGGGGCAGGGGAGGGAATCCCCTTCCAGGTCAGTTCTCAGCCCCATCCACAATATAAGCCTAATATTGGAATAATATATGACCCCAGACACAGAGTGGAAGCTTATTGCGTGTGTTGTTAACTGCCTTATTTGTCCTCTTCCTCCCTTAGAGCATCATCCCTTAAATTAAAGGAATATCACGTGATGAATGGTACAACTTGAAGACAAATTTAAAATATCTTTACCACCTTATTTTCCTATTTAGCTCATTCTCACCAATATTCGTTAAAGGCAAACAACTTCTCGGGATTCCTGACCCCCTACATTTCGACTTCCCATAGTTCCAGACCTCTAGTGACTGCTTTTATCCCTTACATACATTTCCAGCAACCGCGTTTATGTCAGGGAACGTTCGACTAGACTCTTTCAAGACAGAACCGCCAACGTAAAATACGCTAAATTACATGCATTCCCTCTGGAATATGGCTTGGGTGAAGAGGAGCGTTGAATACTTTATTTCAAAGGAGAATAGCTCCTACAGCTTCGTACCACAGGGGAGATTATCCCTCGCAGTGCGTATGCGTACAGTCTAAGTTGTAGCCTAGAATCTATGATAATGATCCCATTAGACTAACATATCAGACTGGACAAGAAGGCCTTCCTTAAAGCGAATTGGCATAGAAAGGGGGGAAAGCTTAGCTTTTAGTTTAGATGGAAGGTAATATATATATATATATATATATATATATATATATATATATATATATATATATATATATATATATATATATATATATATATATATACGCGTGTGAGGTGTATGTGGCTTGACTCTTAACTAGGAGCGACAAAGAAAAGAAATTTGAATTGCTAAATTAATTCTTTATGTGGAGGATAGAATAAGGATCTGATAGGTAAGAGGCATATATGATGTAAAAGGTTGTTGTGAGGTGGTATGGACACGTAAGAAGAATGGTTCGAAATAGACGTTTGAAGAGAATATATGAGAGTGTGGCGCTGTGCAAAGGGTTAAAAGACTGCGGTAAACGTAGATTGATAATGCGAAGGAGTGTGTGAGAGAGAGGGGGATGTCCCAGGAGAGAGTGGATAATGTGCATCACAAGTGAACACTAAAGGGGTATATGAGGGGGAATACTTTGGCCTTCGGGAGAGGATTCCCCCCGATTAGTCGAGAAGCTAAAACCAAAACACCCCAGCATTAAGAAAGGCCTCTTCGGGTTGGAAAAAATGATGGAAGGGAGGAGGACTTGATAGAGAAAAAGAGTGATTGGGGTTGGGTAGTTTTTAGTGGCGTTGAATTGATTGACCTCACAATTTGGCGAAACTGTTATAGATAAAGTTTGAATTGAATTAATTCGAAGTATTGAAAGCAATTCTTCTTTTAAAAATGTACTCAATGTCCAAAGGAATGAAATATCACATAACTATCGCATATCAACTTTACAATAGAACTAAATTTCCCTTTTAAAGGTTGAAAATAGTAAATAATTTCTAAAAGCAGAGGAATTAAAAATGGCGATGAAAAGTTAAAGTGGAACGAAACATTTATTTACTTAGAAGACCTTTTAACTTCTGGTGGAAGGTTTTGAAATGAAATAAGAAATTAGTAGAACCACTCAGTGTTTTAAATGATGAACATACTCCTACCACTACATACATCGCGATTACATTTGCTCTAATTCATTCTTTCACTTTTATTCCCTTCGCCATAGAAGTAGAGAAAAAAAGTAAAATATGTTTTTCTTTCAGTGTTTTTGTCTAATCACGAGATTATCTTCTACGAAGACTTTAATGTTATGTTATCCTTATATATTATTTTGAAAAATGTATAAAATCTACCACCTCAAAATATTTTGGGTTGAAAAATACTCCCCTCAAAATTTGAGAGACAAAAACCTTTCCACGTTTGTCCTTTAATTAGTCATTTTTTTAAATATTTTTTTCTCTTCTACAACTAAACAATACTATAATTGATATTATGCTACTTTCTATTTAAATATACTTATCTTTAATATAGAAGCTAGCGGAGAAGCAACCCAGGACAGAGGAAAAGAATTTAGTGTAGGGGAAAAGCAACAACATCAATCCATGGCTTGGGCAATTCTTTTTCTTGGCGGGTCTTATCAGAGTCGGGCCTCATCGAAATACCTAATCTTATTTTTAGCACTATAGAATAGATCTTCCTCTATGTTTTCATGTTAATACCCATTAATAACCCAAAAGGCTACAATAAATTAACAGTAAAGTTTTAAAAAATACATTGAGAAGAACGCGAACTAATTCACCTAAAATTTGCATATCTAATAACGAACCTAAAAAGAATTTTATCTTTTAAATAAAATAAGAGAAATATTGAAATATTTCATAGATATTGAACTATTCAATGAGATAAGCGCTATCTTTGATGACTGATTGTTGAAGCACTAAATTCATGGGTTCCAAGGAAGCCTGAAGTTCTCAGTGGAGCAAAATATGTTTCATCAGTAATTGAACTTCTAAATTTGGATTCAATGATTTATTAAGGAGTGAATATGTATATGGGATTTTACATATATGTAAAATAAGTGAATAATAGTGGGGAAATAACATAAAATTAAGTGTAGAAGAGAAATTTATAATGAAGTAAAAGTTCCGGGAGAATTCAGAAATCAGATAATTACATAACTTACATTCAACTTGAACATAATAACAATACATTTTAAGATTAGTCATTTCTAATGATTAAATATAAATATAATACATGGATACTTATCATTCTATTATTGTATATTTAAGTAGTTCTATTAATTCTATTAATTAATTATAAAAATAATACATTTATTATTCTATCACTTTATATATATGTAAATTCATCTTATAGTTATTTTTTGTAACTCAGTTGTTTGTATTTAGGCACTTTATTATTCTATTGTTTATAATAAATTATTAATTAAATATTTAAAGTTAATCAACTTTGTTACTTTAATCACTTACTTTCTATTATTTACCATATACTTATTCATCCCTATTACTTTATTTTCCATTTTTATACGTGAATTACTAATATTACTATTTATAGTTATTTAATTATTTATGTGTTTATTCATTTCAAATACTTATTTACTTTTGTTACTTTATTTTTTATATAGTCACTTTAGTCATATTTCTATTTATAATTATTTTATTATTTATGTATTTAGTCACTTTAACTAATTTGTTTTAGAATCGTTTTCACTACTTTTATTATCCCACTTTGATTTATTACTATTATTATTTATTACAACTTTGATTTAGTAAATGCATGCCTTTAAATAACATCTAAATTTTATTTGCTTACTCATATTTAAAAAAAAAACATTTTAGCACAGGAAAAGCGTTCTCTAATTTTGCTTGGAAGTGTAATTCCTTCCTATAATTACATTAGCCAATGCACAATTTATTGTCTACATTTTTTCAGCTGATTTAGGAAAACTTTGATTTGCTAAATCTAAAAATCACATTGGCTTTGCTCAATCAGTTCATTTTTTATTTATCGCCACATGATATATTTTAGGTTTTTTACATGGACTGGTATTTTTTTATTTATATGATGCAAAAATGTCTTTTATTTCTTTAAATAATCGAATTCTGAAGAGATTACATGCGGTAAGTGTTTATTAATTGGTATTTTTCTCTTGCAGGTGAATGAAATAGATTCGACCAGAAGATATTGCAAAAATAAGCGCAAAGTATTCTACTACATCTCTGGCGAATACACCGTTGTTCATAACAGAAATCCAGTTACAAGTTTCATAATGTATGCTTACCATGCTTATTTATGTATGAAAGCTGATGACCAGGATAAAAATTGATCGCCACACATGATATGTAAGATATGCACCGGGTATCTATGTCGTTGGACCAAGGGCAAGAAGAGTTGTCTGAAGTTGGGAATTCCCATGGTTTAGAGAGAGCCAACAAAACATAGCACCGGTTACTACTTCTACGCTATTAATTTGACTAGGAGCAACATAAAGAACCGGAGCAGACTTAAATATCCTGATCTTCATGCAACATATCGCCCTGTAACTCATTGTGATGAAATTCCAGTACCTGTCTTCAGAGAACTTCCTGAAATTAGTGACGAAGATTCATCCAGTGTTGAAGAAAATGAAGAAGGAGTAGATTTTGATGTTGATGCTCCACATCCCTTTGCCATAAGGAGCTAAATGGTCTACTTCCCGATCTCAGCTCGCATCACCTTCCACCACAACAAACATCAAGAGTACCTCCGCTTTTTTCTGTCAAGAGAAGTATTTGGATTTGTTCTACTGTACACATACTACACAACTTCTGCACAAGCTTGGAGTGCCACAATAACAACACGAAGATTAGAGACTGCTTATTGACAGCAGCAAACGATCACTGAAATGTGTTCTGCTGCACAACAGCAATCGTTTAGGCTCTCTACTCCTCGCTCACTCAGCTACACTAAAAGAGAAGTATTAAGCGGTGAATACGAGTTCGAGGAAAATCGCTATGATCAGCATGAGTGGTTGAGTTCTGTTGCCCTGAAGATGGTGAACTTTTTGTTGGGACAACAGTCCGGGCTCATCAAGTACTCGTGCTTTCTCTGCGTGCGGGATAGCAGGAAGCGAGCTCAGTATTATACAAAGGACTGGCCTGTATGGGAGGAGTTGGTTCCTTGCAGAGCAAGAAACGTTATGAACAACCCTCTGGTGTACAGATATAGGATACTCTTCCCAACGCTATACATCAAGCTCGGCTTGTTCAAAAAGTTCACCAAAGCTCTGGACAAGAATAGTGGCTGCTTACTTACTTGTGCCACGCTTTTCAAAAATTGACCAGGGAGAAGTTGAAAGCTGGCATCTTTTACAGTCCTCATTTCCGTCAGTTCATCAGAGATCCAGAGTTAAAAACTCAATGAACGAAGTGGAACTGGAAATGGGGAAAGCTTTTTTTCTCTTCGTGAAGAACCTCTTTGGCCAGAAGGCCATGAAATCCACAAAACTTGTCACCAATAGGCCGACTGCTTTTAGAAGTTGCGGATGCAACATGAACATCAGAATGCATTACTTATTCTCACATATGGCTTGGTTTACTGAGAATCTGGAATTATTGAGCGAAGAGCAGGAGAAAAGATTCCATTAGGACATGAAAGAGATGGAGACTATGTACTAAACTCTGAACAATGATGACCTTATATCCAATTTACATGTACTTACCTTTATCAATGTCTATTATTCAATGTACATTAATCGATGTTTGTAACAATTAATTAATAGATTGTGTTGTAAAACGATGTTTTATATTAAAAACATATTTTGGATGAAAAATATTAACAAAATCAACCAAAAATGTCCCCAAAATGTAATCGATTTAGTTATAAGATCAGATATTTTAAAAATTGACTTAGCAGTGCAAAATTATCCAAAATCAGTTGAAAATCTTTAGACGACTTGCAAACTTCTTTTTCAACCCAATGTTATCCTTACATTTGCTAACAAATGTATGTTGAGCCAAACAAGTAATCTTTTACAGCGTTTTCTTATCTTTTTTATCATTCAGGGAGGTATAGAATTCATTAATGGATACGAAATTAAATTATTCTAAAAATCCGGCGTCGCTCTGAAGTTCAATGACTTCCAGCTGGGCATCACTTTGGTTCTCTATCAGCAAAAACTGATAAAGGCAACGATACTACTTCATAATGATTTTTCAATAGTTCCAATAATTAAATCTAGGAGAAAATAAATCCAGCAGGTGATTCTTCTATAAGGGGAATAATACTTCCAAGGTTAAAACCAATTCGCGGGACACATTGAGACCTTATGCGGGTCACATGTAACCCGTGGTTCGCAATCTTGCTCTAATGTATGTTGCTCTTGTAGAGATAAAAGTACTTTATTAATGCATACGTACATATGTCCCTTTGTAATAATAGTATTACTCGAAGCAATGCTAAAGTATTGATTCATTCTAACAATTATGTCCTAGGTAGGCTTTTGAATACATTTCATATTGCATCTTTCTCAAAAGGTAATAATATGAACTCTAGATTATTTGTTCTAGGCCTACTCCTTATTATGAATATAAAACATTTTATACAAATATAATCAATTCAAAGCCCCCCTCCCCCACTGATTTCTCCTATCGTATATGGTTTCTTTCAACTTGCACTGGACACTGGTTCATGCACTCCTGAGAGTGGACTATTGGACATTTTTGGAGAAGGTTGGGCTACTAAATTTTATTTGTCTGTCTTGATATCGAGTGCTGTCTCCGGCGCCGGGGAAGACCCGCCTACCCCTAAACCGGAGAATGCAATTTTAATTCTATTAATCTTGGTTATTCGTGTTTTGTTGGCTTTTGGCTGTTTTTTTTTCGATTTTTATTGGTTTTGTCTAGATGTCGTTTTGCTTTTGTTTTATATATTTTTAATGTAGCCCAAGTAATAGAGTGAATTCGATTTCGTCGACTACACCCGTGGAGTCAGTCTCCAGATGAGCATCTTAAAAAGAATCAGCTCAATGTTTAATCCGTCCTGTGTCAGTGAAAGCGAATGATGCTCTTGGAATCGCATTTTACATTACTTCCAGTTTCACGTTTGTGCTCTTCTTTATGTTCAGCATATAACCACGTGTCAGGGATACGGCTTAGCTGAGTGGAAACAGTGCTTCAGATTAGAGCGGTGTTAAGACTCATTGGTTGAGGCAAGTTAACGGATGAAGTTTCGATGCGGTCGACTTCAGGGTGGCTGCTGTATATTCCACATCATTGATCTGTTCTATTGGCTACTTTTACCACATACCAGCAATGCTCTTAGATTGATACATTGAATATAATCACTTGCGTGACGTAGACGAGGAGCTTCACACATGTGTTCACGATGCAGTGTGAAGATAGTTAAGTTGCGCATCACGGATGACATCCCAGAAGGGATGATGAAATGCACACAAAGATGAAAATGACAATCACTGGCGAGACAGAATGCACCATTGGCTATTTCTCGTTGAGAGAAGAGGTTCCACCAGCGATGATGGAACCTTTCGTGGCCCCAGGGGGAACACCCGGGCGCATTATGGGCATCAGGATATGACTAACCAGATATAAGATATTAGTGTCCCATCTTATTTTAAGAACTTTCTCTTCCCTTGGGATGATTGACTTATTAAATTATCAGGTCTCTAAAATTCAATTTCTCCTACATTGCTTAAGCCAAACCGAAAAACACAGAGAGTCCTCTGTCTACCTTTGTCCAATATCTGCATTCCATAGCTTAACAAAGTAAATAGGATTCTGGATAAAGGTACAGTGTACATATTGTGCCTCTGAAGCCTTTCCCCCTCTTTTTCACTTAATAACCCACAATCTACTAAATATATGGATGCGTGGTCATGCTGTTTATTGATGCTTTACAGTTTTGTTATATACTCCACCCTCCAACCTGGACCTACTTATACTCTGCTCCAATAGGCTAATTATTAATACAATCATCATCACTAAAAGAATTAGACAAACGCTTACTAGAATAGTTGATTGGAATTAAACTACTCATTGTGATTCCAATTTATTCGTCACATTTTTCCCACAAGTCATCGTCCCTCGGCGAATAACAGTGCTCAACCTCTATCTTGTCATGGAAATTAAAATACAATTAAATCGCGTTACAGTGATCAATTTTACATTTATACTTGCGTATCAAGAGTGAAATTCAAGATATGCCGTATCAGAATGATTACGGCCTGAAACAATAACCAAAACTTGAAATTTGTCAGGTATGAATCTAATCCATAGTTACTCGTATGTCGGACGCCCGCGACATATACTGGGTCCGTTGTGTAATTTAACATTGTCTGAAATTCTTAATTCCCGCATGCGTGTTGTCGAGGGTTGATTATATTTTTTTCTACAATAGTAGACTTAGTTTTACATCGCCTTTGAATGAAGCAATACCATACATGCATTCAATCCTGCATAAAATTGGAAAAGGCAAGCAGATATGCTTAGTAATCACGCTGAGAATTTCAAAGCGAAGATCTTCGATTGCTTGAGTGTCATTCTAAGGACGGTGTAGATGATCAGCAAAGAGATGGATGATCCAGGCTTTGATTCTGAAAGTACGGCGGATCGGAAACTTCAGTCTAACTTTCTAATACGAAAAGAACCACTGAAATTGTTGCAGAGGTCGAGGCCATCATTAGCAACCATTCCAGCAGGTCAATGAGCTCCACACCTAGGGAGAAAGGAGTGCCAGTCACTCATCAGGCAAGTATTGTATGTAGATATCCGCTACTATTCATACAAGATGAGAAAGTTCCAGCTTCTGTGGAAGAAGATGAAGGACAAGCGGAAGGAAAATACTGTGAAGTTTGTGAACAAACTGAAGCCCTCAAGTCTGGCATGCTTTGGTTCTTGTCAGACGAGAACAATTTCTGCCAAGAGTAGGTGCTACATTCGCAAAACAACCGTTGGCTTGTTGTGTCTTACAAATCCTACCAAGGATACTGAAGACCAAGTTCTCGTTTTTTTCTACAGCACGGAATGGGATGAAATTATAATATAACTTGGAAAATACTCTTATAATATAGCAGGTAAAATGCTATAAAAGACTAGATATTAACAAATGTATTAACAAACACAATGAAAAACCCGACGCAAAAGAATTTGACACATGTCACTTAATAATTAGTTAGAAAGCCATTGTTTGCAATTACACCTTGCATACTTCTCTTGTACGTCACTGTAAGTTGTTGGCAGAACACATAGGTAGTAGAAGCCCATTCTTTTATACATAAATCCTTTAAGTCTTCAAGAGTGCTTAGATTCGTCGGATGACTGCGTATTCTTAGGTTATTTCACAGATTCTCAATGGTGTTCAGAACAGGAGATTGGCTCAGCCATCTTTGAAACGTTGATCTTCCATATACAAAGCCATACTTTAGTTGCTTTCGCGGGCTGCTCGGGTCGTTATCATGTTCGAACGTTTAACCATTTACTAGCTTTAGTAATCGTGCCGATAACATTAAATATTACTTCAGTATTTGGCGATCCATTTGGCTATTCATACATAGTTACAATAACTACATGAAGTCCCGCAATTCCTGCAGATGAATAACATGGCCAGGTAATTATATTGCCACCAACGACCTTTAGTGTTGTGATGATATTGCAACGATTGAATTGCTTGGCATTCTCCCTCCAAACATGGCTAGATGTATTTATTGCCTCTAAAACATTATATTTTAGTCGCATCTGGCCAAATTATGATATTCCACAATTGATCCGGCTGAGGAAAGGAGTCGTTTAGCAAAATCAAGGCGGGACTCGACGTGCTTCCTCACCAGTAAGACAATCTTTCTGGAAACCTTCAGGTGCGAGGGTTTTTAGGAAATGCAATCTCATTCTTGTGATAAGGGCCGTTGATTTCAATGGTATTACCGCCATAATCGTAGTAAACCACTGTAAGTGACTTGGAGTATTTATATTGATCAAATAATAGTTCAAGCTGCCGTGAGGGGGTGGAGGGGCAACCTTATTGCGCTCACTAGTTTTGCTTCGGGTGTTTCAATGCTTTAGTTAATATCTAATCTTTTTTAACTACCGTTTAGGTATTTTCTTGTATATGTATGTAACAAGTTATATTGAAATATCATATCAGTCAGTGCAGTAGAAGGACAGAATTCTTGATATATATATATATATATATATATATATATATATATATATATATATATATATATATATATATATATATATATATACACTGCCGATCAAAATAAGAGAATGATTTTCCTTTATTAAAAATATTTTCTAAAATATGATAAGTAGTAAATTAAATTTCCAGGCTACATAAAGGCATGCATTTGATATACTTTAGAAGATGTCATATGATACAATCATATATTAACGAAATCATACTAAATAAATTAAAAAAAATAAAATAGTGACAATAGCAAAATAAGAGAACGGTCATTCACAGAATTACTTTGGTACAACGCCGACCATAGGACCTCACCATATGTCTAAAAATTTGGTGTCATTTTTTCCCATCCATGCTCAAACATCCCACATACCAAGACGTCTGTTCCTCCATGTTTGGCAGATTTTTAACACATTTAGGGTTAAATCTATCACCTGCATATAACAAAGCGTCTACCTTCAAATCAATTTAAATGAAATTTAATTTCGTCACTGAAAGGAATTCTCTCCCAATATCCATCCCTCCAAATAACATGGGCTTCAGTATATTCTAATCTCGCCTTCTGGTTCTACTTACTGATGATTGGTTTGGATGCTGAAGAACGGTTCACTTTTTTACCACTATTGGTTATAATTATTCAAAAGTTTCCTGCTGCAGTCAGGAAGGAATCTTTTAAAGAGAATCGCCTAATTTCTGCTTTCTCGGATGGTGGTTATGCTGGCTCGACCAACTCTTGCAAGAAATTTATAAGGTTTTTTTTTATTGTATAAATTCAGAAGGCGCGAAATCACGCTCTTGGACCTTCCTACCTCTCTTGAATTTGCAGAAAGACTTCAAGAGGAACAATTCTTTGACGGAGTTCAAGAGTCACTTTCGCATGTGGTGGCATATTTGCATAGTGAGAAGAACAACAATGACGGTTGTACAGTTCTCACTTAGTGTTGTCAGATGATTTCAAGAAACTTCTAGAATGTTCCTGAAAAAATCGTTCTCTTATTTTCCACGTGTTGATATTTTATTTTGTTAGTTTATTTAGTATCATTTCTGACATTTCTTGAATATACGATTGTATCAAATGAAATGGTTATAAAATATACTAAATGTATGCCTTTATGTTCCACAGAAATTTCACTTACCTACCCATGGCAAAAAGTATAAAACACCCTGTGGAAGCATTCATATAATGCAATTAGACATTTGTGGTAAATGAATTTCATATATCTATAGAACCGTTTTTGAGAAGCAATATCTCAAACTATTGGACCATCTTTTAGAAGTAATATTTCAATAACCATTGCAGCTAGGGATATTTAACAAGAATAATTATTTTTATATAATGTATTCATCTTTTATTTGTTGTTTTCCATGTCCCTAGTTGCAATGGTTATTGAGATATTGCTTCTCACAAAAGGCCCAATTTTTGAAGGGGGGGCTCCCTGTATATTAATTTATTTTTAATTATTTTAATACTTAGTTGGACCTGCGCTTGCTTTAAGTACAGCCATAGATTTTTGTGGCATGAATTTAAAAAAAATTCTCAAATGTAATTCTTCATACAGTTCGTTTTATTTGTACTTGTTGTACTTCTTATTGCTTTTACAAGCAATCCCTATAAGTCTTATATTGGATTTAAGTCTATGCTCAGTGATGGCTTCTCCATAGGAGTGATTTCCATTTTTCCAACCAATTCTTGGTGTGGTTAGATGTATGGCATAGGACATTGTCCTGCTAAAATATAACTTTGTTTCTTGATGTCGGAAGCAAATTTTGGATAGATGGTTTTAAAACATGTGACAACATGGTGGTATTAGTTTTGTAGTTAACTCTTCCTTGGCAAATGTAATTCTTCATACAGTTCGTTTTATTTGTACTTGTTGTACTTCTTATTGCTTTTACAAGCAATCCCTATAAGTCTTATATTGGATTTAAGTCTATGCTCAGTGATGGCTTCTCCATAGGAGTGATTTCCATTTTTCCAACCAATTCTTGGTGTGGTTAGATGTATGGCATAGGACATTGTCCTGCTAAAATATAACTTTGTTTCTTGATGTCGGAAGCAAATTTTGGATAGATGGTTTTAAAACATGTGACAACATGGTGGTATTAGTTTTGTAGTTAACTCTTCCTTGGCATAATAGCAACTTCCCAGCCCATGAAAATCCATGGAGCCATATAAGATGATAGAACCACCTCTTTGCCTCATAGTTGATACCACAGAAGCAAGGTAAAATGCCTCTCCAACTTTTCGTCTTAAATAAGTATCCTCAGAAGTCCTGAAAATCTGCAAAATTGTTAAAAAGTTACATTTTAACTAAATTTTCTCCCAGATATATGTAAATCAAAATTCATTGTTAATTTTTCTAATTTTAGTGATCTTTGGCCCACTGAAGACTTTTGTTTCTGTTGACCTGAGATATCCATAGCTTCTTTCTCGCATTTGATTTCTTATCCTTTGATCTCTAAGTCTTTTTTTGACTATTGTGGGTCATATTTTTTAACTTGGAGCTCCAATAAATTTCCAAGCAAGTTCTGAATATGTTTTTCTGCGAATCTGTAGTGAATCCCGAATGATAGATCAGTCTTCTCTGAGTGTTGAAAAGGTTTTCTGCTACTTCTCCTCCTTGATACAAAGCTCTTGGTCTCTTAATGTTGTTTTATAGTAGGTTGGGAAACATATCTTAAGCATTTTATCTTTCTAGCAATTTCCACTTGTGATAAATGACTCTTAGCTTGGGAGAAGTTGGATTTCTGCCTTGTGTGCTTTTGTAATTCTTTAATTTTAACAATATTTCTTATTTCAAAGGATATTGAATAAACAAGTTATAAATTTAAGCTGAAACACAAGAAATATTGTTTAAATTCTGATTTTACACAACACAACTTTTTTTAATTAGGCGATATCTGACGCTAAATTAAAAAGAGTATCTCAACTACTCGTCAACAATGCCTACCAGAAAGGTCTAGTAACCATGGTATAAAACAGAAGAAGGACTCATAACACAACCAAAGACACAGAAATGAAAGACCAATAACAATAGACCTTTATTAGCAACCAATCATGAATATTAGATGTAATGAGGCTGAGAAAGTTCGCAGGGCCATCATTATTCACTGTAACATTACTCCCACCGACCCAATAAACAAGATTAATGTAGTAATTTACTGCAGCGCACAGAAAACTCGCGCTCTCGTCCTCAAGAACACCTCCCCCTTCCCACTTCATACGCCCCCCCTCTTCAAAAGACCAACCTTTGCAACGAGTGTACTTGTAACGTCGGTACCTGTGATCATCATCGTGCAGTGGATGACTCCCACAACCGAGTCACGGCGGCTAAAAGCACATCTTCAAGATGGAGCCACCAAACTCTACACTGCAAAGTACCGGAAAACCGTCACCTCAGAAATGCTGAACAACACTTTCATTATTCTCTATGAGAGTAATCGCAGAGACTGTGTATGGTAGAAGCTGTCACTATATGTCAAAGAAAACCAACCATACAAATCCAACACCAGGTGAATACATTTACATCCTTAAATTTTCAATATTTCTGAAATATTTCCAGCTTTCCTCTATTCTGTGTTTCCTGTTATAAAGCTAACAGGAAACTCCGAAAACATATATTTAACAGTAGAAATACACCCAAGAAAGATTTTATTTATATATATCAATTGCTAATAAACAAAATTTAGCAGGTGATAAAAGTAGTCAACCAATAATAATTTCAGTCATTTAATATTTCGTGGCACTCATCTACGGAAATGTCCCTCGAAGAGGAAAAAAATCTGTGTTTCTGCTTCGGATACAGCCTTCAGTATTCAACACTAATGGCGATTGAATTGGCCATGGAAGGAACTTTATTAAGTCGCACTTGGAAGCAGCCTTTTCTTTAATATCTTTCTATACGTGGCATCATTTGTTTTCCCATCAATGATGTATAGTACTCTTGTGCCATGTTGGGCAAAGCAGCGCCAAACCATGATCATAGCCAGTTATTTCTGTCTTCCAAATGTGACGAGCATCATTTTGGCCGAAAGGTTCTATTATAGTCTTCTCTGACCATATAACTTTGTTCCAAAATTCACATACCTTTTCAAGATGCTCTTTGGCAAACTTTAAACAGATGATTACATGTTTTTTATTAAGAAGTGGTTTTGCGGAGAGTAAAGAATGCAGATTATTATGATGAAGCTCTCTACTAATATTTCTTTTACTCACATTAGTCCCTGACAATTTCAGATCTGTTTGTAGATCTTTAATGGATTATTCTTTAGCTTTCGAAACATGTAAAGTAGAGACGGATAATTATTAATATTGTGAGGCGTACCGTCTCTAGGCAATTTGGAGTGACGCCATACTCAGGATGCTTTTGAATCATGGAACTTACAGTTGTATAAGGCAATTCAATTCGCTCACAAAAAGTCTAATATGATTATCTAATGAATGGCTTGATGAACTTCTTTGACAGTCGGCATTGTTCAAAGAAAACGCTCATCCTCTATATAAGATTATTATCAATGAATGACGAGGCTAATATTAGGAAGTTTACATCAGTTTCGTTTCTCTAAATTTCTAGAATCTTTAATCTTACCCTTTTAATTGAATTTCTATGTTTAATAATAATATTCTCACATGTTATTGGAGTGATTAAATGCATTTGTCCTCTGCTAAATTTGATTTATTAGCTTCTTTGTTATTTTCAAAGAAAATCTGTCTCATGTTTCTTTCTTGTTAAATATATGTTCATTGAGTTTCCTGTTAACTTTATAATCAGACGAATGCACTAAATAGTTCTGAGGTTGTAAATAAGTAAGAACCAAATTGTATTTGCAGTACCCGGAGATGGGTGAAAAGTTCACCCGAAACGTTGTAACAAGAAAAGGAAATGAATTTCCCTCTATAAGTCCTTTCGTTCATCCTTCAAATTAAATTGAAGCTCCATAGGAGAAGCCCTAACCAATATATATATATATATATATATATATATATATATATATGCTGACTAGACTGACAAATAGCACATGAGTACAAATAATGACTTGCAGACCCAATAAGGAAAATGAAAGGTGATTCAGACCACTTGTGGAGAGGAAAACAGCCAAATTTGAATTTCTGTTTCGATATTTCAAAGGAAACGAGTATCCTGTGGCTCTAGTTGAGAGGGAAACAGCTAAATTTGAATGTCTGTTTGAATATTTCAAACGAAAAGGTTTTCCTCTTTCTGGTGGAGAGGAACACAGCTAATTTTTTAAACAATATCTACCAACGAAAGCGAAATTCCCAACTGTCTTTAAATATGTATATAGATTACGTAAGTTTTCAGGATATGTATATTTTTAAATACAAAAATTTACAAATGAAATTACAAATTTTCTAAACAAGGTTTGTTATACTAATTATAAGATAATTTTAGAGATAAGCATCAAATAGGGCAATATTTCAAACAAAATAGATGAAAAACGCCAAAAATGCTACGCCATCGAGATTCGCAAAACTTTATCGCACCTAACTTCCATTTTTCTCTCCATCGTCTCTCTCTCTCTTTCTTTCTTTTTTCTTTCTTTGCACTCTCGTATTTATTTAGTTCTCTGCCATTGACAAAATCTAATTACAGCCCTGAAATTAGTGTCGTACTTTCCCCCTCAAATGGAAGAAATCGCGAGGCGGAAATTAACAGTAAACTCATTTCCATAAAATCTATTAATTTTCTCGACGAAATTTGTTCTCTTTTGGTGCTCGGTTGGAATGCGCTACTTGGCCTTAGTGCCCGTCTGGGGCCGTGATTTGGGTCAAGTTGGTGATAGAGGGGAAAATGTGGTAGCCAGAATTGCCAGTTTGAGGGTTAAAGTTGATCCATTGAGAATGAAGCCGAAATATAAAGTTAGAAAGGGCTGGAATCCAAACTAGTATGTCTATTTATGCTATAGTCTACTCTACAGAGGCATTCTTTTCGTATATTCTAGCCTTTGGGCTGTTTTGGTTGCCTTTCGAATTTTTGGCCTTTGTTTTCCTACATGATCGGAGTTAATCCAGTTGTTTTTTGATGCGACCTTGCGACTCTGTGCAGAGAGTGGTTAGTGAAATTTACTCCTTGTTTGCCTTATACACCTTGCACCTCTATCATTACTTTAATTTGCTTCATTGCTCATCGTCTTTTTCATATCTACCTTTTTGAAGCCATTTGAAGATAAAAAAATTGCATAAAAATCTTGTGGTCCTTTTTCTGCTCTCATCATATATCCGAATGAGTCTTCTTGCATTGTTACAAATAGCAACGGCATGTAAGTTGTGAACTTGTGTGAAGATGAATATAAAAGCCATAAAAGGTAGTTTTAACTTTTGGGAGATACCGAGATTGATCAAAGGACGTACTGAATTGCTTTGGAATACATTCTTCGGTTTATAGGTTGGAGACCCTCACAGGAAATCGAGAGATCCAGGTTCAGACCCTTGAACTTCTTACTTTACTAATACTCGTATGTTCCAATCTTTTTTCTTGTGTGTTACCATTTTCTCTCTTTATTTGTTGCTCCCAATTTTATAATCGTCTCTCCTCTGTTCGGTCTAGAAATTATTTCTTGGCCTTTATCCGTACGTTTTTTTGTAGTTGCCCGGCAAGTTACCCACAGATTACAAATGTGTATTCTTTGTGTGATTGGTCTATGGGTATTTCCATAGCTGTTTTTTTTTAAATATCAATTGCTCATAGTAGATGGTCTCTTGCTTTGTTTTGTTTTCGATTTGATATAAATATTTATATTGTTTTTACTTTATATTTTAGTTATTCTCCGTGTCTTTGATGTTGCTCATATCTCCAAACTAGCTGGTGGCCAGTAGGATTTAAGCAATCCCCTTTTTATGGATCTAAAGATTCATTTCTATGAAACTTTTGGATAAATTTCTTTTGTTTTAGTGAATCCAAAATGTCATACCCTAAAACGGGAACAAATTTTGTTATTTTTCTGATAATTTACTTTTATGTGTCAACTGCTATAACTATAGCCCACTGTGAGTCAGTTCTGGAGTTTATAAACTTCCATAGTACATAATGTAAGTTTGGAATGGAGCCTTTCAACTCCACGCACCGCAAGTTCACTTTTTTAAAATTTTATCTTTGAATTTGGAGCTTCTGTGGTCTCCTGTGGGGACAGGATAGGAATTTTTGATTCGCAAAATTATTGTTGGTCGTTGCGCTACGACTCTAGGACAGCTTGATTCAACGTTTCAGTAATATTATATTCCAAAAACTAAAACAAAGGAGGACTAGAGAACTACAAGCCATTTGGTCTCTTAGTAGCGTCATATAAAATACATACGAGAGTAAGTCAATATTTATTGTTGACTAGAACTCCAGTTCCAACATGTCGCGGTTGTTTAGAGTTCTATATGGTTTATATACCTATAGTATTTAAATAATTATTCACTCCACGCTTGGAAAAGGTTTAATCCATTCACTACATATTTTTATTATAAGTAAAAAGTTAATATTTTCTATATCCCTAAACAAATTGTTATACAAGGAAAGCATTAATCAATGGTCCAAGCATAATTTTATCTAATACTTTATGGAATAGTCTTTGGTGAAAATAACAGCTACTAGGCTAACCTCATAATTGCCGCTAGTTTTAAACAAGGAGGTATTAGAAGACAAACCTGGTGCAACACCCGGGGTAATTCCAGCTCCTTTTAGCGTAATTAGTTTAACGGCTCACAACTTTGAATTTGAGGGAGAGGGAGAGGGGATTTTCCCTGCCTTAAACTACCTATTATTATTTGACCAAAGCTTCTCCCATTCTACTTCTTATTAAGTTGATTCACTCCCCACTAGTTGCTTCCTATAAGAAGCAACTAGTTTGATCGAGATGAGGTCAGGAGACTGGTAGAGCCAGCTTTATGTTTTCATTCAAATCATTTTTGGTGTCTTTGGTGCTATGAAACGCCCTCATACATTATATTAACGCCAACATTTTTCGCAGTTGAGACGTCGTTCTTTAGTATGTAGACCTTGTTCTTCTTCCCAATAACTCGGTGGTGGGAAGTGAGGCAATTAACTCGAGTTTTACCTCATCAGAACTATGAACATTAACCCAATAACTACATTAATGGTGACTTTCCTACATTACTCGCTGCATAAGATCGCAACCAAGTCTGACGAGTGAAGTGCTGGTAGTGTGAAGTGAAATGATTTTCTTACTTATTGGAGGTCTTTTACTAATTTAGGGCTGTGTGGATATAAATGCAACATTAGAAGATGCCAGTACCCAATCAGCAGGGTTCCAGAACAGAGGAGAGAGTCGAGATGTGTTGGGAAGCCTGGAGGGGAAATGATAGAGGTGGCGTGATTGGTTATGTACCTGATAATGCATGTGGAAGTACTTACCAACGAGGGTGTCGAGTATCATCATATCCGCCTAATGGGAGGCGATATTATGACGACGTTAAAAGTGTTCTTCTCGTGCTCGCTGGGATTCGACTCCTGCCTTGACGTCAGAAATCCAACGCCGTATCAACTAGGCTAGCGAGAGCTCCCAACGTATTATAAATAACGCATCTAATCTACGAACGTAAAATATGGTCAGAAAATGTACTCAGAAGTTGATGGAAAATCAGAGGTATAGTGAAATGTACATCTCAGGAGTATGGCACAATAACCACAGAAGAAACACTTGGATAATAACAAAAAGACGAATGACGGATAGAGTATTATATAAAGAATATATATTTTTATTGTAATTTTTAGGACACATTGACACATAAACGGTTAACAAAATACATTAAGATTAAAAAGTAAGAGCTGGACGATCGAATATTTGAACTCGATAGTTTTTATATAAAGACAGCCAGAAGACAACCGTGTGGTGGAGGGAAGATAAAATTGTGGCCTTGTCGACTGCAAGGCCTTTCGGGAAGCATAAATTTCTTTTAACTTCCCTTTCTCTTTTCCTTTTTGACAAACCGCTTATTCCCTCACCGGTTGGTCAATCCTGTCCTTACAGCTTGAGTCCGAATCCTCCCTCCCCTGTCTTTTGCGATAATCCATTGTTCCATGATCTATTTAAGAAAACGCCGAGAACAAAAGCAAATCTCCCTTCGCGTCGAAGAAAACGAATAAAAGGAAGGAATTTTGAGGGGACACTCCTAAGAATAAAATGAAATTGTGAAATATATCTGGAGGGAAACTTATTGCGCGAAGCCGCTGTGGCAATAAAGGGCGTTACGGACAAACCCTTAGAGAATCGTCCTCCAAAATCTTCGTTAAACAAAATCGGTCATTTAGATTTGTAGAAGAGTGACACGGGAATCTAGTGTTTCTCAGGCTTAGGGAAAGGTTTCGAAGCGAAATGAGACTTAGATACGAAAGTAGAAATAAAAGACAGTAAGAGGCGATAATTTTAGCTGGCCTGAGAGGGATATAAAGGATAGGGAAAGCTCAAGTAAGAACTACACAGGTAACTTAAGAGAAAAGGAGATTTAAAGGTTGATAGATAGAGTGATGGATCTGAAGACTGACAGGAAATCGGTCACCGGTCAGTCTATTTGTCTTCGAAGGATAGATGTTTTAGTGTTATTTATTCACATATTTATTTAATTCTAGCATAATATTTTGAGAAGAGATTTGCAAAGAAAGTAGAATATGGTAGTGAAACTATGTGAAAGGTACAGTGTACTAAACATGAACGGTGGAGTTGGATTTCTGACGTCGAAGCAGCGGTTCACTCTCAGCGAGCGCGGACAAAAAACTTTGAACGATGTTTCGAGCTCATCGCCCATTAGGCGGATAAACGGATATAACCCCCACCCTTCCCGGTGGGGTAAGTAGCTTCACATGATTTATCGCCGATATAGCCAATCACAACACCACTATCATTTGTCCTGCCCTCTTCCCGGGTACAACATACCCACTCTCTTTTCTCGATTCCGGGGCTAACGAAGAGTCCCACTATCGCTAGTCGGTGTAAAAAAACACAATACACACGGATACCCCCCTTCGGGTTTACAAGCGATTGTCATTCTTAACTTTATGTGATTTTAATTATCCAGTAGGGGTTGGGTGGGGAGCTTTCGCCCTCGATGCGAGGGGCGAATAGTTTACTTCCGATAAAGGGTGTTCCGCAAGGCGCCCTGGTTCGAAATAAACGTCTGTCAATTGAAGAAAGAGTTGACACCCACTAGGGAGTCATAATCCCTTAATATAACTGGGATGCATTGATGGGTTCAACAAGGAATCCGAGATCCATATAACAGAGAGTCGCATGTTGATTAGGATGACAAAAAGGGATCTCTTAGATTACTCGCAAATCGCTCCCAAACCATGAACACAAATTAATAGTCGCAAATAATCAGGATTACAGGGATTCTAAATCCACATCGAAGGAATACCAAAAAAAATTAACTTTAGCGTCGGTCATTTTGTTCATATAAATCTGTTGCCTTTTAACAATTCAACAATGGTTTAAAGTTACTAATAAATCAAGAACACATGAGGAAAGAGAAAAGTAAACAACAGTATTCATGATAGAAACACAATGCGTGTACGAGATTGTTTATAAAAGGTGTTTCATTAAGACGGATCGAAGTTAGCAGTAAATAAAATAGTGTTATTGGTGAAAATTTATTGATTTCACTATTGGATCATGTTATTTGAGTCATAGCAATTATGTGTGAAAAATAATATCGCCTAAATGTCCGCCAAGGCTTCGGTGGCACACCTCCACTCGATGGTCAAAATTTTAATGATCTCTCTGCATAGTTGCTCCTCGATCTCACAAATATGCCTTATTATCTCATCCTTCAGCTGTTGAATTGTTATTGGCTTGTTGGCATAGACCTTACTCTTGAGATGACCCCAAAAGAAGAAATCTAAAGGCGTCAAGTCACACGATCGGGGTGGCCCATTGACCTCGCTGTTTCGAGAGATGATGCGACCTGGGAACTTCTCATTCAATAAAGCCATTGTTGCATTGGCTGTGTGGCATGGGGCGCCATCCTGTTGAACCTACAAATCTTCGACATCCATAGAATTCATTTCAGGACATAAAAGGTTGGTTATCATGGCACAGTATCGCTCGCCTGTCACCGTAACAGAATTCCCGGCATCATTTTCGAAGAAATACGGCCCAATGATTCCGCTAGCAAAAAAATGCACACCAAACAGTGTCCTTTTGTGGATGCAGTGGCTTTTCAACAATCTTCCTGAGATTTTCATCAGCCCAAATGCGACAATTCTGCTTATTAACGAATCCACCAAGATGGAAATGGGCTTCATCACTAAAGATGATTTTTCGCGAAGTGCCCGAAATGCGTTTCTGTTTGAACATCCATTTTCGTAATAGGCTTCGATAACTTTAACACGTTGTTCGATTGTTAATCTTTCCATAGTTGAAATTGCCAAAGACTGAAATTGTTAAATCTAAAAGAAAAAGAAAAAAATAATTAGACGCTTAATCTTAACTCACATTTAAAATCAGTCCAAGTTATTGAAACCTCCTTTATATATATATATATATATATATATATATATATATATATATATATATATATATATGGATCACAAGAGGTAATCAATTTTTCCTTTTCCTTACGTGGTATACAAAAATAAATATATAAATATAAATCGCACAGGAAAATGAAGGGCCGGATTCCAAGTACTTCGGAACTTATTCTGTTCATTATCAAGGAATAGATAATGAACTGAACAAATTAGAAAGTCCTTGGAATCCGCCTTTCATTTTCTTGTTTGATTTTTTGCATTTATTGCTCTACTCATGCGCTACTTTAAGAGTTTCTTATATATATATATATATATATATATATATATATATATATATATATATATATATATATATATATATATATAGAGAGAGAGAGAGAGAGAGAGAGAGCGTTGTCACGTTATAGTAGTGTGTTAATTAATAAATTTTCCGACGTATACGTTGCATTTATATGTACATCACTTAGGGGAAGCCTTTGAAGCAAATTAATTAGAATCGTTTCATCTTTGATCCGTTTCCCTCAGATCCAATCAGACCAATCCCTCGAATGAGTTCCCTAGTTACTTTTAAATAACAAATACGCTGTGGGGCACTTTATGTAATCAATTACGTTTCATTCTCTGTCCAACAATGAATTACATATCACTTGTGATTTTCAACCTATATGCGGTAACTATCGTATAATTAGTATAGTTATTACATATTAAGGTGTGTATATGTTATTGTTTCTATATTGGTGTGTGTATTTTACTCACACCAATATATAATATACATTTAAAGTTTGTTGTACCAATACACTCGAATGGAATTATGCGCAGGTGTGTGAAAGTGGCCTTCGATACATATATATTCTCATATTTTAAAATGCGTATGTGTGTACTTTAGGGTGATGCCGATCTTCTTGAATGGATTTCTGTGTAGGCATGTGGAAGTGGTTGAATCTATCTACATTCTGAAATTCTAAAGGATATTATTGATTGACTGCTAAAAATGTTAAATGTTAGTACGCTGGTAAAAAGCGTCCTATTCAGTCAAGATTCATAATATGTATAATATTTTGACTCCTTTTACAAACTTTCTTGATCATTATCAATAAATGACTGAAAAAAATATGGTAATATACATACAGATTATATCGAACTTAGCGAGAAAGTTAAATCCCAAAATAAACAGGGAAAAATTAGTACACAGGGATCTGTAAAAATATTTGGTAAAGGCGGCAAATACACGGGGTACTTAGGCATGTGTGACCAAGTAACGATATACGACTCTCAAAGAAGAATTCCCCAGGATTTGTTTCCTGAAGTACCATCGTACGCGCGCTACTAGACGGACAACTGCCACTTTCTCAACAGGTAGATTTAATACTAATTAGTAAAACAGAACCTTAATATAAGTTGAGAGCAAAACCCTTACTCTTTCAGAGTTAGATATTTTTGCCTTTTGATTCTTTTTTTATTCGGATTATTTTCTTATTTTTTTACAACTATGTCCTTTATAATTTTATTTTGATTCTTGCCAGGAAATGCGTGCGCTAACAAATCTTTGGCAATGCTAATCAATGTTTGTCACGAGACTGTATGTAGTGGTAAATTGCACTGTGGCAATCTCTTTTAGCAATTAAAATGTTCACCTCTAAGAAATAAAGTTATTATCCTAATAATTAAAAATTGCACTAAATGCCCTTTTTAAAGATAATCTCCTCTCATATTTCTTACCTTATAATTACATGGTGATTTGAAGTGGGTTGTCTTTTGATATTTTGAGTATAGTTATTCGTTATTAATAATAATACTCCCTCCCCCCTCCAAATTTTAGGGATACAAAATGGCCTCTCTCTTGTTCCAGAGAAAAAATAAAATATTCAGTTCATTCCATATTCTTTCTTTTCATCCCATGGACTCTCTCTCTCTCTCTCTCTCTCCCTCTCTCTCTCTCTCTCTTTCTCCCTCTCAGGAGCCCCGCTGATTCTCTCATGTGCAACGCTTCCCAAATTCCAGTCCGCCCCCATCTTTTCACCCACCTCCCCCGAGACATAAAGGCAGGGGCGTTTCGAACGGAAAATAATTAATCAAATTGGATGAGGGCCTGGCTGGAGGGGAAAGGCGCCCCCTCCGAATACAAACATTAAAGCTGAGTCCACCATTCACCCACCTGCCCCATTCTACCCTAAATTGGCAAATAAATAATTATAATTCATTGCAATAATTTTTAAATAAATCAAGAAAATCGAATGTCCATCTGCTGTTTGCTACCATTCTTTCATTAATAGTTGATTGTATTTTGCCTTCCTTAATATTCTTGGTTAATTTCCTGTGACTCTGATGGAGAGGACAACGGCTAAATTTGAATTTCTGAGTGAATATTATCTATGTAAATCTTGAAGAAACATCCTTAATATGAAACAATTGGCTACTCCAAAGAGATAAAATGTTTCTACCTTTTATCTAGTAGTACCTGATAATGATAATTCTTTATTCTTCTTCTTATATTCTTTGAAACTGTGTGAACGTGAAAATAAGAATGATAGGATGGTTGTAACAAAATAAGATGTTAGGAGTATAGAAAAGGAAGAAAATATGAATATGATTGACTTCCGAGTAATGGAATGGAATGGAAGAGATATGTATGCACGAGATTGCTAGTGATGGGAAAGGTCTCAAAATGAGGTGGTAGCTGGAATAGATGATATAGTGGTCTACATGCTAAAACGGGTAGAGCTTGTGTTGTGAAATAGGTTTGGTGTTTGCCTCTATATTTGAAAGAAAGTGTGTCTAAGGACTGGAACAATGCTGGGAATAAGTTTGTAGATTGTGGTAGATAAGATGAATGAAAAAATTCTGATTGGGGAAATAAGTAACTGAGGGACTGAGGAAGAATGAGCAAGGTGGGTTTAGAGCAGTGATGGGGATGTCACCCGTGTAAGTGTTGGTTTTGATGATTAGCGATTGTGGCTCTGGGATAGCATGTGCGAATAAGTTGTAAAGTAGAGGTGTGAATCAACTATTTAGAGTAGGATAGCTGAGAAGACAAGAAATAGGAGGTGCTGAGTTCATACACGGACAAAGCTTATTGGCGTGTAGATTGGCAAGCATTATGAAAGCTTCAAAGAATGTATAGAGTGAGTGGTAATCTGTTAGATGGAGTGAAAAGTATATTGGTGTGCGACTGCCATTTTTGGATGGTAAGAAATTATCAGTGATGATTAGATGGTGGCTAAATTCTAAAGATTTGAGTGTGGAGTTTTAGGGAGAGCTGCACTAGAGTATGTTGATGCAACGTTTATGAATGCAATGAGATTCTGGTATGGAATGACGAGGACAGATCTCAAGTAAAGACAGTTCAAATGGCAATTTGAAATTTATGTTTGGTGTGCCAAAGCTGCAATATCATCATTTTGTCATAAAACATTTTCCAACGATGATTTATATGTAAATATCTTCCACTTGAGACATGAGTAATGTGAGTCTATCTTCGAAAATGCCGAGGATTCGAACCTATGCAGTTAAACACTTCGCATCACATCCTGGCTAAGCAGTTTAACCTTCTAACACAGTACACATCCCTGTAAGCGAAATGTTTCGAGATAATTCTTAAGTACACCAATCACAGTTAGCCCAAACAGAATAAGAAAAGATAAATCAAACCAAAAACTAACGAATACAAGATTGTATAGAATGCATAGGTCCCTACCATCAAGAAGGACCCCATCTTGCCGGACGAAGTGCAGAATTTGACGTGGCATCGATTCCACAAGTGAATGGAAGACCGCTGGAGAGTTGTTGACCCGTGCCATCTGGATAGCCTGATCACAGTCCCATGAAATTCAGAGGTGCAGGATCTTGGATGCGAATAGACCTGGCCACCACATTCCCATCAATATTTGAATGCGCTCATGGGCAGTGCCACAGTGTATTATTGTGTTGGAATATCCCATCGTTGTTGGGGAACATTAATGAAGGCATATTGTCACGAAACAGTGAAACGTAGCGGTCACCGGTCAATATCGTGTTAAGGTGGGTCTTCTGCTTCCATATCCCATGGAATGTAAACTATACCACACAAACCTGATGTAAATGCGTCGGCTATTTCCTACATTGTATGCGGATGCGGTTTAAGCCAGTATTGCTTGTGTCTCCATGTATAATTCTAACCAAACTCCACTGGCTACGATCATTACACGCCCATAGTCGGCCACTTTAAAACAACAGCAAGAGTTATAACACATCCAACAACTCAACACTCATATCACTAAGCTTATCTCAAAACATCAATCTGAAAACTGAAACGAATTCAAAAGTACAATAAACCACAAAACAAACTCGACACAATCCAGGAAATTTCAGACATCAAACAAAAACCGGTTTCTACAAATGAGTCATTAGTGACGTGAAACGACAAAATTGTAATACCTAACCACACTAAAACATCCGCATGAAACACTATTTCAGTATTAACTTTCTCCCCACACGCAAAAAAACAAAAAAAAACTACACGAATATCAAATACACACACATAACAAAAGAACAACCAGCCCCATTCACCACTGATATTGTATTCAATGCCATCAGATATCCCCAAAATCCAAAGGCACCTGCCAGATTACTCTAAAATACACCTCAAACAATTGGCACTCTGCAATCTGTGGATTCGCAACTATTCAACCACTAATGACTAAAAACACAAGTTCCTCAATGCCCCCAAAATTCATCATACCGATATTCAAGCCAGCCCCCCCCCCTCCCCAAAAAAAACCCCAAAACCCAATCCATCTTATTTCACTATACAAAATACTTGAGGAAAATAATTCTCAAAAGAATAGGTCAAAATAACCCCCATCTCAAACACAAGAGGGTACGTCCCTCCAATGACCTGCGACCTTTCGTGATAAGATGATAAATGGTTATTGCATTGATGGTTTCCCATGGTTCCAATCACTTACAAGTGCCTTTGAATGGCTAAATGAGGCTTCTGCCACTAGATGGCACCACCAAGCGCCAAATCCGATGGCGGATTTGAAATCTTCAGGGCGAATAACCATATGTCCCATGGTCATATGGGTCATTTCATGGATCTAAATGGGTACAATTGAACTTTACTCCTTTTGAAAATAAAAGACGCCTAGACCTTGCGCTTTGCCGCTACTAACAACACGGTAGCTGAAAAGACCATTCAACCACAACTCTCCTCACTGACCTCACACAACACGTACTCAACGGCTTTAACAAGTACCTCCCACCCTCACGCCCGATCTTCACGTTCCACACAGTACCAAAACACATTTTCGAACAAAAAATCTCAAAACTACCACCAAACAATATCGTAAATGACCACCCCCAACAAAAGTAAACCAATGAGAGAAAACTGCACCGTACATATATTTATCCTGTCACGTCTAAGGTCAAACTATTCCACATTATTCCAATACTACAATCCCAGAATCAATCTCACTCCATCACTAACATGCCTCAGATGAAACCAACACACGGACAATACCAAGCTTCTCCTTCACTGCCCAAACCTCAGTCACGCATGCAACACCCACAAAACTCCCGACCTCAATGACCTGTGGACCCTTCCTGGGGACGTGCTGAGTTTCGTAGGGCCGCTCACCTTATAGGAGAGAAGTAGGGAGAAGGGAAAAGTTAAATCTACAGGTTCGATTTATCCTCCAATCTGCGGCAACGCAGAGCCCTGGAAGAACCGCCTCTTCCTATGTTGACCTTCCTTGTGAAACAGTGGCAGATTCAGGAGAATTGCGGTCACTTCTGTTCCATAGTATATCTCGTAGTCTACTCACCATTCATACATTTTCACAGTCCCTATCTTCACAACCTCCTTTGTTAACCTTTATTGCAAAATTTCTGGGAGAGATTCTCTCGTTGTTGTTTTTCTCATAATGCATATACTCTATCTAGAGATCACATGAAATAAAGTTATCCTTAAGGCAAAGAACTAAAATTTATGATAAAACTGATAAAATTCTTTTCTCTTTTCCTCTAAGTACTTATTGAATTTCCGTGTACGGCCTAGGCGAGTAGAGCCACCGCTTCCAATTACAGCGAAGATAAGCCACATCGGGTGCGAATAGTATCCGAATGGAGTAATAATTTGGGTTCACTTCATGGCGCCATCCATACACTGAAGAGTCGCCTGGTTCGGATGCCACGTAAAGTAGTAGGTCCGAAGCTGATAAATAAAAGACGTCAAAATAAGTGCAATTCAGTGATCAGAAATTCTACCACTTTCTTCTTCTTCTTCTTCTTCTTCTTCTTCTTATTATTATTATTATTATTATTATTATTATTATTATTATTATTATTATTATTATTATTATTTAATAAAGAATTGGAATAAGTTGAGCAATTTTCATGAATATTTTGAATCGATAATTTGAATTCGATCATTTTTCAAATTATTTAAATAATTTTAATTGATAAAATACATAGAATAAAAAGAATCGAAATTTATTCAATAAATTTAATGGATAATTTAAAGTGGTTGAATAAGTGAAATAATTGTTTTAAATTCGATAAATAATTTTAATTGGTTAAATAATGAGAACAAAAATAGTCACAATAAGTTTAATAATAAATGGAACAAATAATTCGAAGGTATTTTCATTATTAAGTTAATCAATTTAATAATAAAATACCTTCGAATTATTTATTCCAATTATTATTAAACCTAATGTGACTCTTTTTATTCGCATTATTAAACCAATTCAAATTATTCCCTGAAATAGTTCATTTAAATTGACTGGATTACCCATGATTACACAATTTGATCTAAAATAATTAAAGTTGTGGTTCCTCTAATGACCTTGACACTACCTAAAGACCGCCATATTTCCGATGATAAAAGGGAGGCTGCCAACCTCTTTTTTTATTTAAAACCCGCTGTAGTATCGCGTAAAGACTAAATGAGATATCTCATTTACTATTTTGAGATGTTATACATTTAGTACATAAATTTGGTGTATTATTATTGCGAAGTAAATAAAACCTCTCCTCGGGCATGTGTGTTTATTTTTGGAAACCATTCGAAAGTTTTTAATTTTACCGTTTTCAATTTCCATAGACGACTTATATTGTCGACAGCTACTTTAGACAAGGTACAAAAACTGCTTCATTTATTTTCCAAACCTTTTCAATAAATCAGCAAAGTTTTGAATGTAAGAAATTGGCCATCATTCGTTTTTTTTTAAGGTCATGTTTAATTATTCCCTTTTCTCTTTAAATAAATTTTCTTAACACACTCGTTATTCTTCAGCTACGAAACTTGCGAGTTTTCTTGGTTAAAGAAAAGGCAAAACGAACGATCTCAGGCGAACATTGTACAACGATAAATCAAGCTGTAATCCTTCCAAAATGCAACGATAAATTTGAATCGGATAAAAGAACACCTCTCACTCTCAAGTCTCGGAAAAGGTCTTGATATCGTAAAATATTCAAAAAATCCTTTAAATTTCAAACACACAAAATTACACAAACACGAATGCATATGTACAATTTTACATAGAAATATACTAAATTTTATAGGTGCATTGGTATAACCACTCTCCGGTGAAGTCTGTAGCTACGGTTAAATACGAGTGGTTACTCATCAAGAAAACATTAGATCAGGTTGGATTTCATACTAAATTTACATACATTAGATACATACACATATACGTCTAAAAACGCGTACACATTGCAACTAAATGGACTCATGCCCCTTCGAAAGTGAAGGGAAATCGGGGAAAGGAGAGAATTTCTGCTTAATAATGGTTGCGGAGTGAGAGCTGTCATCTTTGTTTAAGTTGACTCGTCCATTTCTTTGTTATGCCGAGCATGGAATAAAGAAGGCGTTCCTTGAACAAGATTGTGCTGGATCTCGAGACGGATGGGTGTTTGTTAATGGGTGTCTGGGTGGTTATATAAAGGTGGATGATAGAATGTTCCCATTACCAGGTAAATTGGAAATTCCTCATTCATCCGTCTTACAAATTATTTTGAATGTGGTGGACATGCATTAGTCCCCAATTCCTCTTTACACTTCAAGGTCGAGCTCTAACTTGAAAATGGAAGTGTCAGGAATGAGTGAGATTATTAATTTTTAATTTATTTCTAATTTGATGGTATGGAAAAATACTTTAATTTTCATTTTAGTTTGATAAACAAAGTAAGTTTTATAGACTTTGAACATTCTTTAATCTTTGTTTTATGTGATTCCTGGGACACCGATGACAAAACAGTGATTGGTCCGACTCTAAGGAAAACAAAAAGCTCTGTTAAGTTCCAATTCCTCCAATTTTAGCTCAGGGTGATAACTTTAGCATTTTAGCCATAAAAAGTAAATCACTCTTTTCTTGTCTAACAATATAATATACCGATATATGTACACATTTTGGTAAGTGGACTATTATAAGGTATTTTTCAAACTGTATTACAGTTAGACAAACATTTCATATTCAAAAGCTTAAAATTAACAATAAAATTAATTTAATAATTTCTGTCTTTCTGTAATACACTCAGCGTTAAAATTGATTTAAAATCCTGTCATTTTAATATGCTTATAAGACGCTATGGTTAACAAATTATAGCTCTATGGCAATTTATAGATGATTATTTGCCAAAAGTCATGGGATTTCAGTATGTAAAGATAATGGTGGGCAGCTCCGCCGTACTGTGACGTCATGAAACTTTCCAACCTTCTATCGCTTGTGATCTGTCATCTAGTGGGTTAGTTAGAACGGGGCATGATAGTGTGTGTCAGAAGGATGGGATATTCCATTCCTAAAACAGCAGACATTCAAAATCCCTCGATCAATGCTGTCATGAGAGGATCGAGAAGATCCCCTGAAAAGCATACTCACCCACCGTCGAACAGCGGCGCAGCGGCCGACGACGGATTCTTAATGATCGTAACCAGCCGCCTCAAGGCTAAAATTGACCACGGAAACAAAGAAGCAACACTGGCTCAAATCGCATCTACATTCAATGCAGAAGGTACCAGTCGCATATCCATCAGGTCGGTGAAGTGGTCTTGACACCACGGCACGGGCACAGTGCCACACCAACATATACTCATGACATCGCTTATAGGACCATGGAGGACTGAGATCATATGACGTGGTGGGATTAGTCACAGTTTGCATTGGTTCAGGCTAATGGTATGGATCCGGTGTGACACAGACCTGATGAGGCCATAGATTCCAGTTCTCAACAAGTCTCCATGCAGTCTGATTAGGTTTCTATACTGGTGCGGTATGAGTTTATGGGGCATTGGGTTAAGTTCGCTTGTTAACCTAAACACGTCATTGACCGGTGAACGCTACATTGAACTGCTTAGTGGTCATCTGTATCCATTCATGAACTTCGTGCACCCAAACAACGATGTGATATTCCAGCATGAAAATGTGGTGTATCATCGAGCCTAAGTTGCTCAGTTTGCCCTCTTTACACACTTTCTCACTTCCAAGACTTGAACCATTAACCATATAAGGAAAATAAATAGGCTAAAGCTAGTTGATTTTTACATTTGTAAACTATATAACTTGAGGCAAAAGTGGAAGAAGATAATGCAGAACTGAAGTTATCTGTATCAATTAGACGCTCAATCTGTTCTTGCACTGACAAAGTTTGTCTTTCATAACTAAAGGTCATATACACATGCGCGTAAACTGTCGGGCGCGCGCGGTGAAACGTTTATTCATTGTAGGTATATTACAGGGTCAACCTCCAAAACGGGCCCCAACTTTCAATAGGCCTCATTTATTAATTTTCTGCGAGAATTGAATGAAACTTTGGTGATAACTAGTTTATTGTGTTTGAAAACATCATATCAAAACATGAGAGTCTTTGGACTTTTCTTTTTTATTCTAGAGCACGTGTTCAAGATGACCTCCATTTAGCTATGTGCATTTATTGAGGCGCAGCATAAAGTTGCCCATGACTTCCTTATACAAACTGACCAACTAATGACTCTGATCTCCTCCCTGATGGCTTCTTTGAGTTCCGTGATGGTCCTGGGTCCCCCTGAGTACACTCTGTCTTTAAGGTAGCGCCAGAGAAAGAAATCTTGGGGGCTAAGATTTGGGCTGTGAGGTAGCCACTCAAAATAAGTCTTGAGACTGATCACACGGCCACCAAAGTTCTCTTTTAGTCAATATCAGGAAGGTTTGAGGTGTGAGAACTTGCCTCATTTTGCTAGAACCAGAACTTCTCCATAAGCTCCCTTTTGAAGGTTTTGAGGACCTCAACATACCGCTCCTTGGTGACTGTCACTGTCGCGCCAGATTCTCGAAGAAGAATGGTTCCATAATGCCTCTGGCTGAGATTGCAGTCCATACCGTGCACTTAGGGGTGTGTAGGAACTTGGTGGCTACCTCATTTGGTCTGGAGGTCCCCCAGAAGACATTTTTCTTTGAGTTTACCTTTCCTTAACGATGGAAGTGAGCTTTATCTGAGGTCCAAAGGAGGTTAAGGAAAGTTGGGATCTCCTGAATCTTCTCCAGTATCTTGACTACCATATCCTTTCTCTGCTCCTTGTCTGAGGCTCTAAGAGTCTGCTTTGTCTGTATTCTGTATGTGTAGGCCTTTACATCCATTACTAGCACTCTCTTGCAAGTCTCTCGAGATATGCTCAGGGACTGACTTCGCTTACGCACAGAGCGTTTTTGACTCTGCTGAACTGACTCTCTCACACTCTCGACTAGCTCAGTTGTACGCTTCCTGGGGCGTCCCGAATGGCTTGGACGGTTGTCACTGGCTGCAATGAGGTTCTCCACTGTCTCATAGTTATCGAAGTGGTCCGCCCAGTCCGAAATTCTGCTCTTAGAGGGGGCTTTTTCACATTCGAACTGATACACGAAAATGTCCTGCATTTTCTTGAACGAGCCTGTCTTGCAGTAATGTTTGACGCAGTATATTCTTTGCTGGAGCTCCCATTGAGATCTGGTTGTGTTTACAAGCGTCGCTTCTGCCATGTCCTGCAAAGTAAGGGTGATTAGTAAATGAATGAATGAAGGATATATCACAAAAAGTGTGTGCAGTCCCGTTTTTTTAAGGGGGGGGACCCTGTATATGATAGGGAGCCTGCGCAACTCTCCTGAATCTACCTTCTCCCACATATAATAATAATAATCGGCAAGTAAAGATATTTTTGTGCCACGATTTAAGAATTTGAAACAATGTGCATTGGTATTTTTTTGCGACATGACTTTTTATCCAGGGCAACGCCGGGTACCTATGCTAGTATATATAAAAATAGAGATCTTAATGTAAACAATGCTGTCACTTAAAATGTCACCGTTAATTTTCACACAAAGCATATTGAAAATATGTGCCACAGCATCCTGCTGGCCTCTTTGCCCAGCATGAACTACAAACCGGAAAAAGAATTAGATTCACGACATTGACAGGAAGAACCCCATTACTGGTGTAACGGGATAAAAGTCTAGAAGTGAAGAAATCAGGAATAAGATCAAAGATTTACAACCAGAAACTACAAAATAATATTACTTCCAATATTTCACACACACACAAAAGTGATTTTGCAAAATGAAGGTGTTCGCAGTGTAAATCTTCCTCATGCTAGGGAAAGGAGGGCAAAGCGCTCTCTAATCTTATCAAGATGATAAAAGGGTAAAAGAACCCTGCAATCAAAGAATAAAGCTTGGGGCAGGAAGAAGTGTGATGAAGATTGATCAGATATCATCCACTTCGCATTAATCATTCAATCACTCCGACCGTCGATAATCATGTGCTCCGTCTTTATTCTACTCCTGGTATTTCACATTTCTTCCCCTTTTCCTTATCTTATTGCTTATTTTAGTGTTGGAAATAGCGATATAATTGGGATCCGAGACCTGATCTTAAAATTATATTTAGATACGAAGGTATAAATCCTATATGGAATCCAATTTCCGAGTATTTCCCACCATTATATATGAGCTTGCTTCAAATGACTCCGATATTGGAATAGGCTCACTTTTCGCTACTGCCTAGGCCTACCAAAGGCATGTGTGAGATTGCCTGAAATTATTCTGATATTGGAATCGGCCGACTCTTCGATGTTACCTAGGCCTACCAAATGCCTGAGTGAGATTGCCTGAAATGACTCCGATATTGGAATAGGCCCACTTTTCACTTCTACTTAGGCCTACCAAAGGCCTGTGTGAGATTGCCTGAAATGACTCCGATATTGGAATAGGCTATCGACTGACTCTTGCCCTGAGCCTTTCATCCTTTGTCTCTGTCTCCGCCCATTCATATTCATTTTTTTTCATTCCAGTCACCTCATTCAAGTAATTAAAGCAGACAAAATGATATAACTCCGTCGCACACTTTATCGTTCCCGCCATAACACCAAATATAGAACAGAAGTGAAGCGTGCTGGTTGGAAGATTTTATTAATTTAAAACAATTTAAGAGTCAACGATTGCGTATCTCTCTGAACGCTTTTGATAAAGGTCGGGGGAAAAGTGAAAAAATGTGGGACGCACATAAGTCGAGTAGTAAAACGAGGTGATTACGAGGGGCACTAAGATCGAAGATAAGAGGAAGAATGAGGTAATTTTAAAGAAGCAAAAAATTTTAAAGAATAGCTCGGAGCTTCTCTGTTTGTTACATATTTTCAACCTTAATTTCATATTTCTTGCTAATGGAGTGTATGTTTGGAGGAAGCTCGTTTTCAATTCGGTATTCTCTTAAATGTCAAGGGGAATTTCGCACATACAGGGACATGCTCTCAGCGTTGATAGGTTTCCTCTCCTGTACCTACATACATACATTCGATGAGTATTATCCATGTACGAAATCGATGTAGTCCTATATTACTGTGTATAGTAACAGTTGGCGGATATTTAGTGTGAGAAAGACGTTACGAGCCTATTTGCTTAAATAACAGAATGACCCTTCATAAATTCGGAATTCTTTTGCCTTCCAAATTGCCAGCAATAATGAGTTTCCCCGTTGTAATATTTATTAATAGCACAGCAGGAGCAAGAAGCCACCAGGAACTGCTTCTCCCTAATGATATCATAACACCGTGGAAAAAGCCATTAGTCCTTCCGCCTCGGCAAAGCCAAATTTTGCCACAGATTACCATAAATGAGCGAATCAAGATTCATTCCCGCTTCTATATGAAGCCGTAGCCCTAAAGTGGAAACTTCTCCTTTGATTTAATATACAAGAGTCTGGAAGAAAAATGACGCTCCTAAATGAAGATAGTGTGTGTCCAATTTCTGTTTCTTTACGTCGATATAAATAAATGATTGTGCAAACTTGGCTTCTCTGCAGGTTTTTTTATGACATTCTTAAAGTGGCGTCTACAGGAAGTTACGATGTTTAGAAGTTATGACTCTTCTTAATGTATCGTAGTTTCCTTCAAACAACAAAATGAGGCTCAATTTTGAACATCATTGGGTATGACGCACTTTGAACCTATGATATCAATACTTGCCAATCTGACCATTTTAAGAAGACATTCTGAATTACCTGAAAAATTTAAAATAGAGATTAAAAGCTACCGATGCAATTTATTTGAGCTAACCATGAATAATTTGCTTAATTGTTTAGGAAAGTTTTGGTAACTTAGGTTAAGGTAGTTTTAGTAAATAGGTAATGAGGTTTTTATTCCCAAGCTGGGAAAGATAAGAGAATCTGGAAGAAAAAGGCAAGGAGTCAAAAATCAGTATCTCCCGAAAAGGAGATTTCAGGACATAGGCCTTTATAGAACATTCACTAAATTGTGATTTTTTGGAGATGAATCATATTCAATGCTTCGTTTATATAAATCATTATTTATGACTATGGAACGTCTTTGTATGTATCTCTTTATTAACATAATATTTCGCTTATAAATTAACGATACGATTTCATAACTACCTTGTTGGCAATAAAAGGGAGTATAGATGACTGACAACTCTTGTCTACTTGTCTATTTTGGAGCTACTAACATGATTCGTTCATTAGGCTGCTTTGTACAAATTCCAATCTTAACTCTTTCGACTCATTGTCACGTTATGAATGAAATTCAATTAATTACTACAGGAATTTGACAAAGAATTCCAACCTCCTTTTAACTTTGTTAAAAAACAAAGGTTTTCTTTGTATCCCTTTGACATTTCATTTCTATTTTAATTTCCGTTTTAGCTTTAATGTCTTTTAAACAGGCAACAAAGGCGTTTAAAGACACAAAAGCGAAAATTTGACAGAAACTAGGACAAAAAGAACTGAACTTATGATGAACAGAACTATAATTGAAAAAAGTAATTATATTTCTTAATAATACTTACTATAACTAATTATAACTAATATAATGAGACTCCAGGACTTACCTTGGTACTTTACCTAAAAGCATCTCGTATATATCTAGAATGATTTGCAATTGTGCAATCATAATTATGCGGTTAAAAAGGCATCAAGCCATCAAAAAGAGCTCTTCTCACGCTCCCGATAGGATAAGGCATAAGAATATATATATATATATATATATATATATATATATATATATATATATATATATATATATATATATATTAGGGTGGTCCGTCCCAAAAGATTCTTTTAGTTTTTTATCTCCACATGCCTAATTGTATTACTGCATCGAACAGTAGGTCACATACTCAATTTCATCAAAATCGAACAATATTAACTGGTCGCTATATGGATCTTAACTTATTAGTCTGCTGGTAAATTAATTTTTGGGATAGAAATGAAGTCTTGGCAAATACTAGTTTGTTTGAAACAGATCTTAGTATTGAAAGACAATTTTATTTAAACTATTTTTATTAAAGTGAAAAGAAAATAGTTAAATGGCAAATGATTTCTTTTTGACACAAATTATAACTAAAATTGCTGATTAAACATTGATCATTTTGCGCATGAGGGGGAATTTTTGTGATGTTTTGCCACAAGTCTGAGAAGCATCTGTTTCTGTTCTTCATCTTTTGTTAGAGATGCATTATACGATTTGATAAGTGCAATACCTCTTACTGCTGGATCGTTAACAACCATTAAGTTAATCGCTCGACGTTAAAATTCTTGAAAGCACGTATTCTCTTCCCAAGAACTTGGGTTAGTCTTCAGGAATGTATCCTCTGCAAACTTGTATCCATCTTTCATTAGGAGACTAAAGATAACTTAGTTTTTTGAGTTACCAGTTTATGCAAGTCCAAATCCTCGATGTTTTTTGAAAGATTGAAACGGCGAACAACTTTGGTGTTTTCATTACGTTGGAGATTGGAGACCATCTGCTGTTTGGTCTTAGCATTAATTCTATGATTGAAAAATGCAAAACCAACAAGATGTTCTCCAAGATACCAAAGGTGTCTGTGAAAGGCTGTGGTTTCTTCTTTAGATATTGTCTGATTTGGGTACTTTTGCAAGGTTTTAAGAAGCAGAATGTAATTTAAAGGAGCATTAATTTCAAAATGGGCTTCATTCCAAAGACGCGAGTAGACCAAAGCAATAAAAAGAGAGCACTCTGTAATATTGGCCTTTTCACATTCCGTTAGTTTCAGTTGATGCTTAAACAAGTATCTTTCCAGGACATATATAGCCTTAGCCATCCAGCGTGCATGATGACTCACTCCTGGGGCTCTTAATGTAACTTATGTCTTATCAAAGCCCCCGAGAAAGATGAGATTGAGTTGCAGCAATTCCTCATAATCGTCACGCAACTGACGAGATTTCAAAGCTTCCTGAAAATATGGGACCATTTCTCCTCGAAGATTATGCATTACTGGATTAATGAGTAAACTACTATCCGCCTCTAAAAAAGAATCCTTTTTAAGTAACGACCATTGTTCTTTAAAAAGTTCAAAGAGACTCCTCTTTGGACCACTTGTAGGCCCAAGTAAAATATTGAAAGAACATGACAACATAATTTCGAAAATATGATGACGGCACGCAATCCAAACAAGCTCCCTTCCTAATACTTTCTCAATTATGGTACAGGCTCCTTTTTGTAGGCCTGTATTTGATGCAGTTGTGTAAAATACAAGGCCTTGAACTTCTCACGAAGATTCCAGTCATTAATTGCTGAACACCATGAAGTTTTTCCATTCCATTTATAGAAACTATTATTGCAATTCGTTCTACTGTTTCCTTTGCCCCATCAATAGCAGGTAGTAGTTTTCCATCCCAGTGAAGAAGGATCGGTCCTTCAACAGACAACGAAGCTTTGTCTTCATTGTATGTTGCCTCTCTTACTTGCTTTCTGGAACGTCGTATAGAACTCCTGGAAAGTGTCATAGCTGCAATATCCTGACCCAAGGCTTGTGCTATTGATCTAGCAACCATTGTTGCTTTTCTATCCGTAATAGTTGCACGATCAAGAACAGCAGCCAAACCTGAAGTTGAAAAGATATTTTTTGAATTTGAAGGACTACATTGTGCATTCTTTTTTCTAGTTGAAGAAGGTGGACAAAACTCTTTGTCTGCCGCAATTAAACTTTCTCCTTCGGATGATGATGACTCGAAATCTGCATGAGCAGCAGCCTCTGCTTAATTTTTAGAGGTATATACTTTTTATTTGTATTGTAAAGCCTTCTCATGTCAATATCTTTTGCGGGATTCCTTGACTAAAGTAATCTTATCACGGCACGACATACTGCAGGAGAAAATGTTCTCTCTCTCCCTGCATCAACAGAAATTGGCGGTCTACTTCATTTTTGATCACAGATTCGAAACTACGCTTATTCATTCTACATGAGTACAGTTCGGTTTTGCGGTTCTTCATCAAAGAAAGGTATTCCTCATACAACCTTGAGAGGTTCCTAACGCAAGAGTCTATTCGCTGTGTGGGAATTCGGGCTCTTTCCCATACTTTTATGACTTTTTTGAAAGCGAGGTTGCAACTTTGTGTCAAAGTCATTGACTCCACTTGAGGGTGGTACTGAACAACACGAAGCACATCACCACATGCTGGTAGCCTTGCATATGAAAGCTCACTAGTAGGATGTCCTAAAAGCCAGACTGCCGCAGATGAACGAGTACTTCCAGCCATAATCTGAAACAACAGAAATAAAATTTATTGTAACTGAGTGAGCTCACGGTTCCCCTCCATTTAGTTATACTTAGAAGATATTTTTTTTATACTCTAAAATATCTTAGTATTCAATATTCATGAAAGAATAAGCTTTCATTTGACATAAATAAATAGGCTCCTGTGTTTGTAAAAAAATACGGTAACATGCTTAATTACAATATATATATATATATATATATATATATATATATATATATATTGTGAATTAAAATATGAACATAAAGTGTGTTAACATATAATTCTAATATTCTTTAAGTAAGTCTAATATTGCTAAAAAACTGCAAGTTATCTATGCACTGAATAAACAAAGTATATAACTTACCTAAATAATTATATATATATATTTGCATAAGCCAACACTTGTATTCACTTGTATTACGTCAACTGTTAAACTTCAAACTAAAAATGAACAATTAATCAATCCTCGCTGACTTATATGTATAGGAAATGGTGCGATTGCATCACCACTTGAAACGAGGGAGCGTTATTGAGTCATCACTTTACAAATGGGCTCAGAAATCAACAAGCTGAAACAACAATTATTATTGCATCATACACCGAGTATGTGAATGTCATTCCACTTTTCAGATAATGCAATATATTGATTTTTTCTGCGAATTATTGTAATTCATAAGGAATGAGTTCTCAATGACAAATAAATGATAGTATATAATTAACAACCAATAAATGCCTACTATTAAAAGTTCCAAAATGTTGACTGAAATTTAAAAATATGGAGTCACATAGCGACCTCTAAATATTCACCAATTTAGTCACTATTTTGCATCAACTCTTTTAACATCTTATAGCATAATTTTAGCCATGTTGAGAAAATTTCCAACTAATTTCAATTTTTTGCATATATTTTTGGACCACCCTAATATATATATATATATATATATATATATATATATATATATATATATATATATTGTCCGAGTGAGAGAGAGAGTAATGCGGAAAAGAGGCCTAGGGCGATAACGAAGCGAGACGAGTCAAACTGGAGCCCAGAGTGGGAACTGCTTCCGACGGCAAACAAAATCGCTCTCGGTGAAGTCGTGTATATTTCCCAGCACGGGAACGAGAAAAGCAGTATTCAAGGAGGAGTCACGCAGTACTCACGCAATATACAAGCAGTAATCGAGAGGATTCTTTGGAATCAACCAAGGACCGACGCGCAACTTCTCAAGCGACTCCCTGGCACCCTAAGGGCTCGCAGGCAAGAAACCGGTTGTTCAGAGCTACGGCAGTCAAGGAGGTAAGGACTCATTCTGGAATAACACGCTCCTCTTTGTGCCCTGTAAGGATACTTCCTCGAACAACCACTCGAGGCATCCCTCTTGGAAAATCGTAAGCCTATTACATTTTTCTCTATCACCGTCGAAGAGGCGTGATGCTTTCCGAATACGAAGCTTAACCTCATCATCTCCTCCCCTTTTCTTTCGGGTAAATATTGCGCTACTCACAGCTCGTGCCGAAGCATTCATTGTAAATGAATTTTCTTTAGCTGAACGATTAGTTTGATGTCACAGGTTCCAATCCAACTCCATCATTTATTTTCATATAATGGTTAAAAATAGTTTTTCCTATTTTTCCTCGTTTCTATATCTCCCATTTTCTTTCTTAAGCTTTCAATGGTTCATGTAATATTTTCCTTACGTTTTTCTGGCTTGTGTTACCAGTTTTCATTTCTTTGGGCCTTTAAATACATCTATTATATATCACGTGTCATGTGATTTTCAATAAAACCACTGTTTAGGAGCGCAGTATTTTATTCACGAAACCAGTTTCGTCATGGAGTTTGTCATGCCATCTTCAGTCATATACTAAGAATAGATACATTCACACCATGCATAAAATATATATAGAAACAAGAGATCAGATTAAAATCCCTAATCAGGGGGTGTGAATTTAAGGTCATTAAGGCTATCTTTCAAGACTAAATTTTTGATGTAGGTGCTGCATTTGAATTGCCCATCTGAAAGGTTAAAATTCAGGACTTCGTTGCTAAGAGTGGATTCAACTACCTTTCTTTGGCGAAAATCTTTTGCAATGGGGGAAATCTATTGCGTGGTTAAAATTATTGGAGTGTGCGAAAATACTAGAAGCTGCCTGACATCCCATCTGTGCTCGTAGATCCTCTTTTACGAATTTCTTCCTCTCTTGCCCATATAAAATAAGGGGCAGTTAATTTCTTTACAAGGGATTAAATAGACGCCTGTTTCATTAGTTTCATTGATAGGTTTAGTTGTATGGAAGGATTTTTTAATGGTCGAGGGGTATTTGAAATTGGTGCAGTTAAGGGAAAGGATACTATTTAAGCTTTTCAGTAATGGGGAAAATGGAAGGGATAAACAATTACTCTTACATCAGGATTCCTACTTTTTGGGCAATAAAAGTTTGACCTGGCTTTGGATAAGCTTTCGTTAATGATGTGGATGAGATATTTCAAGTCTATAAATATACAGGTAATGAACGTAATTTCATCGGAGAAAAAACATGGATCACAATTTCTCAAAGCTCTAAAAACCATGGACATTACAATGGCTTTTTGACCTTAGTCTCATGAAACGAGTAAAAATAAATGTAAGAATTGGAATTGGTAGTTTTTCGGTAAACAGTAACGGTAGATCTGTCATTTACTTTTACAATTTTAACGTCAAGGAAAAGTAAACAATTGTTATTTTCCTATTCAACTTTGAATTTTATGGTGGGATGTAGGTTGTTAAGATTATTTAAGAACCTATCAAAAGATGCCAGCTGATTTAAGGGCCACATCGATATGATGTCAACAACATATCTGTATCATACAACACAACCTTCTGATTAGGAATTTTAATCTGATCTCTTGTTCCTATATATATTTCATGTATGGTGTGAATGCATCTATTCTTAGTATACGGGTGAAGATGGCATGACAAACTCCATGCCGAAACTGGTTTCGTGAATAAAATACTGCGCTCCTAAACAGTGGTTTTATTAATATATGTGACCCGTTATTGCACTCAAGAATTTATCTCATATATATATATATATATATATATATATTTATATATATATATATATATATATATATATATATATATATATATAAATATATATATATATATTATATATATATATATATATATATATATATATATATATATATATATATATATATATATATATATATATATATATATATATATAAATATATATATATATATATATATATATATATATACATATATATATATATATATATATATATATATATATATATATATATATATATATATATATATATATATATATATATATATATATATATATATATATATATATATATATATGGGGCGTCAGTATTTTGAAGTCGTATGTAAGAATTTAAAGCCAGAGAACATTAGAGAAAAGTTCTATTTAAATGAAATTGGTACAAATAATCTTGAGAATCCTTATGACATATATTTAAATTAATGTACACAACCACCAGGTCGTAGTAGACTCCCTGATGATATAATAGAACCATTTGACTACCTGTGACTCCCAGAATGTTGATTTTAAAGACAACTTTTAAAATATCGCTTAATTCATCATTCTAAAGGATATTTCTTTAATTACCTTCTTTGTATGTACTTTATTTTCCATATATGTATTAACAGTTTAGAACAACAGCAATAATTCTTGTATAAGACCTTTAGTGATTTGTAAATATTAGTTATTATGAGTCGTAAACTTTAGGCGGGGACGGTAAAAATAAATTAATTCCTATACGTAATATATTAACGTCACATTAGATTTAAGAACAAATAAATGGTTCATTCGAATAGATGGAAAATTTATGATATAAATTTTTCTCGAAGTCAATTTTATATCATGAAAATGATCTTGGAATGAAAAATTTAATTATTGGCTATTATGTTTTAGAGTGAAGAATGCAATAAAGAAGCCAAAAGTTGAATATTGTTGCACCAAGATGTTATTTTTTCTGTTTTGTATTTAAAAATATAATATTTTTATCATATGTATATTATTTTAGAGAGAGTTGAAATTAGATTTTATGAAAACAATTATTTGTTAAAATATCTTATTTTCTATATTTCTACATAATAAACATATTTTTGGAATGAAAATATTACTAAAAGTTGTATTTTTCAATATTAGCTTGTTTGATCCAGTAGCTGGTTTTGCACTTAACCATCTCATTCGTATTATTTTATAAATTAATTAATAAAGCAATAATTCAATCACTAAAAATTTAGTATTAGGATATCCGTAAATTTATTACGTAATTGACTGCTATGGATTTTAAGACAACCAAATAGAGAATGACCATTCTTAAATGGAAGATAAAGACTTTAATGAACGAAATATTCGTCATTGCTTACTGTATGAGTTTCGAGATTTATTACTGCTAAGCATCCTATTAAAAAGATTTGTGAAGTATCTCCTCATGCAGTGGAGGTTTGTAACTGCCATCTGGGGTTAATTAACCCTTCCACCACTTTAAACAACGAATGTGACCTATCCAATAGTGCCTCGTTCTTGAAGACAAACCATAATGAATGGCGAGTTTTTGAAAGAAACTGTCAAAGAATATGCTTGTCAAAGCACCTGAGATTTGGGGCAAACACTCAAAGTGTGACGTTAACTGTCTACAAGCATTAGTAAAGATATTTATTGTCAGCAACTTATTCTTGTAAACAAAGCATTACATCGACAGTGGCAAGCTTTGGTAAACACCTTTTATAAGTGACAGAACAATTAAACTCAACGATGTCACTAACAATGGTCGGTCAAAAACGTTTTTTCCCCCAAAATACTGAACTTTTACAACCAAGAAACGAAATTTGACTTCTCGTTGGGCTGCAGTTAATGATAATGATACCGATAACATTATTCAAAAATAGGTAAATTAAACTTCACTGGCTGCCAAGTGTAGGCCATGAATGGTCTTTTGCAGTCTCCTTCTTTTCTTATGTTCTTATGTTCCTATCTATTTTTGACTCCGTTTCGAAAACACGTAATTACTTTTTGATCACTTGTATCAATCAAACCATTCACTGTATTTCATGGAGCGGTCGCCATACTTCCCATTGAATAATCTGTTTGGACCGACAAACTCCTCCCTCTTAGACAAGGTTCTATCACCACTCCGTTTAATCACAGGTTTTGTCTCTGTTGTACTTGTATCATGCCTTTTGTGTACCAGTATATGTATTAATGGTGCGGCGCCAAAATAAATCTAAAAGAAATTCTACCATGAAAGGTATCTAAATTAAGTGGTTTTACATAAGGAATTCAAATATAAATTTATTTTTGGATAGGATATCTCTTACCTACATCAATAGCTTTGTATTTCAAATTTTCAAATATTTCCCTTTCGAGCCTCTTTATAATATAATAGAAGACATACATCAAATCAGTTATACTGACAGAGTCAAATCAAATTAGCATATTTTTGAACGGGTGAACTCCATTTCAACTTTACCAGGTTGCACAAGTCCTACTCTGACTCATTCCTGGACATCAGCTCCCTGCTGATCTCATGAGCTCTGATCCTTCCATCACTTTTCCCTGTGAGAAATACTTATCAGAAGGCACAGTAACCATTTTAACAAACTTTTGTTTGTGTTAAGGTCACTTCAGCACTTCCATGGGAAGGTTAATGAAGTTTTTCTCCTTGAAGGTGTTAGAGAACAGTTGAAAGGTAGCTCTGACACATTTTTTAACCAGCTACTCAGGTTACCAATACTGAAAGCATCACATTGATGTCGGGTGTCCTTCTGGTCAAAACAGATCAATCCACCACCTGAGTATTTTGCTCTTTGCCCCCTCTCCCTGATGTCTAGGATTTTCTCCGCCCCTTAATATTCTCTTTCTGATCTTGAGAGCACAATGGTGTTTGGATGTTGACTTTACTGTGACCATATCAAGCAGAGCTTTTCACAATTGGCATCACAATGTCCAAAACCTCCTTCCTATAGAATCTTCTTTTTCTATTCCTTGATGTATGCTAAAACTTTTAGAGAAATACTTTTCTTTCTGTTGCAGAAACAGTTAATGTGGGCTTGGATCACAAAACCCTCGAACTTCTACTCCTTACAACTGTTAACTTGATACTTGCAAGTTAAAATATCATATAACTTATTTAACTTGAAAATGAGCCTCTCTTTGGCCTCAAGTTTGCCCTTCCCAATCAGTGCCTGATTCCAGACCTCCCTAAACTTGTACATGATGGTCACCTTTCATAGCAAACGGGTAGTAAAGTATTACACAGGTAAGTATTACAGAAAACTGCTTAAGTATTTGCTTCCTATTGTACTTATGTTGCTTCACAGATAACTCGGAGTAGCAATAAGGTATTTAGGTAAGTCCACAAAACTCACCGCCTCCACAAGGAACATATGGTCTTTGCAAGCTGTTTAAGATTTTTGCAACAAGAAGCTGCCTTGCTTACGTATTTCCTTATTTCTTAAATTTATGCATTAATCAAGCATGGTGGCATATACCAAACTGTATGGTAGTTATTATCAATTGGAATGATACCTATTGTTCTTTGAAGATTTATCTATATTATATATTTTATGAATTAGTTAGAACTAGCAAAGTTACCCGGCATTGTCTTGAACAAATTAAATTCCCAGCTTGAGTTAAATTACGCAATTAAAAGTTGGTAGGTATGAAATATAAGGTTTATTTTAATTTTGAGTAATGCATCATGAAAGGCTAACAGAGAACGATTTTCACATTACAGTAGTGCGGCAAAGGCGAGCAAGCGGATGGGCAAGCAGGCAACCACGAGTATGCGGCTGGCAGCCACATAATTTAAAGAGCGACTCAAGCAGATGGGCGAGAGTTTTAACTAAATATCTAAAATTTTCAAGTCTCGGGCATGATGAAAATAGGTAGTATCGCGTTTTTTAAACATTGCAATCGCATAATTGGTCTGGCAAACCCTTATTTTTCCACGGGCAATGTTGATGTATTAATTGCAATCCATAGCCGCGATTACTTGTCCCCAAAATGCTAGAAATGGTAAAAATTCGAACCTAACCTAACAACCAGGTGCTACCAATTTGCCAAATATGAGTAGCATACGTTAGTCCCCAGGCCAAGTTACCTTTGTTGGCCTTCAAAGTCGCTCTAATTGTCCTTCTATAGCGGTCATATATATATATATATATATATATATATATACGTAGGTGAGTCAAAAAGTTCTCAGACAAATGCCAGATTATTGAAATGTTCGATTTTGTACAAGTAAATACAGGGTCAAACACGACTTTCATGTTTTCTGAACAATTCCTACAAAATTCGTCATTCAATTTGTCAAGACTCTTTGTATTAGATGTGCTTCAAAAAGGTTACTTTTTTGAACCCATAAAATGGCAAATTTTGAGATAAGAGCGAACATTAAATTCCTGACTAAACTTGATTGGAAGCCTGTTAAGATTATTGACGCTCTACAACAGGTTTATGGTGACTCTTCGCCATGTAGAGCGGTAGTTTACGACTGGATTAAGTGCTTCAAGGGGGGCAGAGAAGAAGTTGAAGATGATCCACGTGAAGGGAGACCCTCCACCTCCATTAACCCAGAAAATGTCGAGCTTGTGAGGAATCTAGTGGATAAAGATCGCCGTATTACTATTGATGAAGTTGCCAATGCATGTGAAATCTCTCATGGCTCAGCATTTGGAATTCTAACTGAAAATCTTGGCCTGAGCAAGCTTTCAGCACGTTGGGTCCCAAAAGCGTTGCGAGAAGACCAGCTGAATCATAGGGCCAACCTTTCTTTGGCTATTTTGACCAAGATTGAAGCAAACGAGGATAGTTTTTTTGAGCGCCTCGTAACGGGAGATGAAACTTGGGTGTATCAGTTTGATCCTGAAAGTAAAAATCAATCAAAAGAGTGGCACCCAAGGGGGGCAGCAGGGCCTATCAAGTTCAAGACAGAGAGGTCCGTTAAGAAGATAATGGCTACAGTTTTTTGGGATTCGGAGGGAATTATTTTAATAGACTTCTTAGAAGGACAAAAAACTGTTACATCCAGCTATTACGAAGGAGTTTTAAGGAAGCTGAAAACTTCAATAGCCAAAAAACGACGAGGAAAGCTCCACAAGCAAATCTTGTTCCACCATGACAATGCCCCTGCACATTCGTCCAAAGCTGTGAGATCTCAGCTACGGGAATTTCGATGGGAAACTCTTGCTCATCCCCCTTATAGCCCTGATTTAGCACCCTCTGACTTTTTTCTGTTTCCAAATTTAAAGGGACACCTAAAAGGAACCCGGTTTCAATCATTAGATGAAGCAAAAAAGCAGGTCATTACTTGGTGCCAGAGACAACCCCGTGAATTCTACAAAGATGGTCTTTACCGTTGGATTCATAGATTAAGAAAGTGTATAGATGTTAATGGAGCTTATGTAGAAAAATGATTACAGTATTATTACAAATAAAAATTTTATGCCATTTATCTGAGAACTTTTTGACTCCCCCTCGTATATACAGGGGGGTTGGACAAGATAATTGAAACAGTAGAAATTTAATACCAATATTTCCATGATCCATAATATTACGAATATTGATCCAAATTTCATTGTGGATATTTTTTCTATTGTAGATACAGTTTTCTTCATCAAATTTAATGATAATTTGTATTTATTTTTCAGATCGTTGTATAGATGCTAAGATGCTTGACTTAACTGAGTTCGAAAAATGGTAAATTGTTGGAGTTCGAATTACAGGAGCTTCCGTCACCAGAACAGCTAAACTCCTTTGGTTTTCAAGAGCTACCATATCAAGGACCATGCTAGAATTCAAAAAGCAGGGCTAAGCTCCAGCAGGAGGAGTAATTCTGGCAGGACCTCGAAGCTCACTGAAAGAGACCGACGAGTGTTAAAACGCGCATTAAGATAAAAAATCCCCGGACAACTGGCTCTAAAGTGACTACTGAGTTGAATCAACATCTCATTAGGTTAGTTTCGACCAAAACTGTTCGCCGTGAGCTCAATAAAGCCGGATATCATGTAGGAGCAGCCACCAAGAAACCTCTTCTTTATAATCAAAATATTCAGAAAAGGCTCAACTGGTGTATAGATCACAAGGGCCGGTTGATTGACCAATGGAGGCAAGTAATATTCTCCGATGAGTCAAGTTTTTCTCTTTTCCTCACTGCAGGGCAAATTTATGTGTGGAGGCAGCCCGGGAAAGCTTTTAATCCTGACTGCCATCTTCCTACATAGAAGCACAGAGGAGGGTCAGTGATGGTTCGGGCAGCCATATCTTGTAATTCTCTTGGTCTAATCTTTGCCCTGCATGGTAAGATCAACAGCAAACGAATATCTGAATATTTTGGAAGATCAAGTTCTGCCATGATCCAGACATTATTCTCTGATGGTGAGTGCTCTTTCCAAGATGACAATGGCCAAATACACATCGCTCATGTGGTTAAGAATTGGTATGAAGAGCATAGGAGTGAGCTTGACACATGGACTGGTCTCCACAATCTCCAGGCCTAAATAATATTAAACATTTGTAGTTCGTCTTGTAGCGACAAGTTAGAAGTCGTTACCCTCCACCGTCGTGTCTGAAACAGCTGGAGCAGGTATTGCGAGAAGAATGGCTCACGATTCCTCTCAATGAAATCCCAGACACATCGACGCTGTTCAGAAAGCAAAGGGAGGACCAGCTCCGTATTAAATAAATATTCATTGAATTTAACGTGTTTCACTTATTTTGTCCAACACCTATAAATTATATATATATATATATATATATATATATATATATATATATATATATATATATATATATATATATATATATATATACATACATACAAAGAGACTTTTGAAATATATATTAGATACTGCCTTAAGAGATAAAATGTGATAACACCTGAGAGAAAAATTGAAAAAAGATTTCCTCGGGTAACTAACTACCTAAGAAAAATAATCAACAATTCAATTATAATGAACTATAAATTGAGGTAGGTTAAGGTTATCAAAATCAAACGATTTCTTCAGATTTCCTTTATATAAACCAAAATCTATTATATGAATACTCCTTCTTCCCTGATATGAAAAGAAAACACTGTGACATCCTCTATTGTATTTGCTTGTTAACAATTTGAGCAGATTTCTATGTAGGTCAACCAGTGCTGCATTTGTATGTGTTTAGCTAAGGATGGTGTCCATAACGGAGCCTTGCCAGGGTGACCAGTGTATCACAGGTGAAAGACGTTCCTTCTGAATTGCTAACTGGTGGAATAAATGAATTAGGCTAAGGGATTTGGATCCAAAGTTTGGATGGCATGTTTTATATGTATAGATAGTTTTGTGGGTAATATTTGCCTGGTTACGAGCCGTGGTATTGGTTGTAGTAATTATGTATGGTATATTCTAGAAGGCTTTCATTATATCTATTTATCGAATACATTCACAAGACTTATTCTATTAACTGTCAAACAATATACATTATGTAGATACACGTTGATATAATGCAACCTAAAATCTTTATTAATCTTTTTTTCTAAGTTCTGTATTGTAAATTTGGTTTATTTTTCCTAGAAAAATAAAATTCTCGAAAACTAAAGAAATAAAGCTACGAGAATAAAACGAGAGTCGAAAGAGCAATTAAGTTTTTAGTGGGAAAAGGTGAGACCTGTTGCAAACGCTCGGGTCAGGCGATTAATTCTCACTGAAAAGTGAGCATGTCCAAGCGTTCAGTAAAAGAGTGGCCCTTTAAGGCATTGGAGAATATATTTTCAACTTCTTGATGTAAAAGATCTTACTGATGAATTTGACTGGTCATCTTGGGAGGAAACAGTTCCGTCGGTTGTATTAATATGAAATGATTAGAAGAGTGTTAGCGTAAAAGGAAAGAATCGAAAAATAATGCCTGTAATGTGATGGGAGAATTTTTAACTATTTGGCAAAATTCTATTAGAATAGAAAATAAAGATTTCACTGCATAGAATTGGAAGTAACATAAAAAAATTAACATCTTGCGTTTAAAGATCATAATTTTTGGTATCCAAAATTAATAATTACAAGAATTGTTGCAACTCGCTTTTCAAGACCACGGACCTTCACAGAGCGCCTGCCACTAACGAAGGAAGAGCGAGAGAGATGTGTCTCTTCAAGGTACGCTTAAAGTCACTGAGGGAGGAAAGGAGCTTGTGTTGGCAGGCGGATCATTCTACAGAAAGATAATTACACTAAAATCTTTATTAAATGGACATGTTTTTGTCTATCTTCTGGAACAATTATAGTCAAAATATAGCAATGATAACGAGCCTATAAACAGTGTGTCAACAGTGGCACAACCTAGATTTACAAGTACCACACGTGATGGTTTGATTTCTTTAATCTTCAGGCTTATTCTCGGAAACCGAGGCTAATTTTTCACTTATATTATTTCTCTTTTTGTGGTGAATTTGACGTTTCCTCCCAGTTAATAAAACAAAACCCCAAACATAATTAGGTTATTATATTCTTAAGCAACTCTATTTCATTTTCTATCTATTTTTTTGTAATCTGTATTAGCATAGTTATTCTTATTAAATTGATGGGTCAATAGATCTAAATGAATAATTTTATACAAAATTCAGTAGTAAGCTTATGGAAAACAAATGATGATCTCACGCGAATGAAGCACGGCCGTTACCAATGAGCCGCGAGTAACAAAAGGAAACGCAATCTAATATCGCTTAAGAGCTTCAAGGAAATGTAAGCTCTACGATTGCTCATAGGACTTTTACACGTTTCCTCGTTCACACTTAGGTTGTAGGTAGCATTTGAATTCGAATGTATGCAGTGTAACGCAGAAGCCCTCTTATAATAGCGATGAGGCATAATAGCGCGCCTCGCGAATGGCAAAAAAATCAGCCTAATACTAATGATAGAGCTTTTATATGGCGCCCTTCAAGATTTTGAAGCTCTCACAGGGCACCCGTCCATCGACTAGGAAAAATTATGATAAAAGGAGTGGGTTTTCAGAGCCAGCTTGAAAGCGTGGGGCGAGTAAGAGGAGCATATGCCAGGAGGAAGACCATTCCCTAGCTTAGGGGCAACTACAAAGAAGGCACGATCAGCCATGCAGCAGAGACGAGTGCGAGGAATCAAAAGCAGAAGAGCACTTAGCCTGCGAAGGCCTCTTTGTTTTCCGGACACAGCCAATGGGGAGCAAAGGTAAGGGTAATTTGTGGTGTTTATGATTTTAAACGTGAGCAGGACTTTAAAAGTAATTGGAAATTTAATGGGCAGCCAGTGCACATCACGGAGCAGAAGGGTGTACGAGAGAACTGTCCTCGACGGATGAGAACTCTAACTGCAAAGTTCAGGATAAGTGAAAGCGGGTGAATTATAGTGTTTGGAGCTCCAGTAAGAATAGAGTTACAGTAATCAAGAAGAGAAATAATATAGGCATGGATGGGTTTCTAGAAACTGTTTCGGTTAAAGTAGGACCGGATACGACTGAGGTTACGGAGAAAGCTTATAGACGATTGGTTGATGTTAGTAACGGCGACTTGAGATCGAGCTCACTGTCAAAGGAAACACATATGTAGGTTTCTAACAATGTACAAGAACGCGATCGGGTAAGCAACATCTATTGAAGTGCTCATCAAAAGGTCCTCACTTTTGTTATGGCTGAGTTTGAGGAAGTTATCCGATAGACATTTAGAAATCGTGTCATAGGCAGATAAAAGATGAGTGACGGTCACGGCGAACGGGTTTGGGAAGGAGGAGAGAAATATTTGAGTCATCAGCATGAAAATTGAAAGATTTACATAGGCGACGAAAAGGAAAGGCAAGAGGAAGGAGATAAATACCAAAGAGTGGCGCGCCGAGGAGAAAACCCAGAGGAATATCGTAGGACACAACAGCAGGCCGAAAAACCTCACCACCGATGTGAACAGAATGATTACGAGATAACAGATGAAAGAGAAACCAGTCCAAAGCAGTTCCAGAGATACCCAAGATGTCCCGAAGGCGGTGGAGAAAAACGGATTTTTTTCCAGCGCTAATATTGCGACCACCTACTAAGCTTGGCTGGATTAAAAACGAAATGAGCAAAATACACCAAAAAAACAAACAAATCAAAATAAAAAAACAAACCCAAATAAAAAAAAGAACAAACAAAAACTAAAGAATAAAAAAAGCAAAGCCGCACTAAAAAATCTCGCAGAAGTTCGGAAATAAAGATTAGGAGAAATCCCCTCGCGCCCATCGAATCATGCGGTATCATAGGTTTTCTTCTGATCGAAAAACACCTTTGTGTAGTGCTGTATGCGAAGGAAGGACTCGCAGATGGCATTTTTCAGTCGTAGAAGTTCATTTGACGTGGAGTGGAGCTTGCGAAAATCGCACTGTGCAGAAAACATGTGGCCTCCACTATTCGGTAAAGTGGCTAATCTAAGATTTATCAAATTCTCCATTAACTTGCACAAGCAGAAATTTAGAGAAATTGGACGGAAACCAGAAGGATGGAGTGATCTCTCCCTAGTTTAGGAATCTGGGTGGGAAGGAGTACCTTCTCTCCAGGTCTTGTGGAACAAATTTAGCAGAAATGCCGTTCCTCGTTCCTCACACAAAAAATAGTATACGGCAAACAGCTGGACTACGGGAGGTCTCCCAGCCTTGGTAATAGGGTCAAAAACCCTTATTCCCCGTGAGGGTGATCAGGGGGAACGCGCCCAACATAGTCTCCTTTAAAAAATAACTATAGGGAAACGGAAAGAGAAGAGCCTCTGCAGTATCTCTCAGGTGGCTCGGAGTCAATGGCAATTTCATTGAAGGAATATTCCCTCCAGCCCTCGCTCGAAAGGGATGCGGCAACGCTTTTCGAAGTGAATATCTTCACGGAAATGGCCGTACGCTTCCTGTAGGCAGAACTCCGGGCGCTGGTGGCCATACAAGGTGCTAAAGGCGAGGTGGCTTTGGGGACGGGGGTCCCTCTTTTGGATGCTCAAGAGTCTTCGAGTCACCCGGGCCAGCCTTGAGTGGCGGATTAGAAGCCGAAGCTGATTTGGTGCTGTCCTACTTTCGTAGGACCACCTTTGCATCCTGTGAATCTAATGACGTTTTTAGAAGCGCGTGTCCACTTGCTCTTACGGAAACTTGTCATACGGAAGGGGAGCCTTGGCTTTAACCGAGATGAATATGAACCCTTTGTGCCGCCAGCTCTACCAGGAAAGCATCAGGAGTGGGAACAATCCCGAGAAGGGTTCTTAATAGGCGTAGGAATCTCCGTGTTATTGGGCCTTGAGGGGGCCAAGAGCAGGTAGCTCCTTTTTTCAACATTGAAGCGCAAGATAATAGAGGTAGCACTGGGCACGACTGGACCAAATCCTTAGCCTTGCGAAAAATGTAGCCTGAAAGGCCCGAATTTCCTTTTCCAAGAGATACGAGCCACATTGCTTCGAGGAAACAGGGTGCGGCTATCTTCAATTGACACACTTGGCCACATACTATAAGGACTTATCATGTAAGGCTTTGGAGTAACTTACGCAGACTTTGGCTAAACCTGACTTTGCATGTATGCATGAGCGATTTGTGCGACAGTGGCACGAATGCAATCAAGTGGTAGCGATACCAACCGGCATGCACCGACTAGGAAGGCTTTTCACGATAGAACGTGGCGAAGAGTGTAGGTGTGGGTCTCAAGGCCCTTCCATTTTCTCATCACATGCTCGACCTTAGTAAATCAGATCTTCATTGATATCTTGTAAGGAGTACCCTACGAATTCTATCACATAAACCACTCCTTTTACGAAATTTATTTTTGAGTTCTGCGTTACACTCACCGGCGAGCTATTAAGTGTTCGAAAGGCACTAATAATGGCCCCTTAGTTAGCAGCCGCCGCATTTGTCAGAATGCTCTAGTTCGAGATAAAGGCTATCTTCAGCTCTCTACCAGTCAATCTAAATAAATTTCTCCTTTGATCAAGACTTTGGTCTTTGGGAACTCGCTGCCATCAGTTGAACGAAAAACTAATAATCGCTTGGAGCCAACAGGCTCAATATTGCTAGGTAGTCTCTAAATGTGGGGCCCCGCTGATCGCACTTGCAACTTTCGGATTGTTCTGAGCGTACCCGCTTGAGGGAGTGTCAGTAGTGGACATGCCGAGCTTAGCCTGGTCGCTTGCCGAAACGGCAGCAGACCCGTCCGTGCCCGGCGTACTCACGGAGGGAGAGGAATCCCTTATCCTCTTTGGTTGCTCCCACTTGTGTTTTCTCTTCTTTGGAAACGAGAGCATGGAGTGAATCCGCCTCCCCATCACCCACAAAGGCCCCCAAGGCCGAACGGACCAGCCTCGGTGAGATCTTTCTGCGAAATGGAGAAGATCACCGTGTCACCTGAGGTGGAACTTACAGAGAGGCAGACTCAGGTTTGGTGTCTGGCACTTAGCCAAGCTTCACTCTCTTGAAAAACCCTGGTATCTGGTGCGGGGTCACATTTGGCAACATTTCTAGTTCAGTTTGAGCCTCAAACTGGCCATGGTCACCCAAGGGGTCAGGTATCCCGACTGCGAACTCATAAGTGAGGCCGGCATGCCAACACCCAATGGGAATAGAAGGGGAGCAGGCATGCCGGCTCTTATCGAAGTGACAAACCTGGGCCCTACAAAGTGCGCCAGGGTCACGTGACCAAAAAGGAAGGTGAGGAGACAGAGTTTCCATAAGTTAACTAAATTTAATGCATAGTCTGGTTATTCCTTTGAACTATTAATGTATAAGTTGAAGCATTTCTGTAGGATGCGCTATCCTTATACTCGCGATCTATGGACGACAGAGTTGAGAAGACATTTCTAGAGCTCCATTTCTTGGATGTGCATCTGATAGTTTTGTGAGGTAGGATAAAGCTTATGACACAATGAAGAGTAAACTAACGCGATGGGTTACAGCATTCAATGAGGATAATCACTACCCTAGAGGCTAGTTCCGTGTAGCTCGGAAGAGGCAGGGTGAACCATTTTTGAGTACGTGGCTAGGGTCGAGACACACTTGTTGAGGGAGAATCCGGGGGGAAATTTCAATTGGTCAGATGTACTATTCAAAAATTTCCTAGAGACGGTAGAACGGGAGCTATTACTATATTTTTTATGAAGGGAAACTGGGATTAAGATTATCGAGTTATTTGGATGTAGGTTTATCAACTGAGATTCAGGTTATTTGGGGTTATTTATCTAATAGGATAACTTAATGGATTTGACATTATGTTTTTTGCCTTTAATCTTTGCCCTGTCCTTTCGCGTTATTTAAATTTGGATAGGCTTAAAATGAAGTCAATTTTATTGCATTGAAGTTTAAGTTAGCTCCCCTATCCCTTCCAAAAAAATCCATCGGTTAAATATTGGCTTCTTATAGTACTTGGTTTTAAGACGTCAATTAAATAAATTGTTTCAGAAGATATGCGATAAAATGCTTTGGAATACCATTTTCAAGAACCGTGCTCTCAATCTTGATGCAATTCTCGAATCAGTTTGTCCAAAGTCGTCACTTCTATGACCAAATAACTTCACGATGCCCCCCCGCAGGGCACGCACGACCCTGATTCCCCGGAAGCGAACGAGCTCCTACCCACCAAAGCGGTCAGGCAATTTTGGTACCAGTGGATGCTAAGATTCGGAACTGACTGCTAGAGGTTGGCGACTCTGGCTGCGTACAATATATCTTAAATGTTCATGAAGGAGGAGAAGAAAAAGTAGGAAGAAAAGGAGAATGAAGATATAATTTAAAAAATGCCTCAACCTTTCTTTTTAAGGTAGTACCAACACGCATAATAGTGGCGAGGGACTCTTCCTACACCGAGACAGCACATTTATAATAAACATTATATGAATATCACGCAGATAGGAGCTCTTTCAAGCAAAGTTGATAAAGCTTATACTTTCTAACGCCTAAGTACCTAGTTAGATACCCGGGTGAGAGCGGACACGAAACTTCAGCTCATTTTGGGTCTGACCGGCTATTGTTGGATGCACCGTGCCCACTTCAGGTGTGGGAGGGGATGGATGGGGTAGGTAGATTTTACACGAGTCATCACGCGCATAATCACTAAAGTCCTTGCTATCCTTCTTCTCCTCGTCTTCCCCACAACAACATACTTCTACGTCTGGGATCCTGTTAATATAGTACACTATGAACATGGTCTTGACGTGGAATAGGCACCGCTACCTCCTGGGGCAGGAATTGTTCCCCAATCTTTCGCCGCAACCATGACCGTCCCTTGGTGGCCAGGGGCTTGCCAGTGATTGTCATTCTGATCTTGATTAATGCGAATATTATTAATCAATTAAATAGAAAATCGCTATTCTTTACAACTAATATCAGTCTAACCACCTACAGCATTTCATTCAGACGATGAAGGTGAAGGGTTTTATGCAGCACTCAGTTCAAGACGATTATGGGGTACTTCAATGCAAAAATTGGGGAACATGGACCCGATAATCGATTAGTAACATAATTTGGAGTAGTCGAGGAAATGAACGAAGAAACAGATAAATAGAATCTGTAAACGGAGCAAACCATGAAATTATAAAAGCGCTTCCAAAAGTGACAAAAAAACAGAACCCAAAATGCGATAAATTTGATATTCTTCAACAGGAATTTTTTATTAAGGACACTTCAGTTATGAGTTCTTTTAACAAAGATAATGACTACAAATTACTCCCAAGCAAAATCAAAATAGATCTAAAACTAGAACAAAACTCGTGGCAAAGAGATAAAAAAAATCCATTGAAACGCTACACCTGAAGTAAAATAAATAACCATCCAAATTAAACTAACAAGTTTAAAGAACTTAATGATTTAGTGAAAAAAAAATCCTCATTAGAAAACTGTAATAATTAAATAACAGAAAATATTTTAAAATGAACGAAGAAAATAATTTTGAGCCAAAGTCAGGTTCTATAAAATTAGGTGAGGCTACAGAAAGACCATAGGGAATAAATAAGCCTGAATATACTGAACTCAGACAATTTATTAAAAAAAGTATAGGACATATAATAAAAAGATAGAAAAACCTATTGAAAAAGAAAAATTACTAATACAAATTATACAGACCTAAACAGCTGTTAGATAGCAAATGACAATACTAGGAGATAAATAGGAAAACAATTACAAACGGAGAAAAGATCATTGAAACAGTTCAGTAATTATATCCGGAAATGATAAGAATGACTAGTGTAAACCAGATAGTAAATTCTCGATAAATAAGAAGGGAGTCCCACCAATAAAGAAGGAAGAAACTTTGCACGCACTTAAGAGCATGAAAAATAGAAAAGCGCCTGGGGAAGGTACGATAATAATAGGCCTTTTAAAGCATGGAGATGAACGTTTTGTTGACCAAATTATAGTACTTTCCAAAAAATGTTTAAAAAGTAGGTTTTACAATTGCTTGACCCAATAACCCTTCCTTTATACTTTATTTTTTAATTAAAAGGCAATGGGATAATACGAGGGGCGGTCAATAAGTTTTGCAATTCGGATATAAGGAAACGAGATACGAGGAAAAGTCTTTTATTATTTTTCAATATAACTACCCTCGACTTCAATGCACTTGCGCCACTTGTCCCTGAGGCTTCGAATTCCCGACAACCAGAAATCTCCCGACTGCTGTTCAATCCACTCCTGGACGGTGAGCTGGACATCTTCATCGTCTCCAAACTGGCGTCCACGCAGTGCAGCCTTGAGTTGGTGGAATAAAAAAGTAGTCGCTAGGGGCCAGATCTGGACTGTAGGGGCGATGGTTGAGCTCCTCGAATCCGCAATGGCACAGGGCAGCTTGTGCAACTCTGGCCTTGTGGACTTTGACGACGTTGAAGTCGATCATGGGGCGTGAGGTTTCTAGGGACCCAACGGGCAGAGACCTTGGTTATGGCCAAATTGTCGTGGATGATGTTGATAACACTTCCATGTGATATTCTAAGTTCTCGCTCGATTTCTTCGACCTTCACCCGTCGATTTTCAAGGATCATCCTCTCCACACGGGCCACATTGTCCTCGTTGGTCACGTCTGACGGGCGTCTTGGACGGGGTTATCTTCAAGGGACTCACGACCATAACGGAACTCCCAATTCCAGGGAGCAATGGTTGCATAGCAAGGGGCGGTGTCAGTGTACACTGCAACCATGCGTTCATGGATCTCTTTTGCATTCTTGCCTTCTTTGGTCAAAAGTTTGATCACTGCGCGGTGCTCAACCTTGTCCATTGTTGAAAAATTGGTGACTGACGATCTGCGATCAGCTACTGCTTCTTAAAAAGACGAGGCAAGATCGTGTGGCTGTAGGTCCTGACTTGTCATAACTTGTCCTAACACCCCTACAAACAACCATCCCTCTTCCTCTGTTTTGCCCTACCGATTCGCAAAACTTATTGACTGCCCCTCGTATGTATCCTATCAGTAAGATGTAAATTTCTTACAAAAGTGATCACCAACAGACTAATACAAACGCCAAATTCTATCAGTCAATCGAACAGGCATGTTTCAGAAGCAACTATAGTACTTATGATTATTTCAGGTTATAAAAACAATTACTGCAGATAACTTATATGTAAATACGAAATACCTCTCTACTTGATATCTGTAGAGTAAGAGAAAGCATTCAGATATGTATAATCTAATTCAGTTCTAAGAAAACTATATACAATAATGAATGACCAAAAACTATTTCAACATACTCTCCTAGGTATATAGCCAGCCGTGCAACATCGTCATTTATGCTGAACTCGATCAGTAATAAATATAAAAGGAGTGAATTAGGGGGACTTTCGCTTCCGCAACTGCTTATAGTAGTGCTAGAGGAGATTTTCTCGACTTTAGACTGAGTAAAAATTGTATCAGAATTAACGGGATACCATTCTAGATAAAAACAGGGATGTTCTAGCATTGTGTAGAGGAGGAATTAATGGGTTTATTCATGCACATTTTACAGCGACTTTCTCCCCTACAGGTGCTGCTGCATTTATCAGTATAAAAATAGCGGCTATGAAGGAGAGATGGCACCTGTTTTGTGGTATCACAAAACAAAATCACCAGGTACAGGTCAACGAAATTTTAGAAATGAGTAAGGACGAGATCTTCCAGATGTTAAGAGTATCAAGGGTTGGTATGAGAAGTTTAAAGAGGCCGGATGCTTTGATGAGCTAAAAAGAATCGATAGATACAATCGAATCAAGAGACATTTGGTGTTGAGCGTAATGTTTTTAATGCAGCCTTCGGAAATCAACTTGACTTCAAAGGTAATTTAACATTCCGAAGAGCACAATGGTTAAAATTTAGCTGAAATGCAAATGCCTTCGCTTGCACCAAACAAAGCAAAACTCGTTAAGGATTTGAAGCCAACGATCGTCACTAACGTGCTGCTTTTGCCGAGAAGATTCAGAAACAAATTGATGCACTATAGATTACCTTAAATGCGTTTTTTCTGATTAGACTACCTTTCACATCTTGGGGAAGGTAAACAGGCATGACGTTTGAATATGGGGATCAGTAAGCCCGCATGTTATGTTAGATCACTAGCGGCACGCTATGCCGCAAAGTGAATATTAGGTGCGGTCTAATGCCTAATAAGATTATTGGACTATTCTTCTTTCCAAAACCCATGATTTCGTTAAATACATAACTGGGTATGTTGGAGTTTTACGTTGCACCTGAATAAGGAAGAGTTTCAATTACGGTAGGTTTTCAATAAGATGAGCCAAGCAAACAAACCACTCATCATTGTAGGTCAGCTCTTGAACACAACCTTTCCAAGCCGATGGATTTGGAGAGATGGTCAAACCCGCTGGTTGCCTCGTTCACCAGAGATTACCCCTCGAACTTATGAGATTTTAGGACTATCTACAGTAAATGAGACAAAATAATTCCATTTGTATGGAAATTTGTTAGATTTAATATAGACTACCGAGCAAAGAAGGAGGACGATTTTCCTTTATTAAAATATTTTCAAAAATATGATGAGGTAGGTAAGCAAAATTTCCATTGTACATATACATAGGTCTGCATTTAAGGTATTTTATACAGATTTCAAATGAAACAATCGTATATTCAAGAAATTATAAAAATAAACTAATAAAATAAAATGTTGACAGATGCAAAATAAGAGAACGATTTTTTCATAATATTCTAGAACTTTCTTAAAATCATCTGTCAACATTTTTCTCAGTTATTAAGACTCCTGAGCTACATCAGATTATTGTTCACTTGAAGCCTTCAGCGAGGACTCTTTCTGCGATTTCAAAAGAGGTAGGAAGGTACAAGTAGTGATTTCGTGCGTTCTGAAGTTATACAATGAAAATAAAACATAAATTTCCTGCAAAATTTGGTCGATCCTGCATAACCACACTCCGAGAAGAGAGCTATTAGATACTTCTCCTTAAAGGATTCCTTCGAAAATGCAGCAGGATTTTTTCGAAAAAGTTAAGCCATAGTGAGAAAGAAGTGAGCCGATTCAAAGTATCCCGTTGCCCCAATGCATCTGGTTTCAAAACTAGTTCTCCAGCAAACAAACTACTTATCATTAAGAAGAGCCAGAAGGCGAGAGTCGAATATGGTGAAGCTCATGTGGTTTGGATGGATGGAGATTGGGAGAGAATTCATTTGAGCGACGAAAGTAAATTTGATTTAGCTGGCTCTTATATGTAAGACGCCTTGTTAGACCAACTGTAGGTGACAGACAGACCTAAATGTGTTAAAAAGTCTGCCAAACATGGAGGGGAGGGAGCTCTATGGTGTAGGATATGTGTTTGTTTGAAGGATTTGGTCATGCCATACTGCAAAGCGAGTAAAAGAATATTTCGAACAAGAAGATATCGAAGTAATGAAGTGGCTTGCTGAGAGCTAGTACCTGAACCCGATAGACAACCTCTGAAAGATCAGTGTAAAGTAAGTTCGAGACTAGAAGCCTTCAACTGTGACGGATCTATGGAGCAAAATTGAGCATGAATGGAATAAAATAACACCATAATTTTGTTGGAGTTTTACGTTGCACCTGAATAAGGAAGAGTTTCAATCACGGTAGGTTTTCAATAAGATGATCCACGCCACACTGAGTTACAGTTGTAGGTCAGCTCTTGAACACAACCTTTCCAAGCCGATGGATTTGGAGAGATGGTCAAACGCCACATGACCCCACATGGTGAGGTCATGTGGTAGTCCTTGCGCCAAAGTAATATATAACAAAGGATCCAACAGTTATTATTAAGTATTTTAAGTTTCATAGTTGTAAAATCTTCCTTTGTTCCTAGTGTATTTCCTTTTATTTTATTTAGTATTTTTTAAATATTCGATTGTTATATATAAAATATTCATAAAATATATTAAATGCATGCCTTTATGTACCAGGGAAATTTCATTACCTAATCATCATATTGTTGAAAATATTTGAATAGAGGAAAATCGTTCTCGTATTTTGCTCGGTAGTGTACATCTTCCAACTTACTCATTATAAATAAACCCATTCCTGCGTATAACAAATTAATAATAAACTTATTTTTAAAATAATAAAAACAAAAAAAAAATCATGTGTCAATTTTTTGTCTTCGGATAAAGAAATGTTTAACATAATGTTATAGCAAAAGAATGACAAATAACATGTACGTTTTCGGAGGGAAATCTTTTTTTGCTCTAAAATATTCTATAATTGCAAATCTTTTATGATTTGATTGTAGATGTTAACCTACAACTCTAGTCTTATCCGAATTATGAACAGAAAAGATCAGCCATTAGTGCTATACAATGATTATTAAGGCACATAACATTACATTTTGGAATATAGAATAGAAGTTCTAGTTATTTATAACATCAGCCATGAAGATGGATCGAACCATTTTGCAACACTTTCGTCATGAAGAAATCTTCTAACAATTTCAAAAACGATGGTCATATCGACAATAAATAACTTTGGCTGTTCTTCAAGGAATATCATTGAAGCCCTTGCAAATCGCTGCGTTTTATCATTAATGTCACATATCTTCAAATATCCTAATTTAAATCCATAATTCGACATAGTTTATCATTTTCACCTTACATTAATTTCTCCAATATTACTTCCAATTCACAACTTAAGGCTATGTTGTCTTTCTAAACCAAGTTTTACTCTAGTTTACTTAGTTTTCTCTTACAAGAGTCTCAATCTTTTACCCACAGCATAAGAATTCCGATATTGAATTCATTCAATCCATTAGTCCCCTTCAGTAAAATACTAATGCTTTCTTTAATCTAGTAAAGTAGTTAAATCTGTAGATTTTTAGTAATGTTTAATTGGCAATATCTTACTCTAAGTGCCAAAGCTAAAAACAACTGCCCTTCTGTGTTACAGAATAATTCGCAATTTTTAATCATAATAATTTAATATTTATCGTCCAAGCAAAGATAAGTATTTATGTTAATATATAGAGTAATATTTTCGTTTTGTGCCAAATAAAATTAGGACTAACATCCTATTGTACCTTATATTAACGGAAACAGTAATATATCTTAGTTTGGGGCCTGCTTGGTGCTAAAACTAACATGCCATCGTCACCATAACGTCAAATATCACTTGTAGAAATCTTAAGATCCAAACCTGATCATTAAATTGCATAAACCTTTAAAATGATTCTTGTTTTACGATAAATTTAATTAAGGATATAAAATTATCTATAAAGAATCAATATTTCATAAAAAATATACATTTTCCTGAACTAAACAATTCTTTTCCTAATCCATTTCGTTCTATTCCTCTCTTAGTGAATAGGATAAACGCAAGAATATGATTCCTTTAGCACAAGAACTCCAATGGAATATGAGAGACGATTAAATGTCCCATCCAGGGGGAAAAGTGCCTTATATCCTCCGCTATTGATCAGGGCCCATATAAAGACTAAATACCTTTTCAGTCTCTAAAGAAATTACTTGAAGACAGGAAATCTCGGTTTTAATAGCTGAGCCATTCCATAAACATTAAAAACAAATGTATTTTGATAGAGAAAAACGGCTGTTTTCGGTTTTATATCGTCGACAATAAAATACTTTATAACCCCTTCTACTTATATCAAATTCTTCAATAATATTTCTATCATGTTAAATGTCCTTTTTTATTGAGGGTCTTCTGAGTTCTGCCTGTGGGTTTTCGGCTATTCTCCGTTTCCTTCTTTCTCGATGGCCTTTCTCGTGTCGACCCATTTTCCATCTTCCCCTTTCTCTCCTACGCCCTCCTTGTCCCCCTTCGCTCAGACGATCTCCAACAGCGATCACGGGGTCCCAATCGCTTCGAAATGGTCTTTCTCTCACTGTCCGTCTTTTATTGTTGCTTCTTATTGAATTGAAGGCGCGGCCGTCCTGTGCTTCCTTGAGCACCGATGACGGAAATCGAATATTACTTGGAGGGGGGACTCGTAAAAATGGCCCCATGTTGCTGATGGGAGAGTTCTTTCCATGGCTTTTAAGTGCGACCCATTTTTCACTCCTTGCTCATTGGCAGGTCCATGCCTTCAGCGATCTGTCATTTCTCGCAGACTTCTTCCTCCATATCGGATCGAATTTTTTTTATCGTTTTCTCCTTTTCTCTCCACCTTTCTCTTTTTCTCACTCTACACCCTCTCTATATCTCTCTACAACCTCTCTAGTTCACTCTCTTCCTCAGAGGCGGAGATAGGAGGAGGGCAACATTGCGCAGTATATATATATATATTGGAGAGATTTTGCAATATTGAGCAAGATGTTGCTCGTAAAATGAACGAGGATATTACCGAAGATATATATTTATATGTAGGGGATAAAGTGTATATTCCCTTACATAAATTTTCCACCATAGGAAAGGAGATTAGAAGTTGTCTACCCTTCACTTAAATTTTCTAAACCTTTGTGTTGATAACGACCTCAAAACGCTAAAGTCCTCCAACAAAGTTTTCTAGTGAGATTTTCTATAACTCTCCAACATAAAAATGATCAATGAAAGTTATTATCCAGTATTATTTAAAGTTCAGGGATTTATGTTAGTCAATTCGAATAGGGAAGAATTTCCTAATGGCTCGAACCCTCAAATAATCGGTCTCCCTTATAATTACTTCGATTCTCCCTGAAAGCAAAGTGGAAAGAAATTTTTTTGCTTAATTCATGCTTCGTTGAATTCTTCTTTTAAGATTAATTTCGCTCGAGTCCAGTTTTCTCTAATATACATTTCAAAATCTCTTCCGAAATTGAAAAATGAGACTGATAACTCTTTGGTAAAAGAGTTTTTCATTTTAGTCCCCTTCCCCCATCATTCTTTTATTATTAAATAGAATTTCTTTCATCGCATTTTATAACAAACATTCATTCTAAAATCTATCCATTTACAGCTCAAAACATCTAAGATTCTCTTTCTAATTCTGTAATTAAATTCCGTTTGTTTTCAGCCAAGGCTCTCGTTTCCTATTGGCCCAAGTTTAGGTTCCTCGACGCTGATTGGCTGGCGGAACGGGGCCCAATTCTTAGGCAAACTGAGGCGCGCAACTTTGCGATTGCAGCATGTTTACCAGACGGAATTGGAAAGTTTTCGATTTGTGTTTATTCGGCTTCGTTAGCTGCGAGCGGGAAGCTCTGATGGAATAGGAGAGTCCAGGAATAAGTGAGGGAGGGGGGGAGAGAGAGAGAGAGAGAGAGAGAGAGAGAGAGAGAGAGAGAGAGAGAGAGAGAGAGAGAGAGAGAGAGAGGAGAGAGAGAGAGAGCTACACGATGAGTAAAATATTTAGATTTAGATAAGATATAGTAATCTCAGAGAGAAGCCGATTGGAACAAAAGTGTGAAATAAGATATACTCACACGCGAAATGTACCTATATATCTACAAAGAGAAAATGAGAGAGAGAAAAAGGGGGGAGCGGAAGAATAAGAGAGAGAATGAGAAAGATAATAGGAGAGAGAATGGGAGAGAAAAAGTATGAGAGAGAATGAGAGAAGAAAATGGGTGAGAGTGATGAGAGAGAGAATGAGAGAGATAATGGGAGAGAGAATGGGAGAGAGAGAACGCAATGGAGAGAGAGAGAAAAGGAGAAAGAATTGGAGAGAGAAAGATAATGTGAGAGAGAGAATGCGAGAGATAATAGGAGAGAGAAAATGAGAGATAGAAATGGAATAAGAGATAAATATAGAATAAGAGATAGAGATAGAGATAGAAAGAGAGATAGAAAGACGGATAGAAAGAGAATGAGAGAGGTAGAATAAGAGAGAGAGTGAGAGTGTATGTTTCTGTGTAAAAGAGAAAGAATGAGTCTGATTCTGAATAGGGGTTGATTATTTTGAGACGAAACTTTCCATCTTATAAAAAATAAATAGAAGGTAAAGATGGAGTTTGGTAGCGTGTTTATACCAAGATTTCTTAGAAAATAAGAATTTTACCGATAGTTTCTTAATTGAAATGAGAAAAAGGCATAAAAATAGCATTCAGAAGTTTGTTTTCGGGTTGTATTTTCTATATACAACCTTTGAAGTATATAGATTGATAGAAGGTCAGATGAAATAGCAATATGGCGGTAGGATTTGTCGAATGACGGAGTAACAGAAAGTTTTTGGTGGATTGGAGTAGAGAGGAAAAGTGCACAAATGAAGATGAACTTGCCAGTCACTTGCCGATGAAATCGGAAACATGCGAGAGATGACTGAATTTGAAGGAACGACGTCATTCGGATAGTTTATTCGGAGAAAGATCCGAAAAGAAAACTTGTCAACGGTCGAGGAGAGAATCTTCATATGATATCCTACTCGCATTGGTACTAACGTTTAGCTGCCACAGGAACTATCTTAAAGAAGGATATTTAATACTAAACACTCGTTTCTAAATTTCTATAAATCTTGTTAGAGTACTCAAGCTCATAAATGACCCTGGACCACCATGATAGCCTAATAAAAGATCCTAATATACTCCTTCAACCAGGGAGTTTAGCCACCAACCCACCCTTTATATCAAGAAGATGGGCCTTGAAGAGCCTTTAATTAATTCAGTATGACTCTCGTCCCCTCACACGTAGACTACGCGACGCAAAGAATGGCTCACCTAGAACTATCACAAAAAAATATGATCCTTAACGTCCGACCTCTTAGCTTCACAAGTTTGCCCCCACCCCCCTGATCAACTACGTCGGAGGCGTCGTTAGGAGAGACCAACCAACTCCCTCCAAATAACCTGGACTCGTTGAAGGCTGGCATCGTGGATGTTATGGCCAACATGATTGAGAACGACCCAATCCGGACATACAGTCGCTTCTGTGGCCGCAGTAAGGCCACCCTAAAGACTCACGGCTGTTTATTTAATAACATTTTACTATATATACTTATGCTAAAGTTAGAATAATTTCAATAAATCGTAATTCCATTGCAAAAGGTCCAGTAAATATGGAAGGGAGGACTTCCCAACGTAAGCTAATATTTTAGGGGAGGTCAAACGTACCGTGTGTGGGCATGGGATGGTATGAAGCTGGAGAAACTTTCGGTTTACCATTGAAGGACTTTTTTATTCAAGAGCTTCATTTAAACATTCCAAATGTTGAATATATTTGTGTGCAGTAAATGGTTTCATATTATTAAGGATTTTATAATGAACTAATTCAATTAAGCGATTGTTCTTCGCGTAAAATAATGCATTTAAAGAACCCATTTTCCGACTCCTCTAGCGACCCAAACACCATATGGTAAACTTACAAAGCCTACGTATTAAGTCAAACTTAAAAAAAGGCAAAGGCATTACTCCAGCATAAAAAAGGCCTAGGAATTAGTAGCTTTCAAAAACATGGCATTACTCCAGCTTACAAAAGCCATAGGCATTATTAGCTTACAAAAAGCCTAGGCATTACTTCAGTCTAGGCGGTACATAAGAACATAAGAAAGTAAGGAGTCTGCAAAGAGCAAATCAATAGCCTATATGAGGCAGCTCATGTTCCTATCACCCAGTTCACTCCCACCTAGCATCCTCATTCATAAAACTATCCATTTTATTCTTAAAACTAGGCAGAGAGGACACTACTATCACATGAATAGTGAGCCAATTTCATTCATCTACCAATTGATTTGTAAACCATTTTCCACCAATCTCTTTCCTAAACCTAAACTTATCCAACTTAAGCCAATTGCAACGTGTCCTATCCTGTTCGCTAAAAATAAGAACCTTACCTATGTCTTCCCTATTATAACTTTTTATCCACTTGAAGATTTTAATCAAGCCCCTCAAACTTTTCTCCTCTCTAATTTATGAAGGTTTACTCTCCTAAGCAAACCAATATCCATTCAATAATATGGTGACCAAAATTGCACCGTATTTTCAAGATGAGGCATAACTAATGCCAGATACAGTCTCAGAATGACATCAGCACTCCTATTTCTTATACTCCTCCCAAATAACGCCAATACCCTATTAGCTTTATTTCTAGCACTTATGTATGCACTGCTTTCTAGGCCGGAGGTTACAAAAGACTTATAAATTACTAGCTTAGATGAGGCTTATAAATTACTAGCTTAGATAAGGCTTATGCATTACTAGGTTACAAAAGGCATAAACATTACTCCAGCTTGAAAAAGGCCTAGGCATCAATAGCTTATAAAAGAGATAGGTATTACTCCAGCGTACAAAATGCACAAGTATTACTACAGCTTACAAAGGGCATAGGCATTACTAGCTGAGAAAAGGCATAGCTATAACTCTAGCTTACAAAAGACCTAGTATTACTATCTAGAAATACCATAGGCATTACTTTAGCTTACAAAAGGCATAGGCATTACTGCAGGTTGCAAAAGGCTTAGGCAGTACTAACTTATAAATAAATATGCAATACACCAGCTTACAAAAGGCCTAGAAAATTCGAGCTTAAAAAGGCATAAGCATTACTAAAGGTTACAAAAAGCCTAGGCATTACTAGCTTACAAAAGGAGTAAACATAAATCTGGCTTACAAAAGGCCTAGCCATTAGTAGCTTTAGTAGCTTAGAAAAAGCATAGAAATTACTCTAGTTTAAAAAGGTCTAGGCATTTATTCTAAGTTAGAAAATGCATAGGCAATATTCCAGCTTACAAAAGGCATGGACATTACTCTATTTTACATAAGGCCTAGTCATTACTTGCTTAGAAAAGGCATAGGCATTACTCCTAGTTAATAAAGGCCTAGGAACTACTAGCTTACAAAAGGAATACGCATTGCTCCAGGTTGAAAAAGGCCTAGGAATTACTAGGTTAGAAAAGCCCTAGAAATTACTCCAGCTAACAAAAGGCCTAAGTATTTCTAGTTTGGAAAGGGCGTATGCTTTGCTCCTGCTTAAAAATATACTACCTTAGATAATGCATAAGTGATATTCCAGCTTATAAAATCGCTAGGCATTAAAAGATTAGAAAAGGCATAGGCTTTATTCCAGCTTACCAAATCCTAGGCATTACTAGCTAAGAAATGTCAAAAGCATAATTCTAGCTTCCAAAAACTGGGTATTAGTAGCTTAGAAAAAGCATAGGCATTATTCCAGTTTACAAAATCCTGGACATTACTAGCTTTGAAAAGGCATAGGCATTATTCCAGCTTACAAAAAGGCATACTCTTGCTAACAAAAAGCTTACAGATTACCAGGTTACTTAGCTTAATAAGTGCCTTGGCATTACTAGCTTAGAAAATGCATAGAGATTACTCCAGCTTAATAAGCCAGAGGTATTACTCCAGGTTACATAAGACCTAGGCATTACTAGCTTGCAAAAGGCATGTGCATCAATCCAGCTTGCAATAGGCGTAGAACATAATAGCTTAGAAAAGGCATAGGAATTAGTCTAGCTTACAAAGGCCTCGGCATTACTCCAGTTTAGGCTTTACTAGCTTACACAAGGAGTATGCATTAATCCAGGTTAAAAAAGGTCTAGGTATTATAAGCTTAGAAAAAGCATATGCATTAGCCTAGCCTACAAAAGGCATAGGCATTACTCCAGCTTACCACAGGCCTAGGTTTTACTAGCCTACACAAGGAATATGCATTAATCCATCTTACAAAATGCAAAGACATTACTCCGGCTTACAAAAGTCCTAAGCATTACTTGCTTACAATAGAAATATGCATTACTCAACTTGTAAACTGCCTAGGAATTACTAGCTTATAAAAGGACGAAGAATTACTTAAACTTAAAAAAGACCTAGACATTTTTAGCTTAGAAATAGCATATGCATTATTAAAGCCTACAAAAGCCATATACATTACTAGCTTAGAAAATGCATAGTCACTACTCTAGCTTAAAAAAAAGCTTAGGCAAAAATAGCTTAGTATGTCATAAGCAGTATTCCAGCTTACAAAAGACAGAGGCATTATTACTCAAGCTCAAAAGAGGCCTAGGAGTTAGTAGCTTAAAAAGTGCAATAAAGAGCCTAGGCACTATTAACTTAGTCATTGCTAGCTTAGAAAAGGCATAGGCATTACTCTTGCTTACAAAAGGAATAGGCATTACTCCAGCTTATAAAAGACTAGGCATTACTAGGTTTTAAAATGTATAGGCATTACTCCAGTTTGCACGATGCATAGTCATTGCTATCTTACAAAAGGTCTCGACATTACTAGTTTACAAACGGCCTGGCTATAACTCCAGCTTACAAAAGGCCTAGGTATGACTAGTTATCTTTTCATAGCTTACCGAAACTTTGGGACAATTTAAACATCTCGAAAAATCATTCATAAATTTCAGAGCAACATCCATTATATGAGGTAATATAATTGTGCAAAAATATCTTATTCAAATTAGCTGTTCGAAGTTAATACTATGTCGAAGAGGTTTATAATAAGCAAACATGCCATTAAAAACTCTAGATAATGACTTCTGCTATTCCTCCCAATTTTCGCTTAATAATTAATACATTAAGGGCAAAAATGAAATCTAGGCGGGGGGGGGGGGGGAGCTTGCGCCTCGCTACTAAGATTAAAATTTAAAATCTAAAAAAAAGCAGCTATGGTTAAATTTTTATAAATTTTATGAACTTCGCAAATTATAATAATTTTAAAAAGGAACTCTGAACTAAATTTCCCCCCTTTCAAAATATCACGTTGCTAAAATATAGTTATAGAATAGATATAGAAGAGAAGAAGATATATAAAAATAAATTTTCTCATCTTCACCATTTGTAGTTCTTTGGGTTTTAAAAAATTCACAAAATTTGGATACTTATATTTATTTCTGAACTTTACTATTTTGTTTTTTGATATTATTTAAGAATTATTAGAAATAACTTTGATAAAAAAACATAAGTCCTAACCAAACTAAGATGAAATTATTATTCAATTACTCAAAAAATCCCCTTCTTAAATTATCGAGTTAGTGATGATGATGATGATGATGATGATGATGATGATAACATCTTCAATATGATTTCCGTCATTGGTGATGCAAAGTTCGATGCGCCTTGCAAGATTCACCCGATTTATTAAATCCAAGTGTTCTTCAATTTGAGCGAGGTGTCTCTCAGCTTTAATTCCCAGTGAGGTCACCTTCTCCTTTAGGATACCCTCCAAAAAGAAGCTAAGGTGGGTATGGTCTGGTGAAAGAGGAGACTTTAAGGACACCCTCTAGATTAATTCCATTAACATCATTTTTAAATGGGACTAGGAATCACAACAGGAATTTTCCCCTTGTGCAGGTTTTAACATTTTTGTGGCCTGTAGAACTGATTTATTCGAAATGTTATCAAATCATTCCTTCATCAGCGTTCCCTGGCATACTTTGGATCCTCTAATTCTTTCCCATGAATTATCTCTGACCTTTAGCTTAAAAAGGCAATTAAATTATTACTCGGATAATACATATGAAAGTAATATAATTAACTATTATAAATAAAAAAATACAAAAAAACAATCGAAAATTGATCATAATTCATATGTCAAGTTAATAGAAGTGATCATCTTATAATATTTTCTATTTAATATTTCAGACGTGTTTGGATCTTGTTTATTTTCATCGTCTTTGAAAAATATAGCAGTTTTTATTCCGAATTCATGTAATTAAATTTTAAATAATATAAATTAATTTAATATTTTATATTGTTATGAAGAAATTACTTGTTTATCATACAAAAACATAATTATTAGGCACCTATTATGGTGCTGCTATAGTATGTATCCTACCTTTCCCGGTGACTGCTATAGCATGTATCCTACCTGAACATAGGCAAATTTATAATAACAGGGAATTTTCTTAAGAAGGTTTGAGCGAAATTATTTAGTCTTCGTCTGTACATACTTTGAGAAAGTTATTTATTTCTAAGCTAAACCCTTCAATATGGTGCTCCGCGAAGTTTATACTAAAGTTACAAGGAGCTACAAGAAAAATAAGTACCCTAGAAAACCTTACGGTCCATACAAGGAGGGTACTTTTGGCGTAATCTTCGAAAGTGTCCGTTGGTAACCTCGAATATCACTCGCGAGGATCTTAACGGCGATTTCGCAAGACTTTATCTAGTCTTGACTTGAACTGGTCAACAGATTTACTGTTGACAACTTTCGTCGGAAGTGCGTTCCAACTACCGCACATACTGTAAGTGAAGAATTTCCCACACAGATCACGGTGGTATCGCTTCAGTTCAAGTTTAAAGTTGTTAGTGTTGGAAAGTAATGCCGCCAAGTTCTTACTAGATAAAGGTATTTTAGCCGAAAATGGTTGAGTACAATAAATGCAGAGGACCACCTAATTTCACAACTAAGAAAGTACGCGGAAAAGACTATCCAGTATGGAAGTGTGAAAGTAAGGGTTGTCAAGCTATTATGTCTGCAAGGAGTGGTAACAGCTTTTTCCATTATACGGATTTAAATGGCAAGCTTAATTGCAACTTGACCCTGTGTTAGATTCTAGAAATTTTGTTCCTGCAGTCTACTGAAATGCCTTTGCGACCAGTAACGGAATATATCGGTATTTCTATGGACACTGTGGTAGACTGGTTTAATTACTGTCGTGAAGTTTGTTCATTTATTGTATCTGTGAATCGTCGAGGTCAGGTGATTGGTACAGAAAACGAGCCAGTACAAATCCACAAAGCGAGGTTTGCTGGACAAAGAAAGAATAATAGAGGTCGCATTTTGGAAGGTGCCAGAGTCCGAGAGGAATTGGATCAAAACCCTGTTATCAACAAGCGAAATCATGGACGACGTTTTAATGGCCCTTGGGTCTTTGGACTATGCCATAAAATGATTGGCGCTATTTCTAAGTTTACCGACGCGATGCAAACACTTCGTTGCCACTCATTCAAAGGGAAGTTGCAAGTGGGTCCTACATACACTCCGACTAATGGGCCGCATATAGTAGGCTTTCCTAATTAGGCTATAATCACCGTACAGTCAATCATTATCAGCTTTACGTAGATCCAACAACTCAAACTAACACTCAACGGATCGAGCGAACATGGCTAGAGAGCAAAATAAAGATCATGAAGAAAAAACGTGGAGTACCACTAACACTTCTGCAAAGGCCCCTGGTTGAGATCTGTTCGCGGGTATTGAAAGGAAAAAACTAAGACCTTTTTATTCATATTTTACAAGATATCGAAGAACATTTTGTACACTAACATTTTTAACCTTTTAATGTTTCAACCATTTTATTAAACTAGATTAAAATTTTTACTTTTAATTTACCACCTTTTCAAATGTAACTAGGATTAAAATATGATGGTAGATACATGCTATAGCAAAATTCGGCATGTAGGATACATACTATATCAGCACCAATATTATTTTACACATGGAAAATTAGGCAAAATATGAGGTATAAAATTTTGAAGATTATGGTAAATTAATAGCAATAATAATTATTTAATTTATTTATCTATCCTACCTTTGGTTTCGCAACTCTCCTAAAAAAGAGAGGTTGATAAAAAAATGAATAACAAGGCATGAATAGCTCCCAAAAATCACGTTTCAGGCGCTGGTATGGCAAACCTCGTTACCCATAATTCTTGGTTGGCGATGAGAGATTGTCAAGCTCTTAGGAATAAACTCGGACAAAGAGACCATACGTTTTAAAGTTCAAATTTCAACCCATCTACTGGGGTATAAATATAGAATAAGGTTAGGTTGGGTTAAAGTACAATATTTAAATAAAGCACTTTAAAAACATGGTTTATCATGTGAAAGCTTTTCTGATCCAAAACAGAAATATTGTAGGGAATACTAATAATGGATTTTTGTATGGCACTCTTGAAACCATGGGTCGCGTCTATCAATTATGGAAAAGCTTGAGAGAAGAGGTGGGTATTGACGGGACAAAGGTGGGGGAGCAGCTCATTCCACATGATCGGATTAAATATCGATAAAGCACGATCACTAATGCAGTAAGGAGACAGAACCCAATAGTGTAGGATTCTCAGGGGGTGGGATAGGATCAGTAAGGAAGCCAGATAGGAGGGGGTTACAGTATTTAAAGTAATAGATGTAAGAAGAAGGACTTCAAAGGTGATTTTGTATTAATTGGAGAACCGGAGCAATGGGTGAAGTACGAGAGTTGTTGCGCGAGAGAATCGTCCCCTGCGAAGAACACCGAGTGCTGCAGACTTTTAAACAAGGTGTAGGGGTCAAATCGAGTAAGTATGCGTTTCAGCGAGAAGAGAGTAGTTGCACTATTCGGGGAGGAAGGTAATGACAGCGCGGATGGCAAATTGGGATTGGATGCGGCTGAGATTACGGGGAAAACAGAGACGAGATTTACAAAAGTTAGAGCAGATGCGAATGAGGCAGGGTTTACAAAAGTGGGAGCGGATGCGGCTGAGATTACGGGGAAAGCAGAGACACGATTGACAAACGTTTGCAGCCTGGCCTTTGAAGGACAGCTACTAATCAAAGTTGAGTGCCGTAATGGGAGTATCAGAGGCACCAAGATTAAGAAAAGGAGCGATAGTTTTGCTGCGAACCTTTCTAAAGAAAGATCTGTGAGTAAAGGGATGAATATGAAGGAGGTGAAAATGTGTGGAAGATATATAACCACAGAACCAGCTGAAAACTTTGAGGCCGGGAGGGCGCGTAATCCTAGAGATGTCAGTTGCAGATGACATCCACATGCGAGGCCATAGCCAGGAAGAATTTAGATGTTTAAGGAAAGACGGGATTGACCATGGGACAGGTTTATGTTGTGTATGATAGAAGTGTATGAGGAAGAGGCGGGCGTGCTTGCTGCCCTTTATGCCCTAGGATGATCCTGTCCGGGCGAATGGGTATGGTACATTACGCCCCATTGGTATGGAGGCTAATTTCGGCCTGGAAAAAAGGCCGCTTTGTGTTTGCTATAGTGTATAAATTGTGTGGTGGTTAGGTTTAGCGGCGTTGATGATAGCCGACCTCAATTTAAGAGAAAACTGGTGAATTTGAAGGTAAAAACCATTGTATTATTCAAAGTTTTCCGTGATTGAAATCTTGGCAGGAAATTACTGGATTTTGGCTGTGCTCATAAACCAACAAAGTACATTTTTTAAATATTTACTTATTATTATTTTTATTATCGATTCTATCATGGCAGCAACTAACAAATGCATCTTTAGGTTTTCTTTCCTAAAATATTCATAAAAAAGACAATAATCCGTTGAAAAACTACGGAAATTAAATAAATATGATACAAATATATATTCCTTGAAGAAAATTCGTCCCTTCCAAAGGCGGGTTCCATATGAAATAAAGGCGGTTAGGTTAGGTTAGGTTAGGTTAGGTTAGGTTAGGTTAGGTTAGGTTAGGTTAGGTTAGGTCAGGTTAGGTTAGGTTAGGTTAGGTTAGGATAGGTTAGGAGTGAAAAAAAAATTCAGTTAAGATCCCAGAATAAGAACAACAATCCAGAAATACGGACTCATAAGCTCATTATGATGATGGGAGAGAAGTATGAACATTGAACAACCGTCCATTGCCATTTTTATAGATTTTTAAACCCACAGTTTAACGTAAGTTTTAATCAAGGGTTGCTACAGTATATAAAAGCTAGTTAACCTTAGTAGGGGGCCTGCTTTGACTAAACTTTTATGATGCAAAACTAGGAAAAACAGTATTTACCAAATAATTGGCATCTAAAAAACTTCATTAATCGCCAAAATCAAAATTCGCTAAAATAAAATAACAATGTAGTGAGAAAATTTGGATAAGTATATCCTCTTGATTAAAGCCTTTGTGATGAAATCCTATTAATCAAAGAAACTCGCTATCTCCATTTCTACGTTTGTTCGTGCTTCTTCATAACTATCTGTTCATCTTAACGTATTTTAGATAATTTCATTGCGTTCATTTTCTCCATCTTGGGCTGCGATTCGTTTGAAATGTTCAGCCTGACTTGATTCAGATAACAACCGTTCGTTGAATCGCAATTTCAGTATCTGAAATGGCTGTAAACAAAGAGTTAAACACAAGAGGAGCTGCTTTTCATTTCGATAAAGTCAGAAACCTTTTTCCTAATGATTACTGCCTTCTTTTTCTTGAGAAGTGGGGGAATTTTGCAAACAGTAGTCACTTCCTATAAATAAGGTGGTTCTGAAGAAGTCGGAAGGTTGTGATTAAAAGCCACCTGATCAAAATAGCAATTTTAGAAGAAAATTACAGAGTGAAGAGATTCTTTTTTTAAATCGGCGTTGGTGAGGAATTGTCTGTCGTCAGCCGCCATAAAATAACCCCAAAGATCTTTTCAGATGATTAAATATGAGCTTCAGGAATTTTCGGGGGAAAATCGATTGGGCTGAAATTTTGAGTGTGCAGCTATTTGGACCTGGAGAGACAGCCCAAAGGTGGCAGAGAAGGAGAGAGAGAAAGAGTGAGAGAGAGGATAGAAGCAACATCTTCCATTTCTAGAATTCATCGGACAACTAATTGCATAGGAAAATTGTTTAGGGTCCCACAAATTAGCCCCAAAACCAGCCAATGAGCAAACGACAAACAACAACATTCTCAAAATTTGACAAGCGAAGTCAACTAGGCAATTGTGTTGGCAAACAAGCTATAAAAGTACTTGAAGATAGTTCTTTTTCTACTTCGATTTAAGTTTAAAGGGTTACCTTACCTCATTATCTTGGTTCCCTCGGCCTTTTTTTGTTATTTTCTTCATGAGAAAGCTTTGAACGCCACTAACCTCTGCAAACATCCTTGGTTCGATGACCTTTCGGTTGGGTGGGTCGTTATGGTGCAAAGCAGTGGTAAAAACAACTCAAACAACTTGTTTTAGTGGTAGAAATACAAGTAAAGCACCGTGTTTCGAGGGTAAAAATAACAACTAAAACAAATTGAATTAATGATAAAACAATCAAAAGAACTTATTCGATGACACTATAAAAATGGAAATGACTTGCTTCCGTAGTTGCTCCTTCAAACAACAGGAACAATTAGTTTTGGGTTTCAAAAACAACCAAAACAACTTGTTTTGCAGGTACAAAATAACTAAAACTATTTAGTAAAAAGACATAATAAACTTGTTTGGGTGTTAAAATATAACAAACCAATCTAGTGGTTTGAGTGGTAAAAAAAAAAAATCCATCAAAACAGCTTCACACGATCGTCAAAAAACAATTTAAACAACTTTGTTTCCGTTGTAAAAACAAAAATATTTTAATATTAAAAACGTTAAAAACAGTTTTGTTCGAAGGCACCCCCTAACAACCCAAACTTGTTTAGTTGATTAAAAAAACAACAACCGCTTATGATGGTCAATAAACAACCAAAACAATTTACTACGGTTGTTTAAACAGCAAAAAACCTTGGAAAAAAACAGAATCAACTTGTTTCGGTGGTAAATACATAAACACCCTAACTCAATGCAACCACCTTCGGTATTCAGAAAACAATTTGTAAAAATCCATGCAAAGATTTTTCAAAGGTTACAAAAAAAAAAACAACTTTTGTTTCGGTGGTAAAAATTACATAAACAACATGCATCGGAGGTATAGACAACCAAAACAAAATATTTCGGTCGTAAGAAGAGACCAAGCAACGTTTTCGGTGCTAAAAATACCAACCACTTGTTTTGGTGTTAAAAAAACCCCGGCTTGTTTCTGTAGTAAAACTTAAACAAAAAATGACAACAATTTCTTTCCGTGTTCATAAAAAACCATAAACATCTTGTTTCGATGGTAAAAACTCACATAGCTTATTTTGGTGTTGTTAATTAACCTAAATCTCAGATTTTGATGTTAAAACCACATAACTTGTTTATGTGGAATAAAAACACAAACAACAGTTTTCCTGCTTAAAAGAAAACTGGTTTTGCTGGTAAAAACAACGAAAGTAACTTGACAGTAATCACATAATCAACTTTTTAGTAATTAAAAAACAGCAAAAACAACTGAAATCCCGATAAAAAACGTGTTTTCCTTGTAAAAACAACCAAAACAACTTAGTAAATCCCACATATTCAACTTCTTTCGCTAGTTAAAAAACAACTAGAACAACTTGTTTAGGTGGTAAAAATCACATAAAAAACTCGTGTTGGTAGTATAACAACAATCCCCAAACTTCTTCGGTGGTAAAAAGAACCGATACACTTATTTGTGTGTGAAAAATAAACATTGCCGGACTCGTGATGCCTTTTTGTGTTCACTCTGATCTTCTTTTTCCTTTAAGTCATTTCAGGTGTTTGGGTTTATTCTTCTGTTTCTTCTCGCATGTGTGAGGGAATGTTATTCCCTTAGTTAGTGGCTGTTGGAGCTTTGTCCTTCCACACAGTTTCACTTCCTATAACCACAACAATTTTTCACCAACCTCTCAAAATCTTTGATACCCATTACTCTTTTTGGATTTTTAATTTTACCACAATAAAGACGACGGCAAAGACGTCGATGATTGTAATGATAGTAAAGATTGAAACGAATGAAGAAGATAACGACAATGACGAAAATGATGATGCTAATGATGAGGATTATGAAGAAGACTGACGAAGATGATAAAAATGCTGCTCTTGCTGCCGATTCTAATGATAACGATGATGATAGTGATGAAGAAGACGATGATAAGTGTGATGATGGTGATGAAAATGATGGAGTTGATGATAACGACAGACGAAATTGCAATTATGCTGCTGATGATGATGATGATGACTACAAAGAAGACGAGATGATGATAATGGTGATTTAACCGGCCTGAGTCCAATTCGTTCTAATCTGTTTAGCATTATCCATTGATTGATCCTCTGACTTCATTGATGACGTGAGAAGAGTTTCGTGCCCCTCCTTGTCCATGGCGAACCAAGCTGCCTACGATCCCTTTTTCAAAATATTCTTCAGTGAAGAAAATGCTCTTGCTAGTTTTCTCTTTCTTAAGAAAATAAATAGAAGTGAGGATGACAGGTATAGGGAGTGGCGTACCTCTCCTGATACCACCGTTGTCATGGTGTAGTTTGGGCTGTACACTTGCCCAGGTCTGTGCCATTCACGAAGGGAATTAGACGCGAATAGTTCAATTTAGGTTTCATCTGATTACATATATTTATTTCAAACGCATCAGGTTGATCATTATATTGGTTGCTTAAATTTAAGCAAGGGTTTCTTTGTGCTAGTGAATTTCTTTATGGTACCCTCTACTGTCTCTCCTCCTACTGGTAGCTGCTCTTGAAGATCATTCTGGGTATAATTATTAGGTTACTAGAGACTTGCTTTATCATTAGGACTCTTCGTTAAATTTGCATGGACTACCAGACCTTGATTTGTTTACAACGGGTCAGGAGCACTTGTATCGTGAAAGCTACGGTCAGAAATGTGTTTAATTGTTTGGTGATACCTCTGAAAACATTCAAACTAGTCATTTTTTTTCCTCTCGAAAGCTCACTTGGTTACATCCGATTTATTCTTCTTAATGAGTTGGCCTGGGTTCGATCTTTGGGTATTTGGTAGGCTGAAAATCAGTTTCGAGTTATATTTCAATAATCTCTGCCTGAATTCCTGTCTTCAGTGGAATCTTGCGATCGAATAACAATTTCTACTACTTAGATTAAAGTTTATTCTATAATTTTCAGCAACGTCTATATACTTATTGCCGCTATTATATATGTACAAATCGTTAAAAAAAACGATATAATATCTTTCTTCGCCTTCTATTCTAGCCCCATAGTCCTTATAATACACAATAGTATCGCAAGAGTAACTAGTGCGTTGTTTATTAAGAGTTAGGGTGTTTTACCAGAACGCTGCTAAAACACTGCACGGAAGAAAAATGCCTGAAAAGAATTGCCTGAAATAATATAGAACTACAAATGCACAAAGAGCTTAAGCAAAACCAGATATAGAACCCTGAGAAAATAACGATTTAACTAGGTACAGAAAAAAACTTGTAATTAAGATTAAATGAAATAAAAATTATGAATTTTGAAGGACATTGAGTTGAGTAGATATTAAGAAAAGAAATAGTATGACAAATTTCAGACAAAATCAAGAAAAAGAATTAAAGATAATAAGAAAATGAATGAGGAATCATTGCTTTAGGATGGTTGGATGGTTTACCGGCCTGTATCTAATTTTAGATGCTTTATTACCTTCGCCAACAGAACTTGGCGGTAGTTATGTGATCTACCATCTAAATCTTTCTGTCTGTTTGTGTATATCTCAAAATTTTAATAACGGATTTAGATGTAATTTTGTATGGATGTAGCGCATGTGGAAAGAAAGAGTTGAATTTATTTGGAGGCGAATCACTATCTGGATGCTAATTCTGGCTCATTTAATCACCCTCTCTAAAACAAAGGAATATGGCACTTTCTTACATTTTTTGCCCATGTCATAAAAATATCTACTCATTAAAGGGAAAATGATCAGGGATAGACACCTTATGGCGTTTTACCAATAGACTCAATTTGATCAGGATCAGTAAGATCAGAATATATATTAGTAGGGGCAATCTTTACCGAGTTTACAGTACGTAATGGGGAGTATAAAGGTCATTTATTAAGTAATGAAGCATTTTTTCCCTGTTTATCATTATTTTATTATGCAGAAATAAAACAAATTTGGATATTTTATAAAAAAATAAGTATATATTTATTAATTTAATAAGTACTCAAATTTTCATCAGTTCCTGCTTCGTCTCCGTCTTTCTACTAACTTTTCAATAACGTTTGTAAAAATCGTTTAACTTTAATGTTATAAAGATCTTTAAGGTTGTCTCGACCTCTTCTGTTGTTGATATCTTTATTTTCTACAGATGATTTGCTAAACTCTTAAAAAGATAATAAACGGATAGGGTTAAGATGAATGATTATTTTACAATAGAAATTGTTAAGCTTTTGTATTGTATCTTTCGATATGAGTTCGCGCGTTATTTTGAAAAAAAGCATTCTTCTTCTATTGATTAATGCTGGCTTTATTTATTCAAGTGCTGCTTGTAAACAGTAAACCAATCAGAGTAAACTTCTTTAGTGATATTCTGATTTGGGTTAAAAACTTCAAAATGAGTTATGGCATTCTTATACCACCAAAAGCACAAGAGAATATTTGGTGGAGGAAGCCCCTGTTTCGGCTTGACTTTTGTTTTTTCCCAGGACTAATTAATTCGTCGTCTAAAACGTTAAATATTATTGTAAATAGCTCACTTTTTATCTCGTGCAACAATCCTACTCAAAATTGTTTCACTTTATGTCTAATATTTTTATCCATAAGCAAAACATGAAATTATTTTGTCTATCCGTTAAAGGTAAAATATTATATCTGGATGAATACATGACCTGGATCTGCCATTAGAGAAAATAAGCTTTTTTTATAATTGAAAACTCCTAGTTTACAATAGAAATTGTGTATGGGTTAAGATCCGAATGCAACTGCTAGGTTTCCTGCGTGAAGAAATTATATAATGTTATTTAATTTGGTCTATGGCTTATCCGGAGTGGAAGTCATGATTCAATTCGCCATTAGGAAAAATCATAACTTTGTTGATAGCTCAAAATATCTTTAGAAGATGGAATTTACTCCTTCTCACAATGTAATGCTCGTTTTTGTATACATTTTTGTTTTTTAGGTTTCTATTTTATGCGAATAAACATTTAACGGTTTTATAGTTGTTTTTAAAAAGTCAATGATGAACACTTTTATAAAGTATTGTTTTGGTTTGATCTGGAAACTGCTTCGGGATTGTTCAAAATGTAATAGCAATGGCGATGGTGGAGGTATGCGCTGTTCCAGTACTTTCGAGTTCTTTCACTTCTAAAATTCACCAAAGACTTCATGCCCTCAATTGATCTGCTTTCTCTTAAGCATCACCAATACACACGCATTGCCTTTTACCTTACCCTACGTTTCAAGGGGTAGGTTTTCTCCATGTAGACTGTTACACTAGGTACCAGGGGGAGTGGCTCGCCCTCCAGGCTTCAGTGTTCAAGTATCATTTTAGTCACAAGCCTCGTCTCACCTATTGTTCATAGCTAGTAGCGAATTTTTCAGGATATTCGCCTACCGGCTTTCGTCCACTCATCCATGGTAGGTGCCGGGACGGGAGAGGAGGGGGGCACACCATCCCTTATGACTCTAGGGTGTGTATTGGTAAAGATATTAAAATGCCGGCTTTCTACCCCCACCTCCCCCATCTTTCCCTTCGACTGCACCAATAGTCTTTTTAATTACTCTCTGCCGCCATTGGACGTCAAGTGTTTCATTGCCAATCATGCTGCAGCTGAAACGTGGAGGATTGCGTGCCTTTCAGACCCTAATGCTTGTAGAAGATTCTGGAGCTATGTATCTTCCACACACTTTCACTTGCGTTATATACAATTTAAAGAAAGATCTCCCCTTATAAAAGTGGGAGATGCCCTCGTTAGTTTACGCTTTGAATTTGGTTGTTTTTTTTTACCATATTAAAAAAAAGAAGATAAATGAGGCGTTCAGTAACTGAGTGACGTAAGCGCCTCTCTGGGCGAAATTGAGTTACGCATAGCACTGTATTCCCCCCCCCCTCCTCTATTTGCTGCGCTACTCGGGACGTCAGAATGCAAGTCACAACAAGGTCGAAATTCCATTTGTTTGAGGGGCACTTTCGCCGTACATAAGTTGCCGTGCCTGAGCTCCCAAGCTGAGCCCCTCCCCCTTAATCCCATCATCGTCATCACCATCGTCATTATCGTCAACATTATTATCATTATTATTATTGTAGTACTGTAATCATGTTACTAATCCTTAACCCTTTCAAAACCATTAAATACGAGTATTATTAGTTTGTGGACACACACACTCAAGGTCACACCTGACCAGTCTAATTTTATAAGTTGTAAGAAGACAGTAGTCTCATTAATGACGTATACACAGGCGCAGCGTGCGCACACACACATACACTCACACACACATACACCTTAGCAGATTCTTGTAAGACAGTGGTCTTACAAGAAGCAGTACCCCCAATAATTTTAGCCACGACCCGCCACTGTTCTAAATATTGCCAAAGTTTAACTGTGTTTTCTACACTTTTAGTTTTTGGCGCTTACGTCACTGTTACTGAACTCCTGATACCTGAAAAGCCCTGAAGCCCTCAGACCCAAGAAACTGTCAGCTCCGAGGAAGGCCTCAGTCTCGAGAAGCCCTCAGCCTCTGGAAGCCTTCAGCTCCGAAAAGGCTTCAAACTCGAGAAGTACCAACCCCGGGAAGACTTAGCTCCAAGAAACACTCAGCTCCGAGAATTCCTCAGTTCCGAAAAGCCCTCAGTCCGGAAAGGCCCTGATCTCCAGGAAGACCTCAGCCCCGAGAAGCCCTTAGCCCCGAGAAGCCCTCAGTCTCTAAAGGCCTGCAGTCCAGTGAAGCCCTCAGCTCCGAGAGACACTCAGCCCCAAGAAGCCATCAGCTCCGAGAAGCACTCAGCCCTAAGAAGCCCTCAGTCTCAAGAAGCACTCAGCCCCGAGAAGCCCCCAGTCTCAAGAATCCCTCAGCCCCGAGAAGCCCTCAGTCTCAAGAAGCACTCAGCACCGAGAAGTCCTCAGTCTCTAGAGGCCTGCAATCCAGTGAAGCCCTCAGCCCCGAGAAACCCTCAGTCTCAAGAAGCCCTCATCTCCGAGAATCTATCATCTAACATAAGCACGCACCTCCGATAAGCCCTGATTTCCATAAGCCCTCAGCCCCGAGAAGCCCTGAGTCTCGAGAAACCCTCAGCAACAAGAAGCCCTGATCCTCAATAGGACCTCAGCCCCGAGAAGTCCTCAGACCCGAGAAACCTTCAGTTCGAAGAAACCCTCAGCTCCCAGAAACCCTCAGCTCCGAGAAACCCTCAGCTCCAAGAAACCCTCAGCTCTGAGAAACCCTCAGCCTCGAGAACCCTGAGCTCCGAGAAACCCTGAGCTCCGAGAAACCCTGAGCTCCGAGAAACCCTCAGCTCCGAGAAACCCTCAGCTCCGAGAAACCCTCAGCCTCGAGAAACCCTCAGCTCCGAGAAACCCTCAGCTCCGAGAAACCCTCAGCTCCGAGAAACCCTCAGCTCAAAGAAACCCTCAGCTCCGAGAAACCCTCAGCTCCGAGAAACCCTCAGCTCCAAGAAACCCTCAGCTCCGAGAAACCCTCGGCCCTGAGAAGCTATTAACCCCCATAATTCTCTCTCAATCCTTTCACGAGTTTTCTTTGAAGAAACCAATTTACTTGAAGATCTTTAAATGAAGGTTTTTCTTTTTACGAACATTAATTAGCGCTTAGAGCTTAAACATCAACAATTATATGCTATCAGTAAACTGTTATTAATCAGATGTTAATAATTTTCTAATTTCAAATTTAACAATTTATTGACACGATTCGGATCTTATTCGCATCGAGGGGCGGTTAAGTGAGGTTAAAGTGTTTGTCTGATAGATTCTTCGTGCCTGGCTGTGATAATTAGGATGTTTGAATATTCTATTCTTCGAATATATTTACAGAAATGTATAAAAACGTACAAGAAGTGTAGGGTGTTCCAGATTATCAGACATTTATTTCTTACTAATTTTTCTGCAAGGGAAAATTTTGAGGTAATTGAAATATAGCATATATTATGTGTATATATAATTTCTTTTCCCAATAATTATAGTTTTTGGTATCACGCTCTGTAATTTCGAATTGAATACAAGGAAGATATGCAAAATTCACTTTACGTTTTTGAAAATAAAGTATACACATACGCACACACACACACATAAATATATATATATATATATATATATATATATATATATATATATATATATATATATATATATATATGTATGTGTGTGTGTGTTTAAAAGGGATGAATATAGGATAAGTGATCCACCATCTACAAGATGGAATAAAAAAGATAGTTAGAAGAAGAGAAAGTTGCCAAAGGAAATTAATTAAGGGGAAATACACAATGGTCTTCAACAAAATTTGCATTCAGGAAAGACTGCTACCCAACTTCACTAATATATATATATATATATATATATATATATATATATATATATATATATATATATATATATATATATATATATATATATATATATATATATATATATATATATATATATATTATTTTCATTTAGTCATGGAAAGTGAAATTCGCAATTCTATGAGGGCATAAATAGCAACATCAATCATTTATTATTTTCTCCAACGTTTCAGACCTCAAACAAAGACCATCTTTATTGACCGGAATGAAAAATAAAGAATATTTATATCATATAATCTGCAAGAAACATAATTGTAAGTGGGGCAGATAAAGGTGAAGATATTTTTGTTACGAATAAACTATTTTATAAATCAGAATGCGAATATTATCAGTGATTTCACAAAGTTTCTCAAATTACGTATTGAACTTTTGAATATATTGTAAATCGGGAGGGGGGGGGATGATATTGACAGTTTTCTTCGTTAACAGCAGCATTCCTACTGCATATTACGCCAAACTTTTTTGTTTCGTGCCAGTCTAGTCGCGAGCGACTCTACATCTCACTATCTCTTTCGGTCGGTCGGTCCCCGTTTTGCTTTTTTTTTTTTATAACATCATAACTATTTGGCCAATTCTAAGGAAATTTGAAAAACTTATGTTGTTTTACATTTTCTTTTGAATGATATAATTGCCAAAGTCTTCCCAAGGTTAGCCCGGGAATTATTTTGTTTCGCCAATATCATCATAACTATTTGGCGGATACTCTGCTAGACTAGACTAGGCTATAATATGCTATACTCTGCAGGGCAAGCCTAGATTAGGCTATATTATGCTAGGCTATTATAGGCTAGGCCATACTATGCCAAGCTATGCTAATATATAAAGTACAAGGTTAAGATATACTATGCTAATTTAGGCTATAATTTTAACTAGGATAGTATAGGTTATAAGTTTCTAGGATAGTTAATGCTAGGCTAGGTTATAATATGCTAGGTTATGCTAAGCTATGTTAAATTATACCAAGATACATACGTCTATACTATGCTATGCTAGGGTAGGCTAAAGTATAATAGGTTAGGGAGGGTTTTGCTATGCTATGCTAGGTAATACTATGTTAAGCTACGATAGGCTAGCTAACCAAGGATATAATAGGCTAAGCTATGCAAAGTTATTATAGTCTAGATGATAGTATGCTATACTAAGTTAGGGTACGCGACTTTTTGGTGAGCAGACCTTGTTGTTTCACGTTTTTCTACAGCCATGATTTATGCTCTTACAAAGACTCACAATATCAATTTACTCTTTAATCCTATACTCTCTGCTATCAATACCCCGAGTTACAATCTTGTTACGTTTTTTTATTCTTCTCACTGCTCCCCTCACTCACAATGATTTGAGCCTAAGTGATACCTTTGATTTTGATGATTGCTTCTTCCAGCTAAAAATGAGTCTCTTATGATTGCCTTTGAGGTCGAGTCGTCATTCATTTATGTATTTGAGATATTCAGCTTTTATTTTCTGCACACGCATTTTATGCAACCTGTATTTGCAATTTCTAAGTGTGGTTTCCAGGCAGCCAAACAATCAGGAAACTAAAATAGTCCCTCCCACATTTCATAAATTGTGATTGCTAGGTGACCCCCACTGATATCTGATTGGACAAAAGAAATTTGGAGGAATTTGTAGGGATATTTCCGATTGTCAATAGGTAACCTCCCGCGGCTTCACTTGGAAACATAAAATATTATAATAATGCTCTATTTTGGCCTTGACAAAACTTCATTTTTAAAACTTTTAAATTTAACAGTTTAGGATAGTCCTTTTCTTTTCAAGGTGAAATGTTTTCCCTAACACGAGATAATGGCTGTAAACTCTCCCTGGGTCCCTCCTTTGCAAATAGTTTGCTATGTTCTTATATATATTGTTGGTTGGATGATATATCGCTTGAATTTAGACCTTCGTTTTGTAAACAATATGTTGATGATTACTTAGTAATTTTTCTAAAAATATTGCCACGCAGAAGCTGTTCTTAGAATTATTTTAATTGCAAACCTAGTAGCCTTAATTTTTTATGGATATGGAAAAAGACAAATCCCTTTCATTTTTTTTAATGTAAATGTTACAAAGAACAATAGTTGATTTTCCATATCAGTTTATCAAAAAACTTACTACTATATAAATTACCCAATTCTTCAGTAATACGTCATTCTCATTGAAATTGGCATTAACCAAGTGTCGTCTACATAGAGCGTTCTAAATTTATTCTGATTGAACGTCAATTGATTTAGAAATGCAATATTTAAGGAATATTTTACCTAGAATTTTTATCAAGGTGTTAAGTTTGATAAGATTAATGCTACATTTTTAAATTACGTATTTTTTAACCTAAATCTCCCAAACTTAAAGGTTAAAAAAACTTCTTTTGGGTGGTGACATCAGTTTTAAACTTAATCATGCCATTCTTTCAGCTCTTGACCAAACGTTATCCCTAATGTAACCATTCTTATCAATTATAATCGTTTTTACTCTCATTTTACGCTTTAAGGAGCCACTTTTGAACCCGTTGTTATCACCAGTGGTTTATTAATTTACGTGTGCGATGCGAAAGATAAAGTGGCCTACAACTTAAAAGGACGATCTCAAAGCACTTGAGTCTGTCCTATGAAACTTGCCGCCTCCTCTCTAAACCAGAGTCTTCCTCGATAGGTAAACATTGTGAAACGCATCATTTCATTTCTTATGATTCATTTTCTGTTTTAACTTCCGAAAAAACAATACCAATTTAGGAATTCTAGGATCTGTACACATTAAAAAGCTACAACCATAACTTATATACTACCAGTCTTTTACCAATCTCTTTATAAAACAATCAACCTACATTTTCACAACATTGCTGTTCTTCTTCTTTCAATGTCCCCCCATTCCATCAGTTAACTTTTTAACTCCACCGAACTTTCAAACTTTATTAAGTTCTTTCTCAAGTAAACGTAAAATAAAATTTATAACAAGAGTATACATAAATAAAACCAAAAGATTTAATACCGCATCTTAAACAAGAAATCACCAATGGAGTTGGCAAAAGAGGGAATAAGTGAGAGAAAGATATCCAAAGTTATCAAATGCCAGTAGTATCAAGTTCAAGCAAAAAAGCATTCAGGCTAAATAACACAACCAGGCGCAATAAAGAAATTAGCGCAGAAGACATAGCCAAAGCACAAAGGTAGGCGTAAGAAGGGAATGGGCAAAGAGAGAGAGAGAAAAATAAATAAGCGTAAAATGAAAAATAAAAATAAAAAGAAATAACCAATAAACCAGGCACACATAAACTCAAAATAATAAAAACAAAGCTATGAATTTCAATACAATCTTTTTTATTTAAGAATGAGTATTGTGATAACAGGCTCAAATTAAAAAGTCCGGGCGAATAATTAAAATTATCAAAGTTGCTGATGAAAAAAAAAATCAATAATATTTCATTCAACATTCATTAGAACGGTATATATGAATTTTGATGAAATTCAATTGATTAAGTTTCATTATTAGACTTATGGAGAAAAAGGCACTATTATATTCTCGTTTTACATTGTATTGATGGTCGAGTAAGCAGTCAAAGAAAGTTGTTTCTCTGGTTGCACATAGTATTTACTGGAGGAAACTAGAACATTGGGCTGAATAAAGGCCACCTATATTGTAGAGTTATACTGAAATGCAGCAGAAATACTTAAGTTCTTTTTTAAAAGACGAGAACAGATAGTTTAAAAGACTCAGAAAAAGGGTAGAACAATTCGTACTATAGGTCTTTTTGGTAGAGTTGAGACAATTTAATGACAATTTATGACAGATCTTAATGGTATTAGAAAATTTAAGCTTCATTTAATCCGATTTCTGGGCAAGTAAATCACGTAAAGAACATGGAATAAAAAAAACGTTTCACTTTATGACTATGCCCAGTATAAATATAAGCAAAAGAGCTAGAATTTGTAAGTTTGCTATAGAAGGAAAATTTAAAAATAGACTTGGTTCTATAAATAGGAAGATCTAGGAAGGGAAGGGCTTATTATTTTCAACCTCATTTGTAAATATAATAGACAGAACGAGGGAATTCAGTTTAGTAAGAAAATAATGCCATAAACAAATGACGTCACTACCGTACCTGTACCAAACTATGAGGAAGTCTAGGGAAATAGGAATGAGTCTTGTTTTGAAGAACTCCACATATTCTCGTAAATTCGAAAAGCGAGATTAAAGAAAACTTTCAGGTCTAATCCAAACTTTTGGAGAAAAAATATTTCGATCGAACGAAAACGTATTTTTTGGGTACACAATGAAATGAGGCTCATGAAAGTGGCAATAGGTATGTAAAAGAAGGTCAACACTACGCAATTTCTCACTAAGTTAATTGAAAAGATCTTCACCGATACTGGTAAATAAGAGCAGATATCAAAACTAATAAGGATAAAGTTACTAGAATACAGAATAGCATTAGGTTTAGTAAGAAGGTCATAACTATTACTTACATGTGAATGAGGAATAGTCCCAACAAGTGGAGTAAGCCATTTAGACAACGCATAGGCAACATAACAAAACACCTTAGTAATTATAGGTAATTCGGTTTGAGCGTTTTGGCAAATCACTATTAATAGGTACTCGTAAGAATGGTGCTACTAGACTTAAGTTTTGTAACTTTAAGAAAGAATGTTAGTAATAAGGAGTTTCCACATACATGGATCAACCGCAGGGTCCACGCCGGGTCTGGAGACAGGTTAGCTATGGTTCGTCAGGGCTTCATGACGTCAAATTACATCATGATAGCCTGGCGAGTTATTCGTGATATACGTAATACCCGCCGGGTAATCTCATCTGTTTGGAGGGAAAATGGTCAAATTTACCCACGAGTCCTACGAGTGAACCACAGGGTATCACGAGTACTAAGAGGAACCCGACGAGTATTAAGAGTATTAAGGGTAATCCGAGTATTAAGGATTACCAGACGGGTGCACCTGAGTACTACGGATTACACACCGATACTACGGGTACTACGAATTACACTCCAAGTACAAAGGGTTAATTAGTTAGTTAGTCAGCGCCAATCATTCCATGATACTGGGAGGATCACCGACCGGATAATGAAATTTACATAAGGTCAGTATGACAATTGCTGGTCGGCCTGAGGGCCCGAGGGCCCCAGGAGCCGACCCTCTTTTAGGGAGAGGTGCCAGGAAGTGTTTTGACACCAAACAACGTTCAGGTGGAGGAATACTTCGTCACCTCGGGGGAGAGGGACCTATTCCGCGGCAGAGGCATGTGGATATAGATACCCAATCGGCAGGATTTCTTCGAACAGTGAGTGTGTGAGTGTTGTGCTGCGAAGGCGGGAGAGGAAAGAAAGCAGTGTTGTGATTGGCTATGTGTAAGGTATAAGATCTACCCACCCGAAAACGGGGTGAGCACAGCGCGTCCACCAATCGGTAGCCAGATCTCTACGTGCACTGACGTTTGCGTTCGCTCATGCCGGGATTTGGAATCGAACCCGGTACCGCAACGTTGAGGCCAACGCCGTATCCACTCGGCTAGCATGAGATAGTATTACGAATTTCACGAGTTACTCGGCGGATTCTCGTGGGTAGCGTTTTTCTTTGGCCTGTGGATGGCATATAAATGGCTTGCTCTGGCTTTTCTAAATCATAACCAGCATATCAAAATAACGGAATTGATCAAGTTTGTACACCACACACACGTGTTTAAGGTCATCCGTGCCACGGCAGAAATGAAAATTCCGCCGGAAAACATGGAAAAGGAAAAAATTACGAATGTGCAAACATGTTTTCAATGTTATGCTATCGAAGACCATGTTACGAAAAACTGCCAACACATAGATAGGAAAATTTGTTCCGAGTGCGGTAATCTCGGCCACGTTCTTCGCGAATGCAAGGAGGAGATAATGAAATGCATTAACTGCCAAGGTCCTCATAGAACAATGGCGGTCATTTGACGTAAAAGGAAAGAGGTGATAAGTAAAAAAGAACAAGAGGAAATGAAGGAAAAAGAAAAAAGAAACAATCAAACCTACGTGAAGGTAGCGAAAATTAAAGTCAAGGAAACTTAAGAAGCACAAGAACTCCAAATTGGCATAAACGTTAAAAAAGGAACGGGTCTGGATATCCTTGCATTCCTAATGTTGGCTCATGTGCACTTTTGCAGATACTTTAAACCTCCTCCTCGGGATAAACGGAATAAGAAAGATGTGGTTCCCGCCCAGCCCACCATCAGCCCTAATATATGGTGTAACGGCGGGCAAAACCCTTCAAGTGAAAGACATGTTGGAAGTCGGAGCTACGCTGGTTGACGAGGAAACACCTGAAAAAAAAACAGACGAATCGAATCAAGAAGGGAATAAAACCGAAAGCACTAAGGAGGAGACAGAATCGCAAAAAACAAACACAAGAGATAAAAAGGTCAAGCAAAAGAGAAATCCAAAAAACAGAAAGCTCAACGGACTCAAGAACCGAGAACAACAACGAGGAGGGATGTAAATTCGAAGCGAGGGACTTCAAACTGAAAGTCTTCGTACACCAAGTCTACCCCTACCAAAATGAGCAAAACTCACGGACATAAAAAATGGAATCGAAGGGACGTCGGTTATGGTTTTAAGAATGGTAGATAAGGCATGACGGAAATGAAAGAAATAATTAAGGTGGGAAGGGGTAGCTAAACATTGATAAACGCAACCTTTAGTAGTAGTAATATTAGTGGTGGTTCGCCAACCTGCCTTTATCCAGCTGGATCCCTACCGAATAATGAAATAGACATGAAGGTCAGTATAACAATCGCTGGTGAGCACAAGAGCACCTACCAAGGATGGATTTCTTTGGAGAAAGGTACTAAGAAGTATTATATTTTGACACTAAACAGCGTTCAGGGGGAAGCTTACTCGCCGCGGGGCAGAAGGAACCAGTTCCGTAAATGAAACATTAAAATGGATGGAAGGAATAAAAAAAAAGGTCTGCGGACTAAAAGTCGCGTGCTCTCACTTATACTGATTTCTACGAGTATGAACTTGCACGCGATAAATAAAAGAAGGGAGCTTTTGAGCGTAGGAAGATCAGATTGGCACTGAAAAGACTAGTTTGAAGAGGCATTTATTGAGAATGATCAGTGTGAGTCAGGTCTGAATTATTTATATTTACTATGCAATTCTATGGATGCATTCTCCTGTGAGCGGAAGACGAGTTTATGTTATGACCTTACTACCTTCAAAACTTTCAAGAATTGACTGGCTAACCTTAGAAGGACTTTGGTACTTATATCTTTTAAAAGAAAAAGTAAAACAACCTTAGTTTTTCATATTTCGTTAGAATCGGCCGAATAGTTATGATGTCATTGCCGAAACAATATAATTCCAGGGCTAATCTTGCGAGGACATTAGAGGGTATATCATTCGCAAGAAAATGTAAAACAACATAAGGGTTTAAAATTTCGTTAGTGTGGGCCGAATAGTTATGAAGTTATTGCCAAATAATTCCCCGACTAACCTTGGGAGGACCTTCGCAATTATATAATTCGAAAGAGACTGTAAAGCAATCTAAGGGCCTCCTTTTTCGTTAGAATGGGCCAAATTGTTATGATGTTATTGCCAAAACAAAATAATTCCCGGGTTAACCTCGGGTGGTGCTGGTGTACGTGATTGAGGTGGTGTGGATGTTGGTAGAGGTGGTGTAGGTGATGGTGATGTTGGTGGTGTTAGTCGTGTAAGTGGTGATGATGTAGGTGGCGGTGGTGTAGGTGGTGCGGTGTATAAGGTGATGGTGTAAGTGGTGATTGCGGGAGTGGTGTATGTGGTGGTGTTGTAGTTGATGGTGGTATTAGTGGTGTATGTGGTGGTGTTGTAGTTGATGGTGGTATTAGTGGTGTAAGTGGTGGTGGTGTAGGTGGTAATGGTGTAAGTGGTAGTGGTATAGGTGGTATAAGTGGTGCAGGTTGTGTTGGTGTATGTGCTGGTGTTATAGGTGGTGTATGTAGTGGTGTTGTAGGTGGTGTATGTGGTGAGGATCTAGTTGGTGTAGGTGGTGGTGTAGGTGTTTTAGAAGGTGGAAGCAGTGTATATGGTGATGGTATAAGTGGTGAATGTGGGAGTGCTGTAGGTGCTGCTGGTCTAGGTGGTGCAGGTTGCTGTGGATTCTAGGTGGTGTATGTGGTGGTGGTAGTGTTAGTGGTGTAGATGGTAATGGTGTAAGTGTTGTTGGTGGTGTAAGTGGTGCAGGTTGTTTTGGTGTAGGTGGTGGTGGTGTAGGTTGTGTAGGTGTAGGTGGTGGTTGTGTATATTTTTGTTTTGCAGGCGGTGGTGTTGTGCGTGGTGTTGGTGGCGGTGGTGTTGGTGGCGGTGGTGTTGTGCGTGGTGTTGGTGGCGGTGGTGTTTTTAGTAGTGGTATAGATTTTGTTGGTGTAGGTGGTGGCTAGGTAGATGGTGGCAAAGTATCTGGTGGTGGAGTAGGTGATGGTGATATAGGTAGTGTAGATAATGGTGGTTTAAGTGGTGTAAGTGAGATCTGTGTAAGTTTAGGTGGTGGTGGTCATGCTGGCGGTCGTGTTAGTGTAGGTGGTGTTGGTGATGCTGGCGGTGGTGTTAGTGTAGGTGGTGGTTGTGTAGTTGTTTTAAGTGGTATAAGCGGTGCTGCTGTAGGTGGTATTGGTCTCGGTGTAGGTGGTGGTATCGGTCGTGTTGATGCAGGCTTTAGTGGTGTAGGTGGTGGTTTAAGTGGTGTAGATGATAAGGTGTAGGTCGTGTAGATATTGCAGGTGGTGGTGTAGGATGTAGTAGTGTAGATGGTGGCAGGGTAGGTGGTAGTGGTGTAGGTGGTGGTGTAGCCGTAGGTTATGTAGGTAGTGCTGGCGAGGGTGGTATAAGTAGTGGGGGGGGATTGTGTAGGTGTAGGTGGTGTAGGCGGTGGTGGTGCAGGCGGTTGTGGTGTATGTGGTGGTGTTGTGGGTGGTGTTAGTGGTGGTGATGTTGTTTTTGGTGGTGTAGATGTAGGTTGTGTGGGTGATGCTTCGAAAGAGAATGTATAACAATATAAGGCTTTCAAATTTATTTAGAATCGGCCGAATAGTTACTATGTCATTACAAAACATAAAAAAAAGAAAAATGGGGATCAACCGACCGACCGGCATCGTGAGATGTAGAGTCACCGGCGACTACACTCGTGTGCAACTAAAAATCAAACTATAACCTAGACAGGCTCTGGTAATTTTATCCCATATTTCAGAGGAAAGGTTGATCACAGTTTCAGGGCGGCTTTTTTTAGTTCAACTACTGTTAGCGATGCCTTTTATTAGTTTCCTTTCTAGTTTTTGCTCCATTCTTGCTGATTTGATTCTGAAAGTTTCCCAAATAAAATCTTGTAATACATTTGACTAGTTCAAAGAAATATTGTTGAATATTCTATCTTCAAAAAATTTGAGAATTTTAATAATTAAATATAAGCGCCCGGAATTTTTAAAAATTGATCCTGTTATCAAAAAACTTTTCTTAAAGAAATTATTTTGTATTTCAATTCATACCTTGGTTTAATTATTTTGAGTTATGTGTCTCTAGTTTATTGGATATAATGTTGTAATTTGTTAGCCATTAAAGATTGAAGGTAAAAATAAGTAGTATTAGAAAGAACAATATTTGAAATTATATTAGCTAGCGTAGGTAACCTATGCTTGCTGTGGATAGTCTATCCCAACCAAGGAAAGCCTCTTTATGCAGATACTAAACAGTTCTGTTTTAGCGTCTCAAAATGGCACAATTAACTCTTGAACAGCGCAGGTTTGTCGTGAAATTAATGATTCGATATAGCTCCGTAATCGAATCAATTCATCCTTTTCAAGCAAGAAATGGTATGCGATTAGAGGGAAAAAAACAATCTAGAGCAATTACACCAAGTGGAATACACACAGCAAATTTCGTAATTTAAATAAAGAAAATTCCAGTTGTGATAAAAGTGTTGCGACGGAAAGGAATATTGCCAAGGTAAGGTCTTTAATTGATGCTGATGGAACAAAATCAGTAAGAAAAATGGCTCCTGAGACACATTTGATTAGAGAAGCTGTGCGAACTATTCTCAGAAAAGATCATAATTTAAAGCCACATAAAAGTCAATATTATCAAGAAATCTTAATGCAGAATAAGCAACGAAGGTTATCATTTTGCCTTAGGGTAAAAGAAATGTCCGAAGATAAACCGTTAGTATTGAATAACATAATTTTCAGTGATGAATGTCACATTTACTTGAAAGGAATGCCAAATAAACAGAATTATCGGAACTGGTCATAAAAACTTCTGCACTCCTTAAGATAACAATATGGAATCGATTAAGTTGAAATAAGATTTATGGGCCCTATTTCTTTGAGGACCCTGTAACAGAACAAACTCAATCAATTAACGCATTTTTGCCAATAGCACATATCCCGATAAATGGTTTCAGCAAGATGGTGCTACATCGCATACTGCATGTGCCACAATGAGATGGTCGAAGGCTTGATTTGCTCAACGACTAATGTCGCATAGGACAAATTTCCTATCTATTTCTCGGTACTCGTTAAATGTTTCTCCACTTTATCATTATTTTTACACCTAAAAGAATTGAAATGTCTGATTAAATAACATATACATATTGGACTATCCTAAAGGGGCTGTACTTGTTATATATATATATATATATATATATATATATATATATATATATATATATATATATATATATATAAATAAAGTGAAAGAACTCAATAGCGAGTTATAGTTATATGATAGTCAAACCACTGTATAAGAGCATAGAACATTTTTACGAGACTAGTTTCGGTATGATGTTTACCATACCGTCTTTAGTCGTATACTGAGAATGAAATGGATACAAAAGTTGCTTCGCAACCTCAAAATAACGACAGAAAAAGGAAGGAGGAAGCTAATTAATAAAGTGGTGTGGTTCTGAGATCATTAACTATACTCTTTACGATCAGGTTCCGAGAATAGGAGCTACATTTAAGCTGACCATCAGAAAAATTGAAATTGCGAATTTCTCCTATTAGGATCGATTCTACAATTTTTTTTAATGGAAATTTTTAAAATTTTATATTACAACCAAATAATATACAATTGTAAGGATTTCCGTAAAAAAAAATTATAAGTCCTCCGCAACGTGTTTGCGCGACCTTCAAATCTCGCCCGGAGCGCGTGGTCTCCGCCGAAGGCGGCTACAAAGCACATTCATCATCATCATCACTAACTCTATAATTTAAGAAGGGGATTTTTGGGAGTATTTGAATAATAATTTCATCTTAGTTTGGTTATGACTTATGTTTTTTTATCAAAGTTATTTCTAATTATTCTTTTATAATATCAAAAAACAAAATGGTGAAGTTCAGAAATAAATACAAGTATCCAACTTTTGTTAATTTTTTAACAATGTGATGTTTTGAAAGGGGGGAAATTTAGTTTAAAGTTCCTTTTTAAATTTATTATAATTGGCGAAGTTCAGAAAATTTCTAAAAAATTAACCATGGCTGCTTTTATTTTGTGGCGAAACCATTGCCTGGTTGATTAATATTACAATATAAACAAATATTTATATGTTAAAAAATATTACCTATTCTAACTGCATCAAAACAATAATTATGACCTTTGTTGAGAGCGTCGTAATGAGTGCAACAGGACTTTTGCAATACTCGGTATATATATATATATATATATATATATATATATATATATATATATATATATATATATATATATATATATATATATACATATATATATATATATATATATATATATATATATATATATATATATATATATATATATATATATACATATATATAAATATATATATATATATATATATATATATATATATATATATATATATATATATATATATATATATATATATATATATATATATATATATATATATATATATATATATATATGTATATATATATATATATATATATATATATATATATATTATATATATATATATGTATATATATATATATATATATATATATATATATATATATATATATATATATATATATAAATATATATATATATATATATATATATATATATATATATATATATATATATATATATATATTTATATATATATATATATATATATATATATATATATATATATATATATATATATATATATATATATATATATATATATATATATATATATATATATATATATATATAACTTTGCCAGGCATTTCGTATATAACCATCAAATCTTGTGTTGGAATATCTGCCAACTCTTCCTTGCATATTGGTTTAAATTGGGCGAGATTTGCAGTTTCTTATATACTTGTTCCTTCACAATTTGCTGCAAATTTTCGATTAAATTCAAGGCAGAGAATAAAATATAGGATCGGAGAACATTAATATTATTATGCAGGAACCACTCATGTGTTGCTTCCGCCGTGCTTCGAATGATTGTCTTGCTGGAACCATCCAATCATCCTGCATCTCAAACCTCTCCACAGTTGGACCTCAGGTTTTGGGCTAAGATTTGCCGGTACTTAGCGCCATTCACTTTTACATTACTTATATGATGAGCACCACTCTCATTGAAACAGAAACTTCCCAATACCATTACGCTGCCACGTCTATGTTTGACTGCGGTGATGGTGTTGTTTAGATCATAGATAGTTCCATCATGGGCCAAACATGGCAAGCTGCTTTTTCGCCCATAGCTCAATTTTGGCCTCACCGGACAAAGCACATTCATCAAAAATAACCTGGCTTCTCGATCTGCTCCTGAGCAAACTTTCATAGTGCTAACAAGCTAGCCTTCATCATTAAAGGGGTGTTGCGTGGTTATCCAGATCTGAGAGCTTGTCTAATGAGTTCATCCCTTATTATTTTCGTAACTAATGTCCCAGCCGTACATTAGATCCTCTCACAGTTCTGCCTTAGTTATCATAGGGTTATTCGAGACCGATCTCAATATTCGGCAACCAGCTCGTTTAGATATTTTCTTTGTAGCTTTACTGTGAGGTAGGTTTGTAGTGGTTCTGGAGGTCTTATTTATTTTAGCAATCCAGCCTTCAGGAATACATAATTTATAGCTTTTATTTCACTGTAATGTTCAATTATGTTGATGCTCAAATCAGTTGAGAGCTCTTCTTTTAACCATTATGAAACAATGCTGCATTATGAAGGTCAGATGCTAAATGAAATAAGGCAAAAAGGTATATATAGGTAAACTATTGTTGGAACCTATCGGATTATTCTAAAACTTAACAACATTTTAGATCAAAGAATCGTGTAAATAAGCTTATTTAAATATATTTCTCATGAATGTCTTAATATTAATTTACACCTTTATTTTTTCGATTCGCCAATAAGATATAATATCACAGTTAGTATCACAATTATTCACTTTCGTTCGTTAACATAAACATACTTTAGTTGTAGTAATAACAGTCAATTTTAAATAACATAAAAATAAAAAAAAGGAGTACGACAGGGAGTCCCATCTCCCAAGAGTCTTTATTGAAGTGATTGAGGGAATTTTCATGCCTTTGAAGAGCGACTAAAAGTAATTAGATTCAATTCAATATTTAATTCACATTCGCTATGTAGATGACATAATATTATTTTCCTCAAATCCATAAAACTACCCTCACTTATACCAAAATTTTCACATCTACATCTAACTATTGAATATAATGATACTATTACAGAAGATAAAAAAGTTAAAATTAACGATAATATTATAGAGCAGGTACAGGCATACTTTTAAGGACGCTTGAAACTCCGCTTGAAATTGAAGACAACGAGGAAAAACATTGAGCGATACATATTAGCAATAAGTCCCACGGGCCATGAAAGGTATGGATAAAGACACATACGGTCAAAAGATTTAGCAAAAAGAATAAAAGTCTTGAAGTGGAGATAGGCAGGAGACATTCCCTAATGAAATGACACGAGATAGACATAACACCTTTTTACATAATGAAATCTAGAAGACAGCATCACAGAAAGTGAAAGGATGATATACGCTCTATTGCAGGAGTAAGGTGGCAGAGATTCCTCCCATGGACTATGATCATTGGAAGCTGCCTCGTTCAGCGGCCTTACAGGATATATATATATATATATATATATATATATATATATATATATATATATATATATATATATATATATATATATATATATATATATATATATATATATATATATTGTCTTGGTGTATAAATCTTCAAATTTATAATCTAATTGTATTTATTTTTACTGTCTCTTAATAAAATATAAAATTTATATATAAAATTAAATTCTGAGAATTTTACACAAGAATTAGTTTTTGGCCTTTTAAATTCTGTTAATTCATCAGCATACGTGTGGACATACTAATTAACATGGTTCTCTGCTTGAAAAAAATATGCCCGAATCCCATCCAAGCTCAACTGAAATCTGGTACTTTGGTCACTGCTCCTAGTGACCGTGAAATTGAGAAAGGGTTAGCGTAGGGTCCTTTCCTATCATAAGCGTCATAGGAAGAAACCATTTAACATTTTCATTTTCCAGCGTTTTGTTTCAATTTTAATATGGATAAATCCTCGTACGTTAATAATGCCCATTGAAAATTTGAATAGGTGTATTATTTATTTACTATGCTTCTGTGCTTCTAAGATGGGTGCTCTCAAAACTTTGACAAAATCGTGATCCATGGAAATCTATAAGCTGATAAGCGGTACTGTGAGGAGTTTATAATATGTGGACGACGTACCCCTAATAAGCAGCATCTTGTACTCCTAATAAGAATCCTTTTCAAGTATTTGAAGGCGAGAAGACGAATGAATTATAGAGCTTGAGCATTTTCATTCCCGGATGCGTTTTAAAACTTCGTCTTCTCTCACATAAGTAGTTTTGATGCTGAAGAAATTTACATATGCTCAATTGAAGGGAGAAGGCCAGAGGTGCCTCATCCTTTTTTTAGGCACAACGAAATGTATATTTTCAAGCTCCTAATCAAAATTATCAGGTACTATAACAATACTAGGGGCTTTCTTTCAGGAGTCTTTTGCATGATTAGAGAATTTGATAATTATCTAAAACATGATTTCTAATGGGTCCCAACAAAATACCTTCAAGTTTTAACATTCATTTGAAAGTTCAAAAACTGTATATGAATGTTAAACTGTGACAGTAAATATATATATATATATATATATAATAAGTTTCAATATACGAAAAGAATTATGATTTTACAATAAATACAAACAATTATTTTCACGATAAGAATTCCTCCTTTTTGCTTTCCTGTTTTAATTTGGCGTTGTCCATTTTTCTTTTTTTCTATTTACAAATAAGCATGTTGGTTCCATAATCATTTGTTGGAAGACTGTAAATACACAGTCCCCGCACTGTAACTACCTCTGAAATCTATTAATTTAACTTTCGGACGAAGAGCAACTTTAGTAAATTGAATTCTCATCATAAAAGTCCTATAGTCTACCTTATATTTAACGAAAGAAAACAAAAGAAAACGAGATGAGGGTTACGAAGTAACAACCTCGCAATAATTTTTTTTTAATAAAAGAAGAAAAACATGTGAGAACTTTTCTCAGAAATGTCCTCTTATAAAATAAAGTGAATAAATTGGAATAAAAAAACCCCTCCTTTTATTCTCTTTTTGGGGCCAAGTTTGGTAAAGGAAGGATTGTTTTTGTTTCCATTTTTCCCGCCGAGCAACTGAATGACTCGCTCCTGGAGAGATGAATTTGAGTGATACTGTTAATGATTAACCTTCTCTCAAACAAACCTCTGTTAATAACGTAGCTCAAAATAGTTTATGTGTTAAGAGACAGCAAAGTAAATTCCCCCGCGTATGTTCAGTGGAGAGCGAAAAAATAAGATTTTTTTTTTTTTACATTGAATTCTTAGACAGTCCTTTTTCTTGTTTTTTATTATATTTTTTTCATTTTCTTTGTTTCATTACTTATTATAGGCCATTTTAATGTATGACATTGAAATTAACTTCATTTTCCTCCCTATGCGTAGGTAAGATGATTTAAATGAAAAATTATGTTTGATATCGTTACAGTTATGGCAAATTTTTGGCCATGAGAATTTATTTTTGTTCTTTGCCTAACAGTTAACGATGATTTGAAATATTCTTGCACACACTTCACCATAAAAGTAAAACTATTAGTGAAAAAAGAAAAATAGCGGTCATGATCATAAAAAGAGCCAAAACCACGCCAAGACAAAATAACAAATAAACCCAAATCGCAAAAGGCAAAACTAAAATAAAGCTTAAATCACAAAAAGTAAAAGGAAAAACGCAAAAAATCACAGAAAGGACAAAATCGAAAAATGGAAAAAAGTAAGAAAACCTCAAATCAAGAAAGTCCAAAAATCTCCAAACGACATAGGCACAAAACCAAAAATATCCCAAAGGTCCACAGAGAGGTTTTGTTAATTATTATAAATAGGAAATATTAATTACAAGGGGAGAGTAAAGTAATGCGATAACAATTATATTCCAATACATACAAAAGATACGAGATTAAAAAAAAGCGATTGGGATATAGTACTAATAATTATTAGCATCCTCTTCTTCTACAAAAGCAAAAAATCCGGTAAAACAAAATTAAGAAAAGAAACAAATCACGAAAAGAAAAATCTGGAAAACTCAAAATATCAGTAACAAAATCACGACAAAACCAATTCCCTAAATATCTGTAAACCAAATAACCAAAAGTCTCAACCTAACCAGATTCGGGATTTTGGCTTCGGGTTTGTCCAGGAACGAATTGACTTGTATTCTAATGAGAAGAAGCGAGAGTCTGAGCACCGATATGAAGGATCTAGGGTTAGACAATGACCAGATATCGTTCCTTGGTCGATTATTGGTTATTTCTAGGAAATAAGTGAGGTGTTCGTGTCTGTTGGCAAACTTGTTAATGGTAAGAGTAGTATGTATAGTTCCTCGTGTCTCCAGCCTTATAGAGTTTGTCAAAGTTGGCTTTCGCACCCCTACCTCATTTTACATCACTATCTTTTCACATATTTATTTTTTATTTCTTCTTCTCTTGTTTCTTCTTCCCCTATCTTCACTGTTTGTATCGAAGGAGGAAAAAGCTTGTGTTCTTGGGTACAATTTGCTCCTGGGGTTTTAAATACACTCAACCGAGCTCAGTAATTGGAAAACAGTTAGAAATATAAGACCTGGGAGACAAATACGTTCAGGAGACATGTATGGACATTCCACACCTTATCACTTCACCCTTCTATTTACAAATTTCCTTGGAAAAGCTTTTTGACGAAAATGCTCTCATTGATTTCGTTCTATTTCAAATTACAAGAATTTGACGCTCATTTCTTGAACTTCTTCTGTCATTCGAATTATTTTTTTTTCGTCTGTCCTCATTAGACCCAATTTCCACTTCAGGGCTGTTGTACTCCCTCCCCCCCAACTTTGTCTTTGTCATAAATTATCTAACAACACATATTTTCAATTACGGTTAATTTGGAATACACCTTTAACCACTTCAAGGAAATTTAAGGACTCCATTTCTAGCTCCTCCCCGAAAGAGCGGTGCACTGCATAAAAAAAATGAGCATTGGAGCGCCTAACAACGTCTGCCAACCCCTTTGAATTTTAACCCTAAAGTGATTATTTAGAAATGGAGGGCTTTGTACCCATACCACAATTTGAAGCTGTGAGTTTCACCCCCCCCCCCCGCCCACACACACAACACGTTATTTGTAATCAGCTAGTAGTATACACAATTCAAAAGCCAGGTATTAGGGTCGAATTCTAAGGCATTTGCCAGACGTCGCAAGGCGCACTAATGCTCATTGTTTTTCTGTCCTCCCTCTTGACTTTAGACATATAAGACCCACCCCCAATTGCCAATTAAATCAATCATATTTTATTTAATAGTAGTTAATATAAAATTCCCATATCATATTTCAATTAAGAAAAAAATCCTTTTAAAATGATACATAATACAATATGATACAATTCGAATTCGCAATGTGACTGTGTATTCCAACCCAATTTCAAGGGGGTAATTACTCTCCTAATGAGCGCTAATATTTTTCCCTGCACTGAATACCTAATCGCCTTCCTTTGCCTCGGGTAGATGAAAGTGCAAGTCATGTAACATCAACAATAAAATGTAACATAATTTCGACCCCAAATATCTAAGCCTAAGCCAGGAGTAGATTAGGCAATTAACTAAATATCGTGCACCGCCATTACGCGGCAGTTAATTCTAATCGGAATCTAATTCTTCATTACGGTGGTGCAAAATAACTATATTTTATGGACATTTGTGGTTTGATCTGAAAGGCAACTTACTTGACTTCAAAACGATTTTTTTGGGGGGGGGGGGCGGTAAAAAGCCATAGCAAACACTTTCATGTGATTTAGAATTCGGCCCCCAAAATTTTATTACTTTTCTCTATAGACAGAAAATATACATCCAATAGACAGCGTATATATATATGCAAATTTTGTTAAAGAGCATGGTATATTTCGCCTTGATCAATTTCTTTTGGCAACTTTCTATTCTTCTTACTGTCTTATTTAGCCAATCTTGTAGATTGTAGATCACTTGTCCTATATTCATCTCTTTTTCTAATGAATGTGTTTGGTAAAAATCAAACTTAAATTGCTAAGCTTTTGATCTATTCGATCATCTTCGGAGCGTCTTTATGTATTCTTTCCTCCTTTACCGATGAAGTATGGTGGAGTCAGAATCTGGTATACTAAAAGAAAACACAAGAGAAGACAAAGTAGTATAGAAAGAAGAGGCGAGGGATTCCTATGTATATCCAGGAGGTCGTTTCATTCGAAGAGGAGCTGTTCGGAAATTAACTTAAGAGGGAATAGGAAGAGATTAAAGGCTGCTGGCTATACACCGGTGCTGAGTATATGACGATATTATGTGATAGTGTGGTGTTTGGACTGGCGAGATTGGAGGATCGGTTTGGGAGGCTCTAAGTCTTACTAGATCGGCGGCTTGCCTAGATCGTTGAGAAGTGGTGGCTTAGTCTCTGGGGATGGGGTCTTTTAAAATCGAGGAAAACTTATTGCAATGCTACTATTTAGGTGTATAGTGGTTCTGGCAGCTGGTGTTTACTTGATGCTGTGAATTTGCGTTCCAAGGCAGCACCATACTGTATGTGTTGAACGTAGTTGTAAATGGGATCTCTCTCGAGTTTCCTCAGTTGTCGAGTTAGTCTCGTGAAGGTGTATGTATTTAGAGGAGTGAGTTTGTTTGTGTCGTGAAGTGTCGACATTCTCGTGTACAGAGGAGAGCGACAGGCGCGCTTCAGAGCGGAGTTCTGTATGCGCTGTGCACTCCTCTGCCAAGTGTGGCTTGTGGCCATTAATGTAATTGGTGCATGTCTAAGTCTTGGTCTGATTAGTGTTTTGTATAGGTGTAGCTGCATCTTTTTACTGCTGGGGTAAAACCTCTTCAGTATGTTGTTCATTCGTTTGGCTTTGGCTTGTGTGGTGTTTTGGTGTGTGTGAAAGTGTAAGTACTTGTCAAATGTTGCTCCTAGTATTTTTGTTGTGAGCTTGTATATAAGTCTTATAGGGGCTGGGTAATGTTGGTTGGGTATGTGATCAAGTATCGGGATGTTTTGCATGCGGTGGTCTTGCACTCCATATAGTGTTATCTGTGTCTTCCGAGGATTAGTGGTTATGAGCCACGTATCCTCGTACTCTGTCTTTTCGTTTAGTATTATTTGTGCGCGGCGCACAAGTGTGTCAGGGCGCACGCTGGTGACGAGAATGGTCACCTCGTCTGCGCACGACAGTGTGTGTGTGTGTGTGTGTGTGTGTGCAATTTACTTCAGGGCGTGGAGTGTCATTTGTATAAATTATGAAAAATGTGGGTGCCAGCACGCTGCCCTGTGGTACCCCAGCGCGTGGGGTGAATGAGCGTGATAGTGTGTTGTTGTAACGTATGTAACATTCCCTATTCGCGAGGTAGTGCAATATGAGCCTTCTGGTACCAGGAGGCAGCTCCGTGTTGTTGGCTAGTTTCCAACTAATCCCCGCCTGCCACACTTTGTCGAATGTCTTCTCGACATCCTTGCTGATAGTGAGTATTTTTTTTCGTGATTGTCGTGCTTTTTGTATGATGTCGTGAACGATAGTGATCACCAGGCAGTGGTCATGCAGGCTGCGAGTTCAACCTCTCTCAGACAAATGCAGAGAGTGCAGAAAAAAGCAGCCCTGCTTATAGCTGGAGCACAAAGGATGGACCATATTCAATAAACATATGCACGCAAAAGCAGGTCTGAATCCACTGAATATGGACTCCAAAGGCTAGGGCGTAAGACCTGGGACAAGATTGAAGAAGAGATACTCCCGAACTTGAACCTCGACCAAGACATTCCGAGAGCAGTTAGGGGACACGCCACTACGCAAGCCCTATTCCCGAGTGGAAGAAACTGCTCCTGAGAAAACCAAATTGGAATATATACATAAACAAGAATAACACAACAATCTAATTGTAATAAAAATAAAAGAAAAAGAGGCGAAGTGCCCACAACTAAAACAAACTAAACAAAAATGAAATGATAACCTAAACACCGGCAAAATAAGGATTATAAATTGCTATATAAAAAACAAAGAAAATAATATATAGCAAACAAAAAACTTGAATGGCTTGAATGCCACGGTGGAGGAAAGATAAAATTTTTATTTATTTAACTAAAAAAAAGTATATATATGTGTATATCTGTGAGAAGTAGATATATAATATAGATATGTACAAAAAAAGGGAAGGAAAGAAAAAAAAACTAACCAAAAATAACAAATGGCAGGAAGAGAAGACAAAATACAAGAAAAAACCTGAGAGATGCCCTCTATGTCAACTTCTTTTTATCTTTATATACCTACCACACATTTTCTTTCCTATTGCATCAATTTCAATTTCAATTTTCTTTCAGTAGATTTACTCAGTCTGTAGGCTTGCTCTCTCGCTGCGAACTGGTAAAGTCTATCACAGGAAAAGGAGGAAAAGTTTTAGGCAGAACCTAAAGAAAACGCCTCCTAAAGAAAACTTCTAAGAAGAAATATATGCGCTCCTGGGGCTGATTGGAGATTCCTTCTGTTCCTCTTGAGCGAAGTAGCCCCCCACCCCGGAAGGGGTTGCTTTTCCTTATTCTAAATTCTTGACTCTGTTTTTTTCATACTTTTTACCTCAAACTTACTTTTCATTAACACTGCATAACTTGGTCACAGGCAAGGTCTGAGTTGCAGTTGGTAGTAAGGTATAGTGAACCCCTGCAGGAGACCCTCTTAGGGGGCCAGAAAAGGGGGGCCGATTCTCGGTAACGAGCCAGACTGTGGACCGCTGTTATGGCTAGGCCCAAATAGGTAGGGTTAACCAAGGAGAGTGCGAAAATTGGAAGGTAGGCGGGATAGAACTAGAACAGATAGAGGGGCTTCTCCCACTTGTGGAGACTGGTTAAGACTCCAGAGATTAAGATAGAGAGAAGAACCCCTCTCTTCGGAGAGGGGACGACTCCCAGGAAGATGGAACCACCGGAATTCAAAAGGCTTCCCATGAAACTCATACCCAATGGAAAGAAAAGATCACCGCAAGAAGTAGTGTAATGTATATTTATAGATCTGGAGACCACCACTAATCAAATACATTGAGACACCATCTGGATTCACAGTTATTTGCATTGAAAATAAAGACGCAGAGAAGCTACTTTCATCTGCTGGGAGCATTACGTTAAGGAAGTTGAACTTGGAAGCTAGAGTACCACCAGAAATCACGGCTAACAGAAGTGTCATCTACCAAAAAATCAGGTCCTGGGTAGGAAAGCACTCATGCCAAGAAATAAGAGGAAGAACTTCAAGAGAGACAAAAATGGCTCAAAATAGCAGAGGTGGTCAAATTAAAAGATCACACCTACGTTTTCAAGGTCATTTGTGAATGTACTGAAATGGGCTTCAAGGATCATAGAACAGGGACTTCTCAATTTCAACATGAGAATCCCATCCGCCCACATACAAAGAGACGTCTTCACAAGCATACATATATGCTTTAGATGTTATGCGTTGAAAGAACATACGACGCAAAATTGGCCACCCAAAGACCTAATCATCTGTTCTGAATGTTGACTGAAAACCATTCTTGGCGTTACTGCAACAACACAGTTAAAAGATGCATTAACTGCCAAGGGGGACAGACAACTATGGCTATGATCTGTCACCCCAAAAGAGAAATAATAGTAACATAAATATAAACTCATACGCATCAGTGGCAAAAGGTGACAAAGATAGAGCGGCTACACAGATAAATTTAGATGGTACTTTCAACGTAAAAATATTTACTTGTATATTACATGCCCACGTGATGAACATAGCTAACCCGGCTAGTTATGCAAACACAGTCAACAGGATGTTACAGGAATAATGGCTCCAGCAGTTGAAATTTCCCAAAGAAGTCGACTCTTCGGCCATTTTCAGAATCAAAGTCACAGAAAAGACAAAACATGAGTAATTCGAAGAGGCGAAAGGAAATTAACAGGCAGTAGAATCCGAAGAGGACACAAACAGCGATGACTCAGAGACTGAAAATTCCTCCGACGACACAGAGCAAGAGTGCACACGGGTTACTCGCAGGAAAGCCCTTAGAACTGACAAATCTATATCCACAAGTAAAAGGGGTCCATCACCCAGTCAGCAGAGGGGAAACTCAAGAGAAACGAATGAAGAACCAGAAAAACAGGAACAAACACCGATAACTTAACAGATAGGACAAACTAAACGGAAAACGATTAAACGAACGGAAATGGACAATTGGATTATAGATATTAAGAAATTAAAAACAGTACAAATTAAAACATGCGGATGGAAAGACAAAGAAATTATGTACGGGAACTATTTCAGAAAGGTTGACCCGGATGTTATACTAATATCAGAACATGGAAGAAACACAGAAAACGAGAAATTAAAGATATGGAACTACAATGTTATTAACACAAATCCCTCAGAAGAAACACACGACGGAGCGGCAATAGCTGTCAAGCAAGGATTGCAGTACAAAACAATACAAGGATTGGAGGATGCTTATTTATCGATATAAATTAAAATGGAATTAAGCAACATCATTGTCGCAACTGGATACCAGCCACCCAGGCGCCCCGAATTACCGGTACAAAACTTTACTAAACTCTTCAACTATAGGATACCGGTCATTTTGATGTGCGCTTTAAACGCCCATTGCGGGGCTTCTGAGTACAGAAATACAAACAGAGTCAGAAGACAACTTAACACGCTTATCAATAGACGTATAGTGCAAAGACTGGGACCCAATTTCCCTACATATTTACGAAGAGAACACGCAATAAAACCGGAAATCTGCCTGCCTAACTTCACTCTGCCCTTTAACTATTTTATGGAACCAGTGGATGTTCCTTACAGTGACCACACTGCGACTCTAATGTATATAAACAAGAATCCTATACAAATCCATTCAAAGAAATGGAAGGCGTACCATAGAGCAGATTGAGATAAGTACAAAGAATTACTTTAGACGTACGTGACCAGCCAGCTCGGTGAAGCCACTCTAGAGGGAATCGACGCAAGGGTGGTAGGATCAAAGAAGAAATTAAAAGAGCAGAGAAGGGGGACGTTCCCATAATTCGTTCCAAACCATTAAACAATTTAGGTGGACACCAGAAATGATGGCTTTGAGCGAGGAGATTGGCCGGGCGGCAGAGCATATAAGAAGATTCGGATCATCAAGGGAAGCATACAACACACTAAGGAGACAGAAAAGAGAACTAATAGCACTAATTTATGAAAAACAGAAAGAGAAAGGGGATCAGCTCTTCGAGAAAATAGATGTGGAAACATCACCAAGGCAATTTTGGAAACATACCAATAGATTAAAGACTCGGAAAACAAGGGATCAAATGAAAATTAAGGATGCAGGGAAAAACATTTTAGAAGATGAGGAAGAAATAAAGGCATTATTTAGAGATCACTGGAGAAATGTATTCAAAATTAGCGGAGAAGAGAATGAGAATTATGACAGTGATTTCGAAGATCAGATCGTGGACGAACTCAATGGAGAGATCGAAAGGACATACTCCTTCCACTTTGTCGAGGAAAGGAGAAACAACAACGATGGAATAGACGCAATCATTACATCTGAGGAATTATCAGAAACCATAAAGAACTTCGGACAAAGAGCCCCAGGCAGATCGGGACTCAGATTAAATTGCATCAAAGCACCCTCGAACATACTGGAGGGAGTGAGAAACGTCTTCAATGCGTGTTGAACACAGGATATTTTCCTGATAAACTGAAAGTAGCAAAGATGTTATTCATATCCCAGGCGGGATAACCCCAGATCAAGTGGTTAACTACCGCCCCGTATCGCTGCTAGATTTCATCGGTAAGTTATTAGGAAAAAAAAATAACATACTGTCCAAATTCCTCGATTATAATGGCTAAAGAAACAGCTGCCAATTTGGTTTCAGGAAAAACAGAAGCACGGAGATGGCCCTTGGAGTCATCCTTGAAAAGATAGCAAAAACAAAGAGAGAAAAATTGAGCGTAGAGGTGTATACAACTCAAGATACTCAGATTAGGAATGAATAACAAGATCGAAAGGATTTTATTCGATTATGTAATGGAGAGACATGCTTATTTGGAAATAGGACGACATCAGGGTGAAATATTCGAGCTTGTTGCGAGTTTGCCCCAAGGTGGATGTCTAAGTCCGTCTCTCTATTCAATCTACACAGCAGATATACCACCACCAAGAAATGAAGGCTGCTTGAACATCCAATTTGCCGACGACGAAACTTAAATCATAGTTTGCCCCTACAGGAACGGCCCAATGCAAGCTAGGATGACTACAGAAGAGATAAGAACCATTAGTCGATACGAAAAAAAATGGAAAATTAAAACTAACAGGGATAAATTTAAATGGTACCTGTGTACAGGAGGAGCATCTCAGATGTATATGTAGAAGGACAGCGCTACAGATATGACAAAGAATGTAAGGTGCTCGGACTAACCATTACGAAATCAGATTATAAAAACACGTAACTGAGAGGGTAAATCGAGGGAAGAGCGGCCTGGAATTACTGTACAAGTTAGTTAACCTAAGCATGAAAAACAAGAAGAAAATTTATCAAGCCATAGTAAAGTCCGTGATTATTTCTCCAACCATCGCGATGTACACGATCTCGAGAAGTAACCTATTAAGATTCCAAAAAGTCCTAAACAAAGCTATCTACTTAATAATAAACACCAGAAGAAGACAAAGAAGAAGACTACGTGACCTGCATAGGAAGGCAAGGATAAAGCCACTTAACAGAATAATTGCAAAAAGAGCAAAGAAAGTCTTAGAAAAGACACAGAATGAAGTAGGAGTTGAATTAACCAACCAAAAGTCCCCAGAGAAAAGGATGGAGATCATACAGATTATTCCCAAGTTTTCCAAGGATAGAAGAGGAAGGAGGAGAAAACGAAGAAGAAATCTACACAAAGAGAAAGAGATTAATACTCGACGACGGCTAAGAGTAATTAATTAACCGAAGCAAACCAGAGAATAACATATAGTCAATTATAAATAGAATAGGAATACGAAAGAATAGATAGAGAGATAGAAACCTACACCAGTTTTAGTAAGAATATTCACTAATAACGGTTTGAACGCCTCACAAATACCAATGCTACCTTCTAACTTTATCACGCTAGCTATACTATCTAAAATGGACAGAGATAAGCTTAACCTCCAGGCAATTAGCATCTCTGCAAACCTCTTACTTCCTTCAGCTTTCAGCATCTATTCATTTTTTTACTATCACATTCGCACACGGGACTCACAGTGATACGTGAGACAGGGGTCACGATAAACTGCAAAGTTATAGTTAGAGACAAGCGACACATCGTGGTTCGGATTCCACGTTAAGCTGTAGGTCCCATGACTAACTAAGTCCACTTTTGTCTCCTACTATTTTCTTCGCTGTCCTATCCTAAAACCTTCTTCTTCCTCTCCCTCTCATTCCTAACAACCGTACTCACAGTCCTTGGAGCCTACTTTGGCTCTAGACAGTGTGAATATGGGGGTCTATAAATGAGTACCGTGCTCCCCCCTCCCTCCTTAGCTGCTCCGTGAGCACCAAGGGGGGCGGGTGGAGGGTCGGAAGAGCTGTTCTTTGTCTTCTACCTCTCTTTTCATTTCATTTCATTTCTTTCAGTATACCAGAGTCTGACTCCACCATACTTCATCGGTAAAGGAGGAAATAATACATAAAGACGCTCCGAAGATGATCGAATAGATCGAGAGCTTAGCAATTTAAGTTTGGTTTTTATCAAACGCATTTATTAGAAAGAGAGATGAATATAGGACAAGCGATCTACAATCTACAAGATGGACTAAAAAAGACAGGAAGAGGAATAGAAAGTTGCCAAAAGAAATTGATCAAGGCGAAATATACCATGGTCTTTAACAAAATTGCATTCAGGAAAGATTGATATATATATATATATATATATATATATATATATATATATATATATATATATATATATATATATATATATATATAGTTACTGAAATAATCGATAACTTGGGATTAAATTTGACTTTCCATATAGTTATCCTCAGTTCACGTAAAATGTCATAATTGATTATTAATTGTTGTAGGAGAATTCCTTGAATGATATTTAGATGTCTTTTTCCATATAGCATAAAAACAATGGTGATTGATTTAACGTATTTACTTTCAAAATTTCTTTCATCTGAAAAATAGATAAGGAATACTTTGAAGCGGAGGAACCTAAGGTTTTTTTGTTGTTTTTTTCATTTTTAGTAAATACGAGGGGCGGTCAATAAGTTTTGCGAATCGGTAGGTAAAAACAGAGGAAGGGAGATGGCTGTTTGTGGGGGTGTTAGGAAAGGTTATGACAAGTCAGGACCTGCAGCCGCACGCTCCTGCCTCGTCTATTTAAGAAGCAGTAGCTGATCGCAATCGTCAGTCACAAATTTTTGAACAATGGAGAAGGTTGAGCACCGCGAACTGATCAAATTTTGACCAAGGAAGGCAAGAATGCAAAAGAGATCCATGAACGCATGGTTGTAGTGTACACCAACACCGCCCCTTCCTAAGCAACCAATGGTCGCTGGAATAGGGAGTTCCGCCATGGTCGTGAGTCCATTGAAGATGACCCCCGTCCAGTATGCCCGTCAGACGTGACCAACGACGACAATGTGGCCCGTGTGGAGAGGATAATCCTCGAAAATCGACGGGTGAAGGTCTAAGAAATCGACCGAGACCTGGGAATATCACATGGAAGTGTTATCAACATCATCCACGACAATTTGGCCATAACTAAGGTCTCTGCCCGTTGGGTCCCTAGAAACCTCACGCCCCATGATCGATTTCAACGCCGTCAAAGTCCACAAGGCCAGAGTTGCACAAGCTGCCCTGCGCGAGTGCGGATTCGAGGAGCTCAACCATCCCCTCTACAGTACAGATCTGGCCCCTAGTGACTACTTTTTATTCCGCCAGCTCAAGGCTGCACTGCGTGGACGCCGGTTTGGAGACGATGAACATGTCCAGCTCGCCGTCCAGGAGTGGATTGAACAGCAGTCGGGAGATTTCTGGTTGTCGGGAATTCGAAGCCTCAGGGACAAGTGGCACAAGTGCATTAAAGTCGACCGTAATTGTATTGAAAAAATAATAAAACACCTTACCTCATATCTCGTTTCCTTATATCCAAATTGCAAAACTTATTGACCGCCCCTCGTATGTCGTTTGATTCGATTCTTGAAATGAAGTTAATTTGAATTATTTTCGGTTAGTTCAAATCTCAAAAAATACACTCACCGTGTTTTTATTTTGGTGATATTTTAGAATATTCTAAGCATTTTCAGGGGCAGAAGATTAGTCTAATAATTTAAAGAAGTTTTAAATGATTGCGAAAATATATTTACAAATTACCTGTTCTGGAAAACAATGGCTGTTAGTGAACTTCTAAACTAAAAGTATTATTTTTATTTATTATCGTTATGGTTGATATCCATAAAATAAAATACTTTTCTTATTAAATATAATACTAAAACAAATTTCAGATACATTAGTTTGGGATAAATGCATAATTAATTTAAAATATAAATTTCATTAATCCAGAATGTTTTGAAATTGGGGGAAACAGGAGAATCTACGATATTTTAATATTCTCGCGTTATACAACAAATTTAAATTCATAACATTAATGTATTTCATTATTTCGGATCTATATTTTATGTATGGCTTGGTGACTTAGAACATAGAGTTGGTCCCCATGTCATAGCAAAAATTAAAAATACGCCAAATTATTTTTTCTAGTGCCAAAAATAGAAGGAGGCGGTAGTTAGAAGAATTTAGTTTTACCAACACGTATGGTCAATTCACCTAGTTTTGCTAGGAACTAAAATATTTTCAAAAATATGATGAGTAGGTTTGGTAAATGAAATTTTCATGGTACATATTCATGCATTTAATATATTTTATGGAAATTTCGTATGATACAATCGTATATTTAAGAAATAATAATAAATAAACTAACAAAATAAAGTATTGATACATGCAAAATAAGCGAACATCTTTTTTCAGAAACATTCTAGAAGTTTCTTAAAATCATATGGAAACATTTTACTCAGTTGTTATGAACTGTACAACCACCATTGTTTTCATACGCATTCTGCAGAGATGTTACCACACGTGAAAGTGACTCCTGAGCTCCGGCAGAGAATTATTAGCTTGAAGTCTTCGGGCAGGAATCTTTCTGCGATTTAAAGAGAAGCATGAAGGTCTATGACTGTGAATAAATTAGGAATTGATGTAAGTGGGTAGGTGTGTGTAGGGGACAAAGAAAGGGTGTTGGGCCAGGTAGCTGAAAATAGACAAGTGGTGAAAAGAGAAAGAAGTGTGGTAGGGTGGAAAGAGATGCTAAGTGCCTGGTGATCAGGACTATCGCTTTTAAATATTTTCTCGTTATGTGTTTCCTTTGCTGTCTTTGAGATCGTTTATATTATTATAGCATTCAAGCCATTTGTCTTCTATAAAATTAATGTTCTTGGATAATTTATACGCATTTGCTGTTGTACAAATAAATTATTTAATTACTTTACTATTATGCTTAGTGTCTTTGTTTTTGTGTATATCTTGTAGTGAGTGTAAATCGTGTCTTCTATTTTATTTTTGTCTTGTTCGTTGTAGTTGGGTTTTCATCGGTGAATTTGCTGTCGATATTCAGTAAGTTCTTGTAGAAATTAGTGATGTTTCGTAATTAGGTTTTCTTTTCTTGATCGGTTGTATTGGTCAATGGTTTGGGGCAAAAACTGTCTTATTTTCATGCGTAGAACGGCACTTCTGCTCCGCCAGCTAAAAGCCCAGCGGAGGTCGAAAATTTGGCGCGCCTTATACCTCTTCTGTTCTATTTAATCATCTGGGATGATATCATTGTTCAATTCTCGATTAACCAGCTCCTGCATATTCCTTGTCCATTCTTCTATGACAACGTTAATGGGACTTAACCCCGCCTCCCGGTACATCTCTTCCTGGTGTCTTCTTTCTCGCCTGAGTGTAACAGTAATTAGGTACACATACATTTGTTCTGCACCGCTTTTAGTTTCCTCTTTTGTCTCTTTGAGGCACACGGGAGGAAGGAAGCGGGGTATATCAGCGTCGATCTTAGAATTGCATTGTAGATCTTTTTCTTATTGCTTTCACGGAGATTTCTGAACATGTATAGAGTTCTGACTGCAGCTCCGGCCTTGGTGATTCTTTTTGCGAGGTGCTTCCTGTACTCGGTTGAAGTAATCTTCATTCCGAGTACATTGCACTCCGTGGTGTAGGGAGAGCGTTTACCCCCTACCCTGACATCGTATAGTAGTCTCCTGCCTATGGGGACTACTTTGAACTTTTCTAGGTTCGTGCGTATTTTCCACCGGGCCTCGTAGGTGTTAAGGTTCTCAATTTCTGCTGCTGTCTTACGAGCTTACCAAGGTGCATTCCTCCATGGACAAGAAATTATCTGGGTAAAATCGTCGGCGAATTGAATGTTGAGGCAAGTTGTACTCACAGGGGTCTTGGACATCAGGGGTGCAAATCAAGAAAAGAGTGGGAGACAGGCACCCCTCCCCCTCCTTTGGGAGGCCCGCAGTGAGCGGAAAATCCGGTCTTTCCGTGCACCCTAAACTGATATACGCCGCTCTATTCATGACATAGTCACAGAGAGTTCTTCCTAAGTTTTCACTTAGGCCCAGTCGTAAAATCTTGTACTGCATTCTCCATTGTCACACTTTATCAAATGCCTTTGATACATTTCGACAAACAATGTTCACGTAACTTCTTTACCGTTTTGCTTGGGCTAGTTTTTCCATGATGACATTAATCGCCATCTCCGTACTTCGCTTCCTCCTAAACCCAAATGATGTGGGTTAAAGAGGAAGTTCTCCTCCAGGTGAGACACAAGTCTTCGGTTGAGGATCTTCTCCAAGAGCTTCCCGCCAAATTCTAGAAGTAAAATTGGCCGGTAGCTCTCTTTCAACATTGGGTCCTTTCCGTGCTTGGGTTATAAAATCATCTTGGCCGTTTTATAAGTATCTGGAAAGTATCCCGTGTTCAGACAAGCATTAAATATCCTTCTCATCCCTTAAATGACATTGGCTGGTGCCTTTTCAAAGTTTAACTTTGTAAGCCCTGATTGTCCTGGGTTTTTTTGACAGAATGAGCGGAGCGCGCCGAATAGTTCTTCTTCGGTAATCTCGGCGTATCCGTCGCGCTGTCTATCTACCTGTTGGTGGGGGTGCGTCTTGTGTATGTGGTCGTTAAGCTCGTCTATGATGTTGCTTTCAAACTCGAGGTCATAGTCTTCGTTTTCCTCTACAGGTATACTTAAGATTTTTTCCCAATAACTTCGGAATAGCTTTCCAATTCTTCCTTCTTCTGTTTCGATGTTTCGGTCTTCTTTTAATAGTTCGATTTTCTTCTTCCCAGTCGATGACGATGTCTCAACGACCAAGGAATTTTGGCAGGTGCAGCCATTTGAATTCAATCTCCTTGACTAAATTGTGTGAGTGCATGTCAAGGCAAAGGCAGGCAAGGTCCGCCACAGTAACGGTAACCAGCTGAAATCCTCTCTCAACTGGGTGTGGGCCAACATGAGGAAGGACTTCTTCCTGAACATATGCAGGGATTTCCGGTCTCGCCTGGACTGCGTGTTTGCTGCTGAGGGCGGCCACATTGATAAATATTACAAGTTACACACCTATTTATAGGGTAGAACAATAGAAACGTGTCTAACTGCATCAAATGTATCGAGTGTACGAGTGTGATGGGACATTTGCAATAACCCGTATATATATATATATATATATATATATATATATATATATATATATATATATATATATATATATATATATATATATATTCAAAGTAATTGAACTTAGACAACTGAATTTTAAATAAATTCACTATGAAGTTGATCACTCGTATGAGTCCAGACACCATGGTTTGTGAGCCCTTTATTCACGTGACAACGTTTCGAGCCCCATTTGCTCACCTTTAGCTCCTAAATTTTAAAAATTTATAATTTATATTTATTATAATTTAAATTTATATTATATTTTTCTTCATATTATTTTATGAATTTTTATGATATATATATATATTTTTTTTTTTTGGGGGGGGGGTATTTTGGGCCATGTTATTTAGTTGTGGTCCATTCCAAGCTTATTTAACACAAACTTCCTATAGTTTTTGAGTGGCAGAATAAACAATTTATTAGGTTTTCTCCTTCCCTTAACTACCACTACATTTTACGATCCATTAGGTTCAACCTATACTAACACAATGGCTACCACTGCTACCTGTACTCGCACAACTAATATTACTACCAAGGTTGTAAATTTAGCACCTCTGGCTTCTCCATACCGAATACCCTTCTGGCTACTAATCATCTTCTAACATGCATTAATCTTAGTCAATTCATGTCTCTTCCTAACAGCGTACTTCCCCTTAATGGAACCATTATTCGCAAATTCACTAAACCTAACGTACAACCTTGGATCGAATCCCTTGGCCACATTTTCTTAGGGAAAACATCATAGACGATGACATAAAAATAAATGAGGCTCCTATATTTATAGAGCCTAAGTTCAAAATGCTCTCGATACAGTCACATATCCAGCAGAAATAGTAAAAGCTAATAAATGAACAGAATTTAAAGCCCATTTGTCAGAAAGGTCTGAAGAAACCATACACAGTCAACCACTCACAATGTGTCTGATTTCTTCCATACTCGTTAGGAAAGTATTAGAATGTATAGCTTTAAGTTTTTATTATGGCTCCAAAGAAAGGCAGAGCTACACAAATAAACTTCATACAACAAAAGCCAGCATGTACTTTCTCAACTCCTACCTTTTCATACAGACTCCTTATAAATACTCCATCAAAAATTAAACGTAATTAAAACAACACATCATCACAAACGTATTCCTACCATTATATACCGAACTTCAATCAAAACAAGCAACAGAAACAATACACTTATTACTTTAACTGTAATAGACAAGGCCAATATCTTCCATAGTGTCGTTATCCAACTTATTGCTTATGGTGTCGTAAGGACAGCCACTCACAAGATGATAGTCCTCATAGTAAGAACAGAAAATAACCCTTTCTATAAAGCTTATTTAGAAAATAAATGCTCGCGTGATAATCCAACCACAAACCATAGTCCTACTCGGACACTCATACAACCCGGAAATGCACCACGTAATACCTTATCGACCCCCTGACCGATACCTACGATACCATATCGATGGTGCACCATCTCTTTTGATATACTCGAATAATAACAGTAACAAACCACATGAAACCATAAGAGAACATTACATCAAAGGACATCATTACTATGAACCAGTCATTGAAAATACTACGCTTTTCTAGGATAATTCCCGAATCCTTTGGATCCCGACCCTTATTCTACCCAAGCTTTCAACCAGAGTTAGATAAATTAACTGTTAGAATAATAGGTAAAAAAAAGATGCTTACTTAGATTAAATAATTATAATTAAGTCTAAGGAAGCTGGAATCAGTTGAGCGCTTACAAAGCCATGCTAATTATAAGTATAATCAGAGGCGGATTAAGGGAGCCTTGAGCCACCCACCAAGAAGGGGCCGCCCATAAAAAATAAATTTTTCATGAAAAATTAAATAATTGTACCTGAATTTCTGTGTGTAAATAAATTTGGTAAGAACAACTTTTGTTCATTTCATTTCGTGTGTATGCATTACATATTATAGCATTGGAAGAATAGTCCCCGTTTAGTATTTCCGAAGTAAAAGTGTCCTATTTATATATTAGGATTTAGGTTTCTAGTCTGTGGTGTATGCAATAGGGCCCCTGTTGACCCCGCCCTCCTGAAACAATCTTGGATCCGCCACTGCACAACAGCTAACAATGGGCTCCCCACCAAAATGGGCCCTGGGCCACCCACATCCTAGATACGGCCCTGAGTATAATATAGTACAGCGTACAGTAAAGTTAAATACTGTCACACGAGCTAATATTCGTACACATGAGGAAAGAGAACTTGGTTTTTAATCCAATAATTCCTATTACCCTGCTCGCTAGAGCTCTTGCTAGCCGAGTGGATACGCCGTTGGTTTGCCAATGTCGCGCTACCGGGTTCGATCCCGGAATGAACCCACACAAACGTCAGCGCACGTAGAGATATGGTTGCCACTTGGTGGACGCGCTGTACTGGGCTTGGTAGATCTTATATTTCTCATCACACACATAGCCAATTACAACACTGCATTCTTTCCTCTCCCTTCTTCGCAGCACAACACACACACACTCAGTCCTAAGGAATCCTGTCGATCGGTATCTCTATCGACATACCTCTGACGTGGAATAGATTCATCTGCCACGGGGCGACGGAGGTTCCACCTTAACGTTGTTTGGTGTCAAAAATATAATACTTCCTGGTACCTCTCTCCAAAGAGGACCGGCCCCTGGTGCCCTCGGCTCAACAGCGATGGTCATACTGACATTTATGTTTATTTCATTATCTGGTCGGGGATCCACCTAGATAAAGCAGTTAGATAACCACTACTACTACCTTATAGCTGTTGCATTGTTGATACAGAAACGCAGTTCCACACAGAATATTTTACTCGATAACGATTTTTTTGTAAAGAATGAATGGGAAATTTTCTCCGCACGAAACCTAGGTCGGTATCATCACAATGTACACGCCCCCAGCTCCCTTGAATGTCCTAGTAAGGTATATCCGCAATTTGCGCTCTAAACCAGCCTCGAAAGATAATGATTCTAACAATTATGAATTTATCCACAATTCTCGCTCTAATAATGATGATTAACTAATAGGATATGACTCTAATTCTCATTCCGAAATAAATCTATTCCTAATAAATATATTTTTACGTTTATCATATAGATGAAATAGTTCTAGGACCCATGGATAAAGTAGTCTTGTCATAACTGATAAAATGTGTATAAATAGAAATATCCTTTTAACTCAGTCATTACCAACCGCCAATAATTCTGAAATCCCAAATATTTGCCTAAATAAGGGCATAAGACCTGTGTGGGAACATGAAACTCAATACGCCGTTATCACACAGAATTTCTCTGGTCAAGACAGACTAGCGCATCTGTGTTTAATATGGGGGGCTTTATCACCGTCTTCCCCCCAGTTTGATAGCGCTGTCCCACTCCCAGGTGGCAGCCGTGTCCATCTTCTCCCTCTTGGGGTAGAAAGGTATCTCTCTTATTTCTCGTTCGCCTCGTCGATGCCCAAAATCATCAAGGTTCATGTTTGCTTAAGCCGCGTCCGATATCGCTTGAGAATCTCGCTTAATTCCCTTTCGCCTCGTCGATGCCCGAAATTATCAAGGTCTATGTTTGCTTAAGCCTCGTCCGATATCCCCTTGGGACACCTTTGCGCGCGCTGCCCTCTGTCGACCATGGCTGTGGCTCCTATTTAAGGTGATGTCTGCAAATCCTCAGCAGATAGAGAGAACCCGTGCTTCTTGCCGTCCAGACCCTAGTATCTGTCTCCCGTGACGTGGTCCCCTCGCCCTTGTGATCTCGTCAGCAGATCGTCTTCGTGTACCGCCCTGATCAGAGGAAGATTACGGAAACCCGTTTACGCCGCAGAAGATTGTCCTGGGTCTCTCTCGTCTCACTACATTGGTTTAGACTTCCTACCGTCCACAGATGAATCTCGATTTTGTGATTACTTCTCCCTGGGGCTGAGGTAATCTCAACCACCTTTGGAATCTCTCTGGACGCCTTGGAATCGAGACCCCATCGACGAAGACCTGGACATTGGTCTTCCACATCCACAATTCATCCTCCAGAGGTAACCAGGAGTCCTTTTCTCGTAATTCCCAGCTCTTCGTTCCCAGTCCTAAGAAGAATTTCCCATTTGGTGTAACGCCAATAGACTTGCTAAATCTTTCATTCAATCCAACTTATTGGATCACTTATATATTTTTCCGGACCTATTTTCCTTAATTTTTGGGTGTCATAATATTCTTTTGTCGTACTGATTATTATTTAGATTTTCATATTTATCTGTGCCGTTGTTCTTATTATTTGTATGAAAGTTTATATGTGTAGAGGTGTTTATTCCCTTTTAAAGAGCCAACCTAATAATATCGCACTCTAAGTAGGAGGTATTTATCTTTTCACAATTCAATTGTACACGAACGCAGCACCGATAGTGGCTGCCTGGTGTACAGTAGTGTGTACCTTTAGAGACCTTTTGGTCACACGCCTTCGTCCTTCGACAACCTGTTAACTTTCAAACAAATCAAAGTAAAGGTAAATATTTTTCAATAAATTTAGATTTAACCCATATCTTTATGAGAAATAGTCTCCGGATCTACCAGCTTAGATCCTTCAGAACTAGTTTAGAAATACAGCTAGTGCCTCCATGATTCCCTTCGGGGTCTCCTAACTTAACAAAACCTCGCCTAAATTAGGGCTTAAGACCTGATACCCCTAGCTTTATTATAAATAGGATCTCTGGATCTATCAGCTTAGATTCTTGAGTACTAAAGCAGAAATAAAGCCAGTGTATACATAATTCCCTACGGGGGGCCTCCCAAACTCGAAAAAACATCTCATTTTAGAGGAGTTTCTTAATTTTCTTGTTAAAAACAAAGACGAAATCGCTCTTTTTGGAGATACTTTGTGATCCACTAATTTAGTCCCTATTGAAATTAATTTGGAACCAGATCCCATACCAATAGACATTCTTCCTATTGTATTCCTCATTCATGAATAGTGCATTAAGGATTAAAAGCTGCGTAGCCCAGATGGACTATCTCACAGCCAATTCCTCATTCATAGTTAGAAATCGCAGACGAACATGTTAAAATTATGCCCGAACAGGAAATCAATTAGCTCTCAGTCAGTCCTTGGTCAGCCCTTATGATATCTAAAAAAAACTGGTGGTACGCAACCATGTCTCTATTTCCGAAGAATGGACCAGATAACTTTCTCCATTGATTCCTTTTACCAAATTTAGGGGATACAGTTTATAACTTAGGCAAGGTTAAACTCTTTGGTAGCAAATGGAAGTTAGTCCAGAGTCACGTCCTTTGACAGCTTTCACCACCAAGCATCCCCACTATGTATGAGTTTTAGGTGCTTCCATTTTGAGTCAGAAACGGTTCAACCAACTTTTCTAGCCTAGTAAATATAGTATTCTATTAATTCCTAGGTGTAAAAAAAAGCCCTAGTCTACTTAGACGAGATCATTGTTTTCAGTCGAGATTTCTACAGTCATTTTCATAGTCTTGGTCGAGTATTTTCTAAATTACGAATTGCCAATATAAAACTAAAATTAGAAAAATATAACTTCTTACAAGAAGCATTAGTATACTTAGGTTATCTAATCACATCTTAAGACACTAAACCAGATCCAGAAATATTAGCCGTTATGGTTAAGTATCCTATTCCCAAACCAATCGATGAAGATATAACCTTCATTGATTTTGTAGGTTCCATGGCACTTTTATTTCAGAATTTTCAGCCATTGCTAGACCCATAACACAATCAGTTAAAAAAAAACACCCCGTTCAAATATATACATTAATATAAGCAATCATTTTAAACATTAATCGGAAAACTCACCTCTCAACCAATTTTACAGTATCCATATTATATTAAACCATTCATACTCTCTACAGATGGAGGCCAGCAAGCTTCTACGCAGGATACGCAACCTATTATCATTTGCTGTTTTAAGATATTTCTCACATGTTGCTGAATCAACTTTACTATTAAAAATCATTGTCCCCCTAAATAGCACAAACTACCAACAATTCCTTGGGTGTATCTAGACCATACCAGGGCCATAACTATATAGCTATGCGCTCATTATACCTTTATTTGATTTGACTACATTTGATGTCTACAAGCTACATCCGTTCCCAACTCCGTATAAAAATGACTTTATGAGGCACATACATTTTAAAACATCCGCATCATACATACCTATTTCTTTCCACGAATTAACACACTTACATTTTACTGCAATGGACATTCATCACTATAAATATTCCCATGCTATAATTTATGTAATTTGTCCTATCGTTCACCCTATAGAATTCTCCGTCAAAAACCCTTACCCTCGCTGCTCTATTTACCAATAAACCAGTACTTAGATGCTCATATTCTTTAATAAAAAAAAAACAACTAACCTACTAGGGGTGGTCAATAAGTTTTGCAATTCGAATATAAGGAAACGAGATATGGGGAAAAGTGTTTTATTATTTTTCAATATAACTACCCTCGACTTCAATGCACTTGCGCCACTTGTCCCTGAGGCTTCGAATTCCCGACAACCAGAAATCTCGCGACTGCTGTTCAATCCACTACTGGACGGCGAGCTGGACATCTTCATCGTCCCCAAAACGGCGTCCACGCAGTGCAGCCTTGAACTAGCGGAATAAATGTAGTCGCTAGGGGCCTGATCTGGACTGTAGGGGGGATGGTTGAGCTCCTTGAATCCGCAACCGCGCAGGGCAGCTTGTACAACTCTGGCCTTGTGGACTTTGACGACGTTGAAGTCGATCATGGGGCGTGAGGTTTCTAGGGACCCAACGGAGAGAGACCTTGGTCATGGCCAAATTGTCGTGGATGATGTTAATAACACTTCCATGTGATATTCCAAGTTCTCGCTTGATTTCTTCGACCTTCACCCGTCGATTTTCGAGGATCATCCTCTTCACACGGGCCACATTGTTCTCGTTGGTCACGTCTGACGGGCATCCTGGACGGGAGTCATCTTCAAGGGACTCACGACCATGGCAGAACTCCCTATTCCAGTGAGCAATGGTTGCATAGGAATGGGCGGTGTTGGTGTACACTGCAACCATGCGTTCATGGATCTCTTTTGCATTCTTGCCTTCCATGGTCAAAAATTTGATCACTGCGCGGTGCTCAACCTTCTCCATTGTTGAAAAATTTGTGACTGAGGATCTGCGATCAGCTACTGCTTCTTAAATAGACGAGGCATAACTTGTCCTAACACCCCCACAAACAGCCATCCTCTTCCTCTGTTTTGCCCTACCGATTCGCAAAACTTATTGACCGCCCCTCGTATGTAGCTTAGCTTAGGTAAGGATCTATGAATATCCCTATTAGGAACTAAAATTCCTTATGCTTGTCTTGGGGATCATTAAGTTTTCCATTTAAAATTACTTTTTCGGATTTCACAAGGTTGTTTAATATGTTTGGATTCTTTTGAAATTCATAACTTATATGAAATAACCTTGAATCAAACTCTTACGTTCCCCAATTTTTCCTCAAATCGATATAACCTTCCTTAATTTTTTAGCTCCCCAATTAACTATTATCTCACAAATTTATGCACCTTCTTGAAATGATTACTTAGACGACTATCAGAAGGACCGTTCTTTTCTAGTACAAATAATTAGTCATGTGACATATTACAGCATATTATAATTGTTCCCACCATTTTCATTACAACGCTGCGTTCTTAATCGATTGGTGGTTAGAAGGTCTCAGTCAACAGCTGACGGACAATAATTGGTCAACCAGGCAGCATCGTTCGATAAAAATGCGGTCATTTAATGAATAAATTATGTAAATTGCTTGAGTTAGGTTAAAATGAATACAAAAATATATATGTATGTATTATATTTAAAATTTTAAGTAACACGTATTTTGGCACATTTATTTTATATTAGCAAAGATTTTTGGGGGGTCATTTCTTTCGTTAACATAGGCTCTGATTTTATAATGATACTCGTATAACCATTACAGGCATACGGTATAGGGCCTACTTTTTAATGGACGGAACAGTGTTAGGGCTATAGTCACCCCCTAAATAAATACATATATGTATACTTATACCGCCTATTGCAAAAGTCCTGTTACACTCGTTACTATGCTCTCAACAAAGGACACAATGATAATTTTTATATTTAATGGAGGTTTTTATTGTTTAAGATGCAAATTTATGTTTATGTTTAAATTGTAATAATAATCAATGTTGTCCCCCTTGGCGGCGAGCACGCGCTCCAGGTGAGACCTGAAGGACGCGCACACGTTGCAGACGAAGTCCTTCTTCATGTTGGCTCACACGAGGACATAAGCTGTTCAACGTTGCTGTGGCAGACCTTGCAAGCCTTTCCCTCGATATGCACCCACACGCAGTACTCGAGGTTTTGAGGTAGCCCAACTGCTGTAGCCAAAATTCCTTCGACCAGAAGTTCCTGATCGACACCAACCACTCTTGTACGTTCTTGGCCGTGTGGGCCGGGTATCGTCCTGTTGAAAGACCTCGTCTGGAAACCTCACTCTAATCCTTCGGATACGAAAGAAGCCCCAGAATTTGTCGCGAAGATATTTGATAACTATCCAACAAGTCAATGAGGTTCTTAGCATGTCGCGGTCTATCATCAGACAGATAGTGGATGAGGACATCCGATTCTACTCAAACAAGATGATAAAGTGCCATATTTTATTGTAGACTTCGTAGTACAAGCGGAATAAACGTACTGTGAAGCTTGTGAACAAACTGAAGCATCACCTCAAGCCAGGCATGCTTAATGTCCATAAATGAAAGAGAATTATTAGTTTCGTGCTCCAGTGTAAATTTGATGTTATGATGCTGGGAGTTGATGTAGTTTTGAAACTGGGAGGCATGATTCTTATTTTTAAAGAGAACGAAGCAATCGTCAATGTATCTTTGATAGAGTATAGGTTTGAAGTGTTGTGGAGAATTGGACATCCATTCCTGTTCTAGCTTGCACAAAAATGCATTTGCAAACGATGGCCCATTGCCACCCCGTCCCTTTGTTCATAAAGTCTATTGTTAAATATAAATATTGTGTCTTCAACGTCTAATTTAATAAGCCTAGAAAAATCAGGTTTATTGAGACCAAGAATTACCCGGTCAGAAAACAAAACTTCCACTTCAGTATATAGAAAACCCACATCCACTCTGCTTGGCACTAATTATTTCTCGAGTTTACCAAACTGCTTCAAAATATCATCTGTAAGCTGCAGAATAAACCGTGCTTTCAGAATATGCTCTGACTGGAACAATTTTCATAATGAGATGTCTTATCTCAAACAATTTTGTAAATTTAACTTATTCCCAGCATCATTACCCGAAAAATTTATTAAAAGTTTCCTAAATAAAATACACGTGATTCCTCTCGTCAAATCTAATGTATCGAAACAGAAAAATATATCTCAAAATACTATACATAGGCTCGCTGACCAACAAACTCATCTTAGACTTACAACAATTATTAGCTAAATTTTATCCACAAATCAAATTCTACTGTATCCCAACTATCACTATCTCTCTTAAAACCTACTTTTCTTATAAGGAGAAGCTACCCTTACTACTCTAGTCCTCACTTGTTTACCAATTTATGTGTGCGAGTTGCCAAACTCGCTACGTAGGTAAAACTACGCTACAATTGAAGCTGAGGATTTGCAAACATAGGTGGGTTTCACACTACACAGACACACCTATTGCTAAACCAGAATTCTCTACAATAAGGAATCATTCGAATAACTGTACCTCCTTATTGTCCCCTTTAAATTTCAAAGTTTTGGGTTCTGCGGATAAATCCGTAGATCTCAACATTTTCGAATCTCTATTTATTCAAATGATTAATCCAGAATTAAATTCGAGTCACTCGTCCACACCACTTTACATCTATTAATTCAAATATCTTAATTTTAGTTTGTTTTATAATTTATTTTTACCTAAAATGTAATAAAAACTCACTCAATGACCCGATAATTATAATGTTCTATCAGTTCGTTAACCATATTTCAGTTATTTTAAACAACTACCATGTTTAGCTCAGTTGAAATTTCCCACATATTAAATCATTCGATTCCTGTCCTTCTCTCGAGGGGGGAAGTGTTCATTCATTTATTTTATTTTAATTTTTAATTTTCCTTGTTTTCTCAGTTTATTTTCTAATTTTTGAACTGTTTTTCTTTGTAAGTTCGCATTGACCTCTCTAGGTAATTTTTGCATTGGTTTATTGAAAGTTTTACTAAACTCTAATATTCATTATTATATTGTAGCATTATTTTCTCTTAAATTCCACTTATTATCAGTCATTAATACATATATATCTCTATGTATTCTAAGCTTGCTTGCTTGCTTTCATATTGTTTTACTCCATTATAGGCTGAAGATGAACATAGCTATTGTTCGAAACGTTCCAAATTATATATGTTCCGAATACTGGTTCTGGCTTTAACTACATACTAAAATCGAGGTTTCCAAAGAATGTTCCAATTTCTACATTTCTATATATATATATATATATATATATATATATATATGTGTGTGTGTGTGAGAGTGTTTGATTATAAAGTATCCAATTTTCCATTTAGGAAAATAGTTGTATCTGAGTTAAGGTTGCAGAAATGGCGTTATTACGTTCTATTTGAATTCTTGAATGCTGATAGACTAGGTGTTAATAGACAATAACAACTCAACTGGGCTATTCCTACGTGTCTGCTGCGCACATTGCCCTTTTTTAGGTTTCAGGAAGAACTGTTTCTTGCAGGAATCAGAGTCGAAAATGCGTTTTAGAGTATAATTATGGGAACGTACAAAATTTATTTCAAATTGCAAGCCTCGATTATCAATTGATTCGCCAATGTAGCTTTGTTTCTAATCACGATAACTATGCATTGTGAGAAGGCGGAAGCCACCTGAATGCCTTCACGTTTCGTAAATTTCACCGAAATGTGCTCATTATATTAAATGGTCATACAGTACATTTCCAACGTGTCCAAGAAAGTTCGTGCGATTTTTTTAACCTAAGTGAATAAATGAAAGTAAAGTTTAACTAATAGAATTTATTGTACAAAATAGTTCTTATTCGTTTTAAAGCTCTTTTCCGAACAAAAGAAAAGCTCATCTATGCCTCTAGAATAAAACTCCTTAGGCTTTGAAGCAAACACCTGTTGAGTGGCTCCTTATCAACTAATCTTTAATTGGGAATCTGATTGTCTAAAGATAAAAAAAGTTTTGAGCTGAAGGAGGCATGTCAATAGAGTATGGCAAATGAGGCAGTAGCTCCCGACCTCGAATATTCAGTGGACTCGCACTACACTACTGATGCAGTGTAGTCTTGCATTGTCTTGCAGAAATACACGTAGTTTGTAGTTGATCAGCAATGGATGTTCTAGGATAAGTTGACCTCGAAACCTTTGCAGTTCACAACATATACCCTATCTATTATTGTCTTTAGACAATAAGATTCGCAATGAAAGATGCTTTAATAGGACATACTCAAAGACAGCTTTCCATTGGGATTTGCTTGGGTTTATGCAAAAGGCCTAAAGTTATATCTGGCCGAAAAAGATCCCTAAAACGGATGGAAGCTATTTTTTAGATAAATTCTATTGTTTTAGCTGTTTTAATTTATCCACGGAGGGTGAAAACAACGCATGGAACTTTCTTGGACACCTGTTTCTTAAAATGTGTATTTATATTTAATATATATCATCCCAATTTGTTTTAATTTACTTAAAAATATATGCCATGTCTAATTTTTATTTTTATTAAATATTGTCCTTTAATATATATTAAATATCTATTTAAGTTAAATACTCTTTACAAGAGGCAATGGAAAAATAAAGAATAGAAAAATACATAAAAGGAAAGAGTATTAAGAACTATTAGACCTGCAAAAGATTGCGATTAAAAATCTTGCTATCGCTAAATGTTGTTGTAAGTTCAAATTTTACACATACAAGTTTTAATTAGAGCCTAAGAACTGAAGAAAATATATTCGAACTTCATTGTGAGGACAGTGGGGCACCCGAGGCTTTGGTAACCAACATTTAATGACAAAAAATAATTAAACGATTGAAATCTAACCAAATATAAGTTTGGTTTCCTCAGATTTACGATGTCTATTTATATTATGAATTAAGCAATTGGAATTTAATTTGATAAAACATAAGTTAAGTTAAAAGAGTTTGAAGAATTAAGTATCATTATTCTTTTCATAAAAAAATTAAACTTAACTTAACATGTTAGCTTTTATTTTGACAATTTTTTATGAATAAAATAATGATATTTAACTTAAAATTTAAATTTAAAATTACATAAATAAGACTTCAAAGTTCTTATTAGTTAGAATTATTTTATGAATAAATCAATTGAAAAAATCTAAAAAAGAGGAATTTTTTTTATTAAATTTACAAGCCGCTGTTCTCTTCCTTAACAGGAAGAGCTTGGTTACACAGGCCCCCCTGCGGGGGTGTGGCCTACAGCCTTATTTGCTAATCTTAACCGCCTTTTTTAATCCCCTTTATAGACTCTTTATTTTAACACCCTGAACACCCTTTTCTTCTTCTCGTTCTTCATCTTCTTCTTCATCTTCTTCATCATCATCATCTTCATCTTCATCATCATCATCTCCTTCTCGTTCTACTTCTTCTTCTTCTTATTCTTCTTCTTCTTCTTCTTCTTCTTCCCCTTAGTCGGATTTCGAAATTTGCGGACGACACGAAGCTGGGTAATCGTGCCTATGTAAGATCGGATGTCGATAAATTGCAGGGGGACCTAAACTCGATTGCCAATTGGGCGGACAAGTGGCAAATGGAATTTAATTTAAGCAAATGCAAGGTAATGCACTTGGGTTGCCATAATTTAAGAGTAGATTATACCATGAAAGGCCAAGTCCTCGACGCGGTTAAATTAGAAAAAGACTTGGGAGTATTAGTCTCAGACGATTTTAAATTCTCGAAGCAATGCGCGGATGCGTGTAAAAAAGCAAATCGCGTTTTGGGTTATATCGCGCGCAATTTCATCTTCAAATCTAAGGATGTAATTTTACCTTTATATAAATCCCTTGTGCGGCCACTTCTCGAATACGCTGTTCAATTTTGGGCTCCATATTTAATGAAAGATATTGCGCAATTAGAAAGAGTGCAGCGTAGGGCTACGAAATTAATTCCAGAGCTGAGGAATAGATCATACGAGGAAAGGCTCAGGGCTTTAGATTTGCCATCACTAGAAAGCAGAAGATTACGTGGCCAGCTAATAGAAGTATTTAAAATACTAAAGGGTTTCTCAAACGTGGACTTTCGCAATCTGTTCGAACTGGATCATAGGGGAAATACTCGTCAGCACGGGTTAAAATTAGTGAACAAGCGTTTTAACACTAGTATAGCCCAAAACTATTTTACATTTAAAGTTACTCAAAATTGGAATCGGCTGCCCACCCACGTAGTAGATAGCACTTCGGTTAATATGTTCAAAAATCGTCTCGACGTGCATTTGAATAGTTTAAATATAACGTAGTTGAGCACTGTGAATTTGGACGTCCTTGCAGAGAGAGAGAGTTTGGAGCGGAGGTTTAAGGATATGAAATTATGATGACTAAAAATGATGCCGGTGATTCTCTGCATGTGTAGCTTAGATGTCCCATTTCTTTTCCGCCTATCCTATAAGTAGTCTCTATCCCTAAATTAGTTTTTCACCACTAGCAGTCGAGTGGCTGCGGAAGATGAGAAGAAAAACTTTCTATCTCCCCCGACCCCTAGTTTGATTAGTTAAAATTGCACGATAATGTACACATGTAGATAAGTGTGTACAGTAGATAGTATTAAAAAAAAATAAAAAAAAATAGCATGTTAGAGATACACTCGTAGATAAGGGTGTATCGTAGTTTTTGATTTAGTGTAGCGGACTAGCCTCGAGCGGACCTTAGGGTCTTTGCTGGTCCTAGATTCTGTAGTTCTGTAGTTCTGTAGTTCTTCTTCTTCTTCTTATAGAGGAATTATTAGAAATAACTTTGATACCAAATTGAAATCTACTTCGGTGACAACCGAACTAAAAGAAAAAATCTTATTCAAACCTTCAAAAAATCTCGTTCTTAAAATATAGGGTTATGGATGACATAGAACTTTTTTATAAATAAAGATAAATGGAACATAACCTAATATAATATATGGAAGTTAGATTTCATTACTTGTAAAAACTTATAGTTATTTTATTAATAAAATGAAACAACCTAAATTTAAAAAATCATAAGTTAGGTTTCCTTAGTTTTATGAAGTAAAATTGTTTTATTAGGAAATTGAAACAAACTACCTTAACGTAATATAAGTGGTTTAATGAATTTCGCTATATTTTATTAGCAAAATAATTAAAATCTAACCTAACCTAACCTAAAGCAAAACAAGATAATTATTTTTATATGCGCTCAGGATGAAAAGTTCTAACTAAGAAAAATCTTTGTCCATTATTATTGTTATTATTATCATAATTATTATTACTAATATTATTATTATTATCATAATTATTATTATTAATAATCACAGCTAAAAACGAAAACCAACGAGGGCATCTGCTCCAGGAAGTTTGTAAGGAGAGATCCGTAAAAGAAGAGGAGGGGAGATAAACTAAGTGCGGAAGATACACAGCTCCGAGGAGTTCTGACCCGGAGGGCAACAAACCTATAACTGTCAGCTGCAGCATTGTTGCCCAGGTTACGCGGGACACCCCCTTGGAATCCTTGGGGATGGAAAAATGTTATGGGTGCCACTTTGATTACCTCGGCAGGGCCCGTATCTTTGTGGGAATAGATGGGGGAGAGTTGCGCTCCCTCGGATCATTGGTTCTTCAATTAGTTCCTTCTCTTGACAAAGCACGAATAATTATTACACATAAAATGCCGTGAATTACCGGCAGGAAAATAAAAATATAATACCAAGTGCTTTCCCCTTTACTTCCAAACAAAGCAGTGCAAAATAAAAGGAAAGCTCTCGGAATCTTATTTTCCTTTTCTGCGACTACAGCATTTGTGCTCAATACGAATATAGAGTTTAACCCTGGATCCGAACCCCAATTCGCTACACCACTCGCCAGCCACCATAAAGTCAACCTGATTTGGGTGCCCATCTGGCGAGTTACCAAACCCAATGTGCCTTAGCTTCACTCAACGGTGGAATTAGCGTTCATACTGGGTTGGATCGGAAACTGTGGGGGTGAAAGACTAGGTGAAAATTTTCGTACTTGTAGGAGAATTGCGTGGCCTTCCCTCCCATACCGTACCAAGTAGGCTCCTCTTATGACGACTAGGGGTTAATAACTACCGTTTTATTTCCACCCTCCTTACTTAAGCTGGAGGATAGCGTGCCCTCTAGGATCCAAAGAGGCTATATATCATTCCTACATTTTTACTTCCTCCAACTTCAACATTTCTTTACAGATTTCTCTTTATAAATTTCCTAGTTTATTGGTTTTCGATTCTTGGTTTTAAGTAATTAATTTCAAATATTTCCCCTTCACCTAACTACACCATTTTAAAGATTTTCAAAACCATTCTAGCGTGGATATCCTCTTTAATCTTGTCCATATAATAAATAAAATCCCTCCGTCCTTTCTCTCCATCCTGGCATTAAGGATCTATCATTTCATTATTAGGCTCGCAAGTGTATCATCCTCAGGGCCTATTTTCCTTCCCAATTCCAATTGATTCTCTTTTGGTCAAACGATTTTGGCGAGACAATCGAAAATCTCTAATACCGGCAACGAAGCCTAAGTCTTTTGACCTCTGTGAATCGACCAATTGGGCTTCTGATTTCAATCAGCCTCAAGCGTTTCTACGATATTTCCTCATTCAATTCTTAAAGATATTAAATAATAAGAGAAAATAGCGAGGATTTCAAAGGGAGAGAATCAGATAAATGATTTTTTTCAGGTTTTAAGTTTTTGATAAGAGTGATTCGGGTGATTTTGAGTGTCTCAAATTGACCAGTGAGTGGAATAACGTTTGAGTTTGCTTTAACTCGGCTGTAATTGACTTACGATCAGTCACCATTGTTTTATATCTTTATAATACCCTTTTTGTATGATAATGCAATGAGATAGTTATATAGATTGAAAAGGAGGCAGATAGACATTTAGATCGATAGCAGCCTATCTCAACGTACCCGTGGGCAGAATTTGCCCCTCCCTCACCCTAAAACTTCTAATCGTGGTCAACAGTTCGAAATTCCTCATACATTTACCACTGGAAATGGCACCGTTCTCAAGGAGCTTCCAGTGATCAGGACCCATAACTTGAGCTTATTTCTTATAGGTAGATAGATAGGTAGATAGGTAGGTAGAAATATAATTCTATTTGTACGGAACACTCTCGTTTTTGAGTAAAACAATGAGAATGTAAATTGTACCTCTTTATATGATGCAAGGATTATTCCATCAAGTTGGCTTTGTAATCTTTCAAATAGGGGGCAGTTCAATTAAGGATGGTCTGGAGAATAAGAAGGGTGGGAGAGTTTTTCCCATTGGAGGTTTAAATTTGTCCAGATGTGAATTTCTCTCTATAAAACCGTCTATTACCAACATAAAATGATTCGATTTTGTGTTCTGGGTGAGATAAAGCTTTATTTTACCATAAAAAGAGTGTTTAAATAGTAAAGATTCTCATAATTGATGTCAGCAGCATTTATATGGGTAACTGGAAGAAAATCACAATGGATCACAACGAAATCTCACCAAAAACTTAAACTTTCGCCCCCTTTGGTTTGCTTGCATGACTCCATTAGGCCATTTTTTTGCATTGCCTTAAATTAATCCTTAAAATTTGGGTATTTTAAAATATGTCAAGATTTGTCCAGTCTATTGATTCCAGCGATTACGTAGTGGATGGCTGATATTCACCGGTCAAAGGGATCAGGTCAGGAGAATCTTCAAGGAAATCTTTAGGGATTTGGAAAGAAAGGGGCGAAGCAAAGGGAAGTGAAAATTTATAGATGTTATATTTATTAAGGACGTAAGTGGGCACAACTCTCCTTTACTCGTCTTCATTACGAATTAAAAAGGAATTAGGACGTTAGCCCAAGTAAGACAAGATATTTGCCAGTGCGCCTCGGATTGAAAACATAGAAAGGATTTTCAGTTGTGTCAAGGAAGCGTTGACTCACTTCTAGCCACAAGATGGCACTTGACATCACTCTGAAGTGGTCACTCCACGACCATCTCCATTTGATGTTTCAAACTATGTATCTAGCGACAAATCTAGGGAAATAGGATCTATGCAAACATATAAAATTAAATAAAATAATAAGCAGTTCGATATAATTCCTTTGCAATTTTGACAAAATTGAAAACTAGTTGGGAGTGAATTTAAGTTCAAGAAAAAAATAAAAAAAATAAAAAAAATATATATATATATATATATATATATATATATATATATATATATATATATATATATATATATATATATATGCATATATCTCTCAAAGTAGCACGAGAGAATAATGGAAATGAATCCATTAAACCACATTGAAAGAGAAAACGGAATAATTTTTCCTTGCAGTAATATTTATATTACCTTTTTCGAAAAATCCGTGCAGGGAAGCGATTCGAACCAGGCACACTGAGGCAGCGAGCACCGCTTTGATCACAGTTAAAAGTATGCCCTTAGTACACTGAGAGAGAGAGAGAGGGGTGGGGTACGTAGGTACTGAAGCAGAAAGAAACCTAACATACCCAGTAGGAAACAGCGAGTGAGGGAATGTATTAACCTAAATATATGTGTATTTAAATTCGATTTCGACATAAAATATAGCTAGAATGACTGTTGTGTATCTGCCCTTAGCAAAAATGTACTAATGTAATGAGAAACAATTTAAAAAACTACATTATTTTAATAGTAGTGATATTCTTAACTCGAAATCACATTTTTTTCAAAATAAAGTTAATTAAATAGTGACCTAAAATCTTGTTTTAATTATAACTTAATTCAAGTTATTTATGTATATAGTTTATAAACTATTCTTAATAAACTGACTATGAAGAAACATAAATTTATTTTATTGCATGTTGACTTGATTATAGTAGGTAATATTTTGTTATACTAAATGTATATAAGATATATATATATATATATATATATATATATATATATATATATATATATATATATATATAGAGAGAGAGAGAGAGAGAGAGAGAGAGAGAGAAAAAAAAATATATATATATATTCAAAGGTAAAGAGCTCCATACTCATTAAATCGTTTTATCTGTGCAACTCCTTTAATCTGATCAAACTTGTAACTATATTACTATTTTTCACTTTCTTCAGATTAGATTATATTGATTGTTTATAGTAATCAGCTATGCTATAAACACCAGAACCAAGAGAGTTGTCTGATTTTTCAAAGCGGGCGCATTGTGAATCAATCTGAGGGTCTTAGCCTGCATCAGATTCTACAAAACCTACGAAATCTTCTTTCCATGGTGTACAGAGTTATTGTTGGAATCAATCTCCGTTGCATGATATCTGATATTGCAGAACAACTCCACGTGAACTGCAGTACTGCTGTGAGGTATTTTCATCAACTTGGCTACTATTGTAGAGCAGCTATAAAGAAACCACTTCTTCGACCAGCAAATATCCAAAGAAGAGAGGAGTGAGCAAATGAGATGGTAGGAGACCCATATCGTTCTGACAGACTATCATGTTCTTGGAAGAATCATGATTTGCATAATTTTCTGACGGTAGATGTGTGTGGATCTGGTGACCGCATAATAAAGGTTTGATTTAAATCTGCTGCAACTAATTGCGACACAAAGTAGTTTTTCAGTGATAGTGTGGGGAGCAATTTGGAGCACTGGTCTTTCAGAAATGTTGGGGTGTAATGGCAACATAAACTTGGAAAGTACTCGTACATCTCCAAGTTTTCTCCACTAGTCAGATTGTTATAATGACACCTAATTTATGGAGGATTGTGTGCAATGTCACACATACACATACAAAAAGACTAACGGGGCAGGGGGGGGGGAGGAACAAGAACGGGTTTAGAAGATTTCCTTGCCCAAGCTATTCTACTGATATAAACTCCATTAAACACACTCGTGGCATACTGGACAGAGTAGTGCGAAAAAAATACGAAACCAACATCGAGCGCAGATTTGTTCAACAGATGACCAAAGGAGTTAATGCATTAAAAAATGAACAGTGCTGTCGACCAATTAGTAGATTATGTATTTAAATGCATGAAATGACATTATTTTGTTTCCAGAAATATATTTTTTTAAATTTCTTTTAATATTTCTGATAAGTCTAGATAATACATACCAAATGTCTCAGTTTGTATAAGGCATAATATAAGTAAAACAGTACCCAGTGTAGGTTGCCTATATGAAATCTCTTGTGCGGCCTGCTCCCCCCCACCTTCCCAAAGGTGACAACAGTATTGATTTTAATAGAATAATTAAACAACATAAACATATCTACAATTAGGTAACTTTAATAGCGCCTTAGTGAAACATCGAGAAAAAGTTGATGATCATATTTATTTAAAACTTCCAAACCCATTATCAAAGTTAGGGATGCTGAAAGTAGACAAATAGCGGAACCATTTTAAATTTGGAAAGACACTTAGTTTGAGGACAATAGAATCACTTATAATCAAGACCTTTTAACCTTTAACCTTATTGACAAGTCCCTAGTATTCAAGTAGTTCCAATCCGGCGGATGAATATTGGTCTTTGTAAACGTCATTGCTCCACTATACTCGCCTTCTTGGGCCTATGTTTAGTATCGTTTTAAACACTGAGAAGGATAAGTTGTTGTTTATCGAAATTCTAAGTCGTTAATATATATATATATATATATATATATATATATATATATATATATATATATATATATATATATATATATACAGAAAACAAAAAATCCCACAAGAAAATGAAAGGCGGATTCCAAGTACTTTCGAACTTCTTCAGTTCATTAACGAGTGGGATTTTTTGCATCTAATGATCTACTCGCGCACTACTTTGTGAGTTTCTCATATATATATATATATATATATATATATATATATATATATATATATATATATACATCGAATATCTTTCTGTATCTCTTATTTATCTTTATCTTAATATTCATCTCTCCTTCGAGTTTTCTATACCCTTCGTTCCATTCATGATCTCTCCCTAAGAGCGTAGCAAATTGTAGTAAACTGCCACTCCCGTCCAGCTTCCTTATGTTCAGCTTTGCCACTCGATTTAATTCACTGTCAATGAATTTTGTGTGGGAGAGAGGGCTGTGTAAATCAACTCGGTTGTGGGACCTAAATAACCCAAGGTCTTTTGGAAAATCGATAAAAAATAGATGATTCGATCCGGTTCTCTAAAACTCAATAGCAAGATTACCGTTTTGGGTGGTAAAGTAGGGAAGCAGGTTACATGGGGGCCCGGTTAAAACCGAACTTCGCTCTTTTTGAAGAGCTATGGTTCTGATTTTACCAGCGAGCTGCGCTCTTTTTAAGAAGTTATGGTTTGAATTTTACCACCGATTCACACAATTAGGTGTTTTGTTTGGGGTTTATAACTATATTTCAGTCTTTTTGAAGTCTTTTGGTTAGGGTTTTGCCATCCATCTTCACTCATTTTTTAAGGATTTTGGTTTGGAGTTTTACCACCGAGCAGCCCTCTTCTTTAGGCTTTTTAGGTCTTGGGTTGGAGCCTAGAGTTTAACGTGGAATCAGAATAAATCACGAGTATCTATAGCAAATGGCACCGCCGTGAAGGCGATCCGAAACTGAAACTAGACCCCATCCGGCGACTTACTTCAACCTACCGATACCCAACACTTAAGAGTGATTGGTGGGTATTTGTCCTTTATTTTGTTTTCTTTGGGATTACGTAATTTTTCTCACATTTTTAATTCTTCATTTATCGTGCTTGTAGATGGCTTTCTCGTCTTCGAAATCCCTTAACCCGCGATTGATTCCGTTCCGCCAAATACTGGTCATAGTTTAGACGTCTATAACCACACCCTCAGGCATTTATAGGGAGCTAGTTAATGAGCATATGACAAGACAGACCTGGTCCGATTCTTAAATATAAACATTTGGGATTGGGCAAAATTGACACAAATACTGGCTATGGCTCTGACATCTATACCCTCCCACCTGGTAACTGGAAATAATGAAAGGTAGAATATCAACAAACCACGAAAACTCCAAATTTTTATAGGGGCGATTACAATAAATTAGGCAACTTGCTAAATCAGATCAGTGAGATATAGAATCCAGTGGAAAGAATGAAGGCTATTAAGAAGAAATGTAGGAAGCCATCGTGGTGCAATCAGGAGATATCTAGGAAAATTTAGGGGAAGAAAAGGGCATACCAGAGATTACAGGGAGAAAGTACTGTTGACAATTTAAATCATTATAGGTCGGCCACAAATAAGCTAAATAAGATTATTAAAAAGAGCAAAAGTGCAGCAGAAATTAATTTATCTCAAAATAATAATAAAGATCCAAGAAAATTCTTTAGCTATTATAGAATTAATAACACATCTATCTAACCTTGATAAAATAGGGCCTATTAAATATGAAGGGGTTTTAAAAGAATCTGATGATGAAATGGTAGTGGTTCTTAATGATCATTTTTCTTCAGTATCTACAGAAGAGAATCCAGATAGATTAATTGATGATAATTCTAGGTCAAGGGAAGTAGTGTTGAGTACCATTAATGTGAACATGGAAATGATTAAAGGGTTTATATTGCAGTTAAATACTAGTAAGGCATCTGGCCCTGACAACATTCATTCAAGGTTACTCAAAGAAGGTGTAGATAGTGTTACAGTAGCTCTTGAGAAGATATATAATAGATCAATAGAAATGGAGACATACCTAATTATTTGAAATTAGCGAATGGTAGTGCCAATTATTAAGAAGGGAAGTAAAGAGGACCGGAATAACTTTAGACCGGTAAGCTTAGCTTCTATAGTCGGTAAAATACTTGAGAAGATAGTAAACAAGGGAATTTCTGACCATCTAGAGAGTAGTAGGTTAATAAATGATGCTCCGCATAGGTTTAGAAGAGGTAGATCGTGTTTAACAAATTTACTGGATTTTATCGATTATGTAACTAAACAATTAGATAAGGAAGAGAAGGTGAATGCAATGTATTTAGATTTTAGCAAAGTTTTTGATAAAGTTTGACATATTGAGACTAGTCAACAAATTAAAAATGCATGGGTTATGTGGGAAAGTTTTGAATTGGATAGCTAAATGGCTGAAAGACACGAAACAGTGGGTGGTACAGAATGGGGTGAGATCACAGTGGAGGGACGCTGTCAGCAGCGTACCTCAGGGATCAGTTCTAGGCCCATTATTATTCCTAGTTTATATAAACGATCTTGGCGAGGCTATAAATAGAAAACTATCAATTTTTGCTGATAACACCTAATTGAAGGTAGCTTTAAATTGCAGAGTGACTTAGATAAATTATTAGTTTGGGCACAGAAGTGGCAGATGACTTTTAACCTTAAAAAATGCAAAGTTATTAGCATGGGAAGGGATAATATGGAATTTAACTGTGAATTCAGTTGATGATGAGAATGACTTAGGCCTAGTAGTAGATAGGCACTGCAGTTTTCGAAGCAGTGTATTGGGGCATGAAATAGAGCAAATTGGATGCTAGGGGATATTAAGAGGAATGTTAGCTACAAGAGTAAAGAGGTTGTCCTTAAAATCTACAACTCGTATGTTAGGCCGCATTTAGAGTAATGTATACAATCATGGTCACTATATTTTTAGCCATGATATCAACCTGCTATAGTCAGTAAAAAGGAGGGCAACAAAAATAATAGCTTCCGTGAAGTACCTTAAATATGAAGATAGACTGATGGTACTAAATATTTTCTCATATGATTGAGCTTTTTACGATTTGTTCTGGGATGGATAAGTTGGATTTTGGCAAGTTATTTGAGTTAGAAGGTAGTAATAGAACTAGGGGTCACCACTTGAAAATAAAAAAAAACAGAGGTGTAGGTTGTATGTTAAAAAAATATTTTTTCACCAACAAAATGGTAGATTACTGGAACAGTTTGCCACATGAGAGAGTGAACAGTCCAAACTTGACTGTTTTCACGCGCAGTTTGAATAATTATATGGGGAGGGAGGGTTAACTTTTGGGGGGGAGGGGAGGGAGGGTTAACTTTTGGGGGGAGGGTAGGGGGTGTATTCTGGACTCATTAATGTGGATACAGTTTTATATTATTATATATTATGGGTGATTGGATTATGACGAGCCTTGATGGTGATGCTCTTTGTTTTTGACGCACTCCTGTGGATGGTTTAAATTGTATATTGTAGATGGATGGTCTGACAGATGCAATATCCCTTGATAGACCCTTGTGGCTTTTTGCCATCCGTGAAATTATGTTATGTTAACAAGACAGTCTTGTTCAGATTCTTAAATACGGAATTTTTTTGTTTATTTTTATTAGACAAAATGATCCAAATACTGGTAATGGTTTGGAGATCGAAGAAAAACATAAGGTTTGACCTCGATTCCTAATCAAAAAGTGGTCGCTTTGGGGATTTGGGGATTTTGAAATCGAATTAATCCTTAAACACCTCAAAAACAAGTTCATTACTTAAAAAAATTAATTATTAGAGAAAACACGGCAGGGGAGGGAACGCAGAAGGAAAATATGGTAATTTGGGGTAACTTTTATTTGTAACTATGTAGGAACGGGGGAGTGTATTTGATGATGGTAACCCCTACTTTGGTAGCTTATTTCAGACTGTCATTACATTATTTATGTTTTTTTCTGTAATCATAGTAAGTCCGTGAGTATCTATAACCATTGAACCAAGCTACTATTAAGCCATCCCATTAGGAACCACGATTATTTACATACTGTTAGACAATTATGTACAACAATCACCCATTTAAATATGTGATTACCTTTAGAGCAGTTACCCATTAAATTTAGAATGACTTTAAGAACCATTGTTATTTTCACAGAAATTAAAATTGGCATTAAAAACCTGTATGTCATTCTTCCAATTACTGAATCTATAGGACAACATCATTCCAATAATCTTTCACAGGACTACTTTACATCCCTACAAGCGAGATCAGTGTCAGTTTCGCATAAGATAAGAACAGTTCTTAAGTTCTTAGCAGCTGAGCAGCATTTTTAGCAGGTATCCCGAATGTCTAGGATATATCAAATGTAAAACCAAAATAAGAATATTACAGTAAGATTGCGCACTCTACGACAACCATTTAAATCCAGTAAGGCGAACCATGACCTACACCTCACCTGTGTTTTTCGTCCATTGTAATATACCCTGCAAATATATTGCATAGCAGCACGCTGGGTGTGGAATTAAATATTATATAAATGGGGCGGATTTCCTTTAATATGTTCATAAATAAGCAATTTATTGGAATGCAAACATTTTTAATGAGCGCCGCGTAATGAATACCCAATCGCATGCATTCGTGTATGAACATACAAGATTGGATCTTTCAGGAAAACCTTTTTTTTTTACATTTATATTACAATTTCTTTCATATAAAAAAGGGTTTTGTATAACAGAATGAGGCACCATTGTGGGAAATGATAGCTCACTTAATATACTCAGATTATTAGCCATTAAAATGAGTAATCTGTGATTAGAAAAATATTACAGATATATTTTTCGAACGAGAATTTATAAGACAAGGTTTTAAAATGAACTTAGGGGGAGGTATTAATATTAATAATGGATATTCGGATAATTATTGAAGTCGGATGATAAGATGGAGAATATTCATCATTTTAGTAAATTGCTAAAGAGCGTGAAGAGGCATAATAAAAATTCTAAATATTTAGAAATATGGAGAAGTCACTTAGAATTAGGTATTTGCATCGATCTCAAAATTCACGTGTGAGAAGCGCGGACGTTTATCACAGCCATGATGGATAAAAGGAAAGGAAACCTGAACCCGTTAAGAGTTCTGAGTTACCTTGGAACTCTTTAAAAGGTTCGTTGCTCAGGGCTGGATCGTGGCTCAGTGATTAACGGCCGCGATTCGCACACGTGAGGGCGCTGTTTCGAATCCAGGTGGTTTTCATATTTTTCGAGGCCTGGTATCACTGTCTTTTTGTGTATCTCTCTTTGTCTTTTTGTTTGTTTATTTGACTCTGCTATGGTCTATCTATCGGTCTCTCTCTCTCACGCATTCTCATTCGCTCTTTCAGTTTAAATGCACTCGTCGTCATTGTAGATCTGAGGAAATTTCAGGAGAATTACGTGCCCTACCTTGGGCTGGTTTTTATGTAGATTACCCGAGTGTTCTACTCTCCAAGTCTTTTCACTTTACCTTACTTACCCCAATTTATTGCGAAATTCTTCCAGAATCTATAAATTAATAGACCCTCGTTGGTTTATATATTTTTCAATGAGCAGCAAAGGAAAATCCGAGATTGCCTCCTGTGTGTCCTTACCTTAACCGTGAAATTGAAGATCAGACTGGTCAGCAGCAACTCATATGAATATATATATATATATATATATATATATATTTATATATATATATATATATATATATATATATATATATATATATATATATATATATATATAAATATATATATATATATATAAATATATATATATATATATATATATATATATATATATATATATATATATATATATATATATATATATATATATATATATATATATATTATATATATATATATATATATATATATATATATATATATATATATATATATATATATATCCATATGGAGCTCGTCCGTGAAGCCTGCATTTAATATTGAGGATAAATCCCAGAGCCAGGAGAAACAGATGCAGCATCTTTTAATTTTTCACAACGTTTCGAAAACTACAAGTTTTCATCTTCAGGCTAGAATAAGTTTACAAAGTTAATACATATAAAGAAAACTTGAAAAGGCCAACAAGACATTATTTTAAAGGGTGACCAATTATAAAATATCAGTAAAATGTACTATAAGTTAAAAAAAAATTATTTATGACTTGGCAACAGTTAAATCTGCTTTAAAACTGACTCAAAAAATTAGTTAATAAATTTAAAATTTATTGCAGAAATTAATTAGAAACTATAAGAGAAATTGCCCTGGCATTATTTAAAGATAGTAAATTTAAACTTTGTTTTTAATTTTGTAAAGACTGTAAGAGTTAAAAAACATTTAATATAAAAAACGGTAAATTTAGGTACTTACTAAAGTGGATCCATCCTAGAGAGTGAATGGTGGGTTTAACAAGGGGCTAGGATTTATAGGTTACAGTGACGCTTGGTTTGTTAAAAAAACAAACCAACTAATAAACTGTAGTTAAAATAGTTAATTAATAATGATATTGCACTTAAACATTGCCTAAGAACCCTCGAACACTACAAACTTGGGTCGAGTCTCTTGGTGGGGTGGGATATCCATTGAACGCTGCTCCGAGATCCTGGCCGTTGTGAAGGCAACTAGTAGGAGTTTAGTAAGGGGCGTGCTTCATTGTTGTTCACCTGGTGACAAATCGATGGCCCTTTCGGGGACCGTCTGTGCTGCTTGGTTGGAAGCCACGGCACGCCGAGGCTTGACGACTCGGTCGGACGAACAGCAGCACATGGAGCGTGCCTTCTGGAAGACTCCGAAACGACTCCGATCAATAGGCGGGAGCGAGTCACGCGAGGAAGACTCAACAACCCCTCTTTTTATCATTGATTGGTCGCAAAGTATTGAAAGAGAGAAAGTGTTCAGAATGACCAGCAAGAAAGGACCAGGAGCTCTAAAATACACGTGCGCAATATGCCACATAGAAAAGTGGTGCGTGGACTTTCCGGAGGGGTGTTTTTCGAAATGCCACCCGGCCAGTTCCTGCACCGACTGTATTTTAAACGGCCAAATCAAGGAGCTGAATGAAACATGCAGGGTTTCCGAGGAAAGATCCAGGAAGTTGGAGGAAAAAATAAGCAGCCTCAAATTAGAACACGCCGGACTGATTCGCAGGCTTGAGGTCAGAATAGCAGAGCTAACGTCAAGCCCTGTACTAAACACTGCATCTGCAGTATTACCCCCAGAGCTAGGTCCGCATGCTATGGATAAACCCTCAAAGAAAAAGAAAAGGAAGGGAAAGAAACAGGAAGAAGAGAAAGTTGAAACAGAAGATAAAGTAGAAGCTGAAAAAGAGAAAGTTGAAGCAGAGGAAGAAAAGAGAAAAACAGAAGAGTATGTAAGAAAGGAAGATAAGGGGGAAAAGATGAATAAGAAAAAGAAGAACAAAAAAATAAGATGAATAAGAAAAAGAAGAACAAGAAAAATAAGATGGAGAAGAAAGAGGGAACCAAGAGTTCGCTTCCGCAAGGAAAGCCTCAAACCTGTGCACGGAAATGTCCGAGGGTTACCCTTATGGGCGATTCCCAAGCACAAGGTTAGCAGCCCCTGCTAGCGGCCCGCCTTCGCCAGCCAGGACGGGGAAACCCCCACATCAGGGTAGAGGCTGAGAAATCTCAGATCTCCGAGAATTCAGTCGTTGCCCTGATGGTGAGTGGATATGACCTCTACCTCCGAGGAGGCAAAGTAGGCCCCAGCGAGAAAATTCTCAACACGGTCATGGGAGCCGTGGACGACTGTGGATTGAGAACTCGCAAACGGGTCGTTGTAGGGATGCTCCCAAGAAGAGGTCCTAGCCGGACAGCTCACTCTAGGAACGTGACCCTAAACCAGCGCCTGTCCGACCTCTGTACGGCGAAAGGGGTCTTATTTCTGGACCCTTACCGCACCTTTTACGGTCGAAACGACCTTTACCAAAGGGACGGAGTACACCTTTCATTCAAGGAAAAGGCTGTACTCTGTAACTTAATCCAGGATGTCGTAGAGCGGACGCAGAGGAGCGTCCAACCCAGAGTGAAGGCGGACATAAGACAGTATGCCCGTGTCACTCCTGGAACGACGTTCTTAGATGTAGCAAAGAGGGGTACTGCCACACAAAAGAAGCCGGGAAACGGAAGAGCGTAGGGAGTCCTATACTGGGGACTCCCTAAAAGTTCTTCTGTTCAACGCGAGGTGAATCAGGAATAAGTTTCTTAAGCTCCGTGGCCTCGTAGCAACAGAGGAACCTGAGATGGTGGCCATAACGGAGACGTGGATTAAAACCTCAAGCCGAGATTTTGAAGGTGAATTCACGATTCCCGGTTACCATATCCTCGACTTGGTTTTCACCTCTGAGGATGACATCGTTGAGGACCTCTATGTTGGCGAAGAGCTCGGTGGCAGTGACCACCGACTAATTAGATTTGTAGTCAAAGTCCCCAAGGCAGAGCCTGCAACTAGTAAATCAAGGAAACTTGATTTGAGAAGAGCAGACTTTGCAGGTCTACGCGCGGGACTGACTGACGCGAGGCTAGAAGAGTGCGAGACTGTTGAAGACTCTTGGAACAGTTTCAAAACCACATTCATGAGTCTTTAATCGCGTTTTATCCCTCTGAAATGGCCCCGTCGGTCCTCTGTTTAACCAAAGTGGTTTAATCGAGAAATCGGGGAACTGCTTAGGGAGAAGAGAAATGTGTACCGGCAATCGAAGATCTCGGGTGACTTTGACGAATACCAGAGGCTAGCCAGGAGAGTGAAGTCCAGCATAAGGGCGGCTAAGCGGTCTGAGGAACTCCAAGTGGCGAGACTCTGTAAAGAGAATCCCAAGGAGTTCTTTGGATATGTCAACAGCCGTAAACCAATCCGTCGAACGATTGGCCCTTTGAGGAATGAGGAGGGGACATTAAAGCATTCAGATGCAGAAAATGCTAACCTCCTCAACGACTACTTCTCTTCAGTGTTTACTGAAGAGTGTGGTCCTATTCCCCAGCCGACGGATTCCTACTCGGGGACAAAGCTGGAGGCAATAAACTTTACCGAAGGAGAAATAAAGAAAAAGATCGCTGACCTAAAGACGTATAATCCCCTGGACCGGACGGGTTTCTACCTAAAGTGTTGAAGGAAGTGTGCGATGAAGTATCACGACATCTGTGCGCTATCTTTAACATGTCAATCCGGACCAAATGCGTTCCTAGAGACTGGCGTGAGGCTGAGGTGACTTCTATCTTCAAGAAAGGATACCGTAACCAACCGTCGAACTACCGACCTATCAGTCTGACTTCGATAGTCGGTAAACTCATGGAAAGCATGATGGTGAACAAAGTGACGTCGTATTTAGAGTCAAACTTGCTACTGAGGAGTTCCCAGCACGGCTTCCGAAGGCAACGGTCATGCCTGACGAACCTTGTGGAATTCTTCCACTTCGTGTTTAGTGAGCACGATCGGGACAAGGCGGTGGATGTGGTCTACCTAGACTTTCAAAAAGCCTTTGATAAGGTACCACACCGCCGCCTTCTCCGGAAAGTGCAAGCGCTTGGCATAGACGGAAAGGTAGCCGGCTGGATAGAGAACTGGCTAAGTGGCAGACGGCAACGGGTGGTGGTGAATGGACAGTCTTCTAAGTGGGTGCCCGGTACTAGCGGGGTGCCTAAAGGTTTTGTCCTGGGACCACTACTATTCATCATTTACGTCAACGACATGGACGGTGACATAGTTTCCAAGATTTCCAAATTTGCCGACGATACCAAGCTTGCTATGAACGTTGCAAAGAATGAAAATACTGCCCGCCTGCAGGAAGATCTTGGGAAGATTGGGGAGTGGTCGGACACGTGGCAAATGCCTTTTAACGTGGGCAAATGCAAAGTGATGCATATTGGCCACCTGGGAACAAAAGGCCGTCACCTCGGACCGATGCTACCAGAGGCACCCGTCAACGGGCACGGGGAACGGTCAATAATTACGCGCCAGGGAAGGGGTGAACGGGGCACTACCCTCATCCCATTCATCGTGCTCCAACGCCTAGGACACCTCTAGTCCTAGTCTCTCGCAACCAGTGAGCGTCGTTTGGCGTTGTTTATAGAGGTTCCAAAGCCTCTCTTCTGACGCGTGAGGTAGCTGCCAGGTCCTTATATGTACATAGAGGGATAAAGGGAAAGAGTGACATGATAGGAGTAGGCTTTTTTTTGTTTTTTCTTTTTGTATAAGTGAGAGAGATAGGATGAAAGTAAAAAAGGAGAATGATAGAGTAGAAAAAGGAAGGAATGATGCACTTAGTCTGGAATCTCGTTTTCGACCAAATCGACAAGGGAAGCCCTACCAGGGGTACCCAGAAGAGGTACCCGCGCCGACATAGCTCGAAAAGTCAAAGGTACACACAAGCTCTCTTCCCGCGACAAGGGAGCGACACCTCTCCCTCTACTTTCTTTATGAGAGAGAAAGAGAGAGAGAGAGATAGATAGACAGGCAAAGACTAGGGATGAGAATATTGCATATCTTTAATTTTATTGTGTGGGTACTTTTGTCCGCGTACTTTGAGATTGTATATGTCAGACTTTCATCAATATCATTAATGTAGATTAGAAAGAGGACCAGTCCTAAAAATGAGCCTTGTGGAACCTTACTATTTACACTGGGTCATTTAGACGCCTTGCCATATATGACTACTCTCTGCCTTCTTTTCCCTGAGCCAATTCTCAATCCATTTTGACTTGTCATCCTCTATTGCGAGCCATCGTAATTTTATCATAAACCGTTTGTGAGGAACTTTACTCTCCATCGTATAGATTAAGAATATCTTGGAAAAAGTCTCAACGGTTTCAGAGGCAAGAACGTTTGTTACGAAAAACATTCAGGGTGTCTTTAATAATGCTGTTTACCTCCAAATAGTTAACGAGTCTGTTCCAATGAAGCAATGAGCGTTTCAAGAATATTGAAACGTTGAAGTTAAACTAATTGGTCAATTAAACAGGCCTGCGTTTGAAAAAATTTTTATGTTCCCCAGGATTTCTTTGTGGTTTCTTAATGAATCCAACCTCCTGAGCTCAAACATGAATGTATATTTGTTCAATCAGGTCAGATTTTCTCAGTACAGCATACACCATTTTCATTGAGATTACCTCATTTTTTTCTGAATTTTTTTTTAAAAACTACTTTCTCTATCTAATAATGCATTATTACTGTTATATCATATAAACAGGAATACACGTATGTAAACTATAATTCTTTTAATAAACAAAAAATAAAAGAATGCAACATAATAAAGAAAATAATTATAATTTCGAAGAACAGACGCTCTTGACGATTTTCGTTTGTGCCTGTCATCTGGTGCATCACGCTTCAAACACCAACAGTAGTCAGCAAGCATGTTTCCGTTCCATTTACACTGGTACCTGGATTCCATTGTTTTTATGTCCTGGCGGAATCTTTGCCTCTGTTCTTTACTGTAATCCACGCAGTTGTCGGGAAAAAAATCCAGATGGGACTGTAAAAAGAGTATCTTTATAGACATTCGAGCTCCCAAATGTTTGAGACTTGTTAAGAGCTGATTGACCAGGGCAACATATTCTTCTAGGCTTCTTTTATTGCCTAGAAAATTGTTAACTAGAGCTTTGAAAGCTTTCCAGGCATCTTTTTCTATGTCCTTCATTGATGCATCAAATTGCTGATCAAGTTCCTGATTTGAAGTCCATCAAAAATTCCCCCATGGAGCTTAGCGTCACTGATTTGTGGAATTTTTTGAAGAAGAAATTTAAAAGCTTGGCCTACTTTATTAAGGGTTTTGACATAATTTTTCATTATGCCAAGCTTTATATGCAGTGGATGGAGAAGTATTTTTTGAGGAGGCACTAAAGGTTCAGCTATCACATTGTTTGATCTAATTCTAAATGCTTCTCGTGGAGGCCAAACCTTCTTCTCATAGTGCATACTATCTGCACGACTGTCCCATAAACATAGGAAACAGGGATGCTTCGTGTAGCCTGTTTGCGTCCCAAGCGTAAGAGACACTACCTGAAAAAAATTTAGCACGGTATGTAAATTCAGTGTAATATTTCTAAAAACAAATTCAAAGTAATATTTCTTAAAACAATAAGAATGTGAATATGTACTGAAAAATCATGTATGCCAATGCATTAAATCATCGTATTGGAACTAATTAAATATATGTACATCTTATTTTGAGTTTATTGAGTTGTGTTGTATACCTTCTCAATAAGGATAAGTTCCCCATTAACCCAATAGGATGCATTAACCTATAGGGACACACTTCAACAAAAAATATAACTCAAAAATGACTCATGATTTCCAGATTTGCATTCTTGTAAAAAGTAAGTTGACCAAAAGGTGTATACAAGTATTAACAATTAAAAATGAAAATGTCAATATCAAAAAGCTTAGAAATGCCAAGTGTAAAATGATCTTACCTTTAAGTCACCACATATCCTCCACTTATAGCTAGAGTAATTTATTGCATCCAGCATTTTTTTCATATTCTCATAACTTTCAGTAAGTTGGATTGAATGGTCTATAGGAACGGAAGCTATCTTGTTACCAATATTCAGTAACACAGCCTTTAAACTTCTACTGGAGGAATCTATGAACAGTCTCCATTCTAATGGGTTGTAGGGAATTCCAAGGGCCTCAACAAGTCCTTTAATATTGGCGCAGTATACTAAATAGCTGGAAGAATGCTGTAAAAAATAGCTTCGAAACTCTTGTTCTCTATTTCTGTACCCCCCTAAATGTTGTTTCTTAAGCGAGAAGATTACTTTCACGAAGTCGAGAGCCAAAAAGTTGTGTATTCGCCTTTGAAACCCCCAGATTCCTGGTCAGGTCATTTAACTGAACTTGAGTGAATGGTCTTGCGACCATATCATGTGTGGAAACCTGATAAGACTCAGATGTGTCATAATCTTGGTCAACTTCCATATAAATCTCTTCATGTACCTCTATATGTTCAGGGGGAGAAGGTATAGGAATTCCTGGGCCATGGGGCAGGGGTTTGATGGCAGAAGGAACATCCGGATATGCCACACTATGTTTATTCTTCTTATTTATACCTGTGGAAAATATAATTGCAAATTACATAAAGGAATTAATTTGGAGTTGCAGATAGTACATAAATGTTAAGTAAAGGATATGGTCCTGCTGAAGTGAACTATGTTAGTTTTTAATTCTATGCTAAGTCTTTGCATAATAATGACATTTTCAGGAGCCAGTATAATACAGAAAGCTTAAATACTTGATACAATGCTCACCTTTAAGATTTGTCATGCAAAAATAGCAGTCCGTAGTGTGGTCCTTGCCATCTCTCCACACCATGGGAACACCAAAAGAGAGGGACTTCTGTTCACCCTGACTCCAGCGTCTTAAGCTTATGTAGCATCCCATGCAGCAGATATGTGGTGTAAAACTTTTATTTCGATCTCTTAGCCTTACCCCGAAATATGCATGATACAAAGATTTAATTACAGGAGGGATTGTACTTTGCTGCTCGGGAAAAGTCACTTTGCCGCAAACATAGCAAAATCTGTTGGAGCTATTCTTACATTTTATGTTCATTTTCAACTCAACCACTATTATTATTATTATTATTATAATGCTAAGCAATTTTTAACCTGCAAAATATAAACCTATTTGCATAATTACTTAAAATGTACACAAAATTTACTGCGAATAGAGCAGTGCAAAAACTATTGAAATTTGATGTAATATAGGAGATGTATAAACTATAAAATTATTATCACTCCCTGTATCGCAAAAACTGGAGGTGATGGAGAAAAACGGATGACAGATTCGGATTTAGGAGGTTAATTTTATTAAGAAACACTATAGAAAACCTAAGGTACATTTTTGACGCAGACCAGTGTTATAGGTAGGTGTAGATTTACTACTTTTTTTTATTGAAATGCAGTGCAAGTGGTCTGGAGAGCTCAGTCTTAGATTATTTAAGAACTCCTGATGAGATAGTATCCAGCCCTACTGATATGTTTGAGTTAAGACAGAGAGAGAGACACAGTGAAATACAGTAAGAGACAGGTACAGACAGGGAGAAAGAGGTACATAGAGAGAAACACATGCAAATAGATAGAGAGATAGAGAGAGAGAGAGCGATAGAGAGAGAGAGAGAGAGAGAGAGAGAGAGAGAGAGAGAGAGAGAGAGAGAGAGAGAGAGAGAGAGAGAGAGAGACAGCGAACGACTGAGTCCTATTCTCTCAATACCGTCCTATAAAATATAACAGGAAAATGCTCTATTTAAATTTTAATTAGATTTTTTCTCTGCTTTTATGATTAGGTGTAATAACTATATCTCCTTAACAGTAACGATTATTATAATCAGCATGGCTTAAATTAGAAATGAAAGGATCATTTATTCGCCATGATGGATCATCAAGGCATGGTTTGGAGGTGCGTCCAGGAGTGTCATCAATGACGTCCAGGCATTAATGAGCGCAATAAAGCGGAGAAGTGTTTGTGTGTGCGTATGTGTGTATCTCTCAATAGAGGTAAACCTCTTTTTTACTTAATATGCGTCGCGCAGAGTTTGTTTTTTATTTACTTGCGGGTTGATATTTAAATATTTGGAGAGCAAGTGAGCAGACAATTGAAAGAGAGAGAGAGAGAGAGAGAGAGAGAGAGAGAGAGAGAGAGAGAGAGAGAGAGAGAGAGAGAGAGAGAGAGAGAGAGAGAGAGAGAGAGAGAGAGAGAGAGAGAGAGAGAGAGAGAGAGAGAGAGAGAGAGAGAGAGAGAGAGAGAGAGAGAGAGCTACAAGAAGTTGCAGGGAGCTACAAGGAAAATAAGTACCCTAGAAGACCTTACGGTCCATACAAGGAGGGTACTTTTGGCGCAATCTTCGAAGGTGTCCGTTGGCAACCTTGAAGATCACTCGCGAAGATCTTAACGGCGATTTCGCAAGACTTTATCTAGTCTTAACTTGAACTGATCAACAGATTCACTGTTGACAACCTCTGTCGGAAGTGCGTTCCAACCACCGCAGATACTATAAGTGAAGAATTCCCCACACAGATCACGGTGGTATGACTTCAGTTCAAGTTTAAAGCCATGTTTTTTTTTGTTCTCCCCTCGCTGAGCTGGAAAATATCCCCGTAGTCCAGTCTGTCGAAACCTCGAAGTATTTTAAACACTTCGATAAGCTGACCACGCAGTCTACGGGTCTCCAGCGAGAACATATCTAATTCTCTTAATCTATCTTCATAACTTTTATGTCTGATAGAGGGAATCAGTTTGGTTTCCCTGGCTTGCACGCGTTCCAATCTCGCGATGTCCTTTCTAAATGAAGGACTCCATAATTGTACGGCAAACTCCAGGTGCGGTCGGACGAGGGAGTTGTACAGACACAGTACTATCTCCTTGTTCCGATATTCAAACTGTCGCTTTATATACCCTAATATCATTTGGGCTTTCTTCTCCACCTCAATACACTGTTTCGAGAACTTGAGGTCACTGGTGATAGTTACACCTAAGTCCTTCTTAGTGTCGGTGGAATCAAGAGCAGTGCCATTAAAGATATAGGGTGATTGAGGATTTCGGTGGACGATATGCATCACTTTGCATTTTTTTACGTTGAAAGGCATTTGACACGTAGCAGACACCTCCCCAATCTTTCGAAGATCATCTTGCAGGCAGGCAGTATTTCCATCCTTTGCAACGTTCATAACAAGCTTGGTATCGTCGGCAAATTTATAAATCTTGGCAACCATGTCGTTGACGTAGATGATGAATAGCAGTGGTCCTAGGACAGAAACTTGAAACTCTCCGCTACTAACGGGCACCCACTCAGAAACCTGTCCATTCACCACCACCCGTTGCCGTCTGCTATTTAGCCAGTTCTCTATCCAGCCTGCCACTTTTTCGTCTATGCCCAGGGCTCGCACTTTCCGGAGAAGGCGGCGGTGTGGTACCTTATCAAAGGTTTTTTGGAAGTCTAAGTATACCACATCCACCACCTTGTCCCGATCGTGCTCACTGAAGACCAGGTAGAAGAATTCCACAAGGTTCGTCAGGCATGACCGTTGCCTTCGGAAGCCGTGGTGGGAACTCCTCAGTAGCAGGTTTAACTCTAAATGCGACGTCATTTTGTCCACCATCATGCTTTCCATGAGTTTACCGACTATCGAAGTCAGACTGATAAGTCGGTAGTTCGACACTTGGCTACGGTCTCCTCTCTTGAAGATAGGAGTCACCTCCGCTTCACGCCAGTCTCTAAGAACGCATTCGGTCCGGATTTAAATGTTGAAGATTGCGCTTAGGTGTCGTGACACTTGATCGTGCACTTCTTTCAACACTTTAGGTAGAAACCCATCCGGGCCAGGTGACTTATTCGTCATTAGGTCACTGATCTTCTTTTCTATTTCTCCTTCGGTGAAGTCCAAATCCTCCAGCTTTGTTCCCGAGTAGGAATCCGTCGGCTGAGGGATGGGACCACACTCTTCAGTAAACACTGAAGAGAAGTAGTCGTTGAGGAGGTCAGCATTTTCTGCATCTGAATGCTTTAATGTCCCCTCCTCAAAGGGCCAATCGTTCGACGGATTAGTTTACGGCTGTTTACATATCCAAAGAACTCCTTGGGATTCTCTTTACAGAGTCTCGCCACTCGGAGTTCCTCAGACCGCTTAGCCGCCCTTATGCTGGACTTCACTCTCCTGGCTAACCTCTGGTATTCGTCAAAGTCACCCAAGATCTTTGATTGCCGGTACACATTTCTCTTCTCCCTAAGCAGTTGCCCGATTTCTCGATTAAACCACTTTGGTTGAACAGAAGACCGACGGGAGCATTTCAGAGGGATGAAACGCAATTGAAGACTCATGAATGTGGTTTTGAAACTGGTCCACGAGTCTTTAACATGAACGAGAGAGAGAGAGAGAGAAAGAGAGAGAGAGGGAGAGAGAGACAGAAAACCTCCGGGAAAATAAACAGAGATGTCACAATCCTTCGGTACATCCAACACTCAACCCTAAGATGAAGGGGTGGAACTCCTAGGTATACCTGTCTTGGGGTATTTCTAATACTACAACATTGGAAGGGAGTAGCCACTTGTTCTATTTTCCCTCTACTCCTCTCACACCCCACACGGAGATCAAAATCTGAGGGAAAATTTCTTGCGCGGTCTGTAACAAATATGAAGGAGAATGAATAGCTTATGTGGAATATTGCGATTCATGGTGGTAGAAGTAGCTATGATGAATTCATGAGTTCGAGAATTAAGTGGCAAAGTTGAGATTTGTACTGGCGAGACCATGGGTAGTTATCGGGTATGGACCCTGATGTTGGATGTAAAGGTGAGATAGAGAGGTTTTCGAATGATTTGAAAGAGGGGAAATTGTAAATGCATAAGATAATAGATAGCAGAATTAGAGATGAGTGATTTTGATATAAAAGCAGTTAGAGGCATGCATATGTGCCTATCTTACCACACAATTGTGCGAGGCAAGGTTAAATTTGGTGTGCTGATGAAAAGATTTAAGGGAGACGGAGTCCAATGAAGAATCAAAATTTCAAACCGTGATAGATTGTCGTGTGAAGCAGGTTGTAGGGATAAATTGTATAAATGTAGATAAAAGTAAATTTAGAACAACTCTTAGGGAGTTTTAGTAGATAGTACAAGGGCTGTAAGTGATATAGATAGATGTGAAAAGAAGTGATGCAATTCATATGTACAGTTCAATGAGAATATGAAATGTATGTAGTAGAGAGAAAAGGGGAGTTGAGTCACAGATTTTTCATTTGGTACATTTGGTACATCAACATGTCAAGAATGTATACGAACCACCGAAAACAAACATTGACATGATGCTTGGCCAGAGTTAGAAAGCAGCCAATAAATAATTTCGTCGGAAAGTGAATGAGGATCCGGATGGGTTAAAAATGTATCATGGAATTGAATCATGTTCCTGCATGTATAAAATGGTATATTAACCCACTTTGTGTGAAAGCGTTTGATAATAATAATAATAATAATAATAAATTAAAATAATAATAATAAAACAGTACTTCCAATTCAGTACTTTTCTCTTTAGTTTGTTAATTTATTATTTTCTTAATTTTTTATTTTTTCTTACTGATATTTTGTCCTCACCTTAAATCTATTTTTAAAAATCTTTTCCCAGTCATTATCATTATGCTTATCAGTTTAATCATGCTTAATCAGTCTTATCCGTCTCATATCTTTAATATCGTATAATCTTCATCACCAATTTGCACGTTTTTGAGTTCATATCACAATAGCACATCACCAATATCCTGATATTTCACTTGGCCATTAATATCACTTTTATTGCAAAAGTCTTTGGGTATTATTTTGCTATTTAATAATAATTACCCAGTCTAAAAGGGGGTCCTGGTTCTCTAAATCTGGGTGTCTTGTGTCTGTTCCTACATTTGGGGATTTAAGCCGTTTCTGATTCGCGTAATTAGGATGCAATGCATTTTCCACTACCCCGTTGTTTATTAAAGTTTTAGCTCTATTTTAACAATTCACTCAACTTTTATATGTCTATGTATTATTAAAGTATCGTTAATTTATTGAATATATATTTTTAGAATTTTATTTCCAGGTTTTAATTTCTGTTTATCCCTGTATCTATTTATCCGAGTGTGAGCGAGAGCAGAAAAACTAATTACGATTAAGAGGAAGGCTTTCAAGTGGTCAGGCTCATTTATGAAGAGGCCTACTAAAATCTTACGCCTACTAACAGGGAAATGGCGTGTGTTTAACACGCAGATTACCGCACCCTTTCTTCCAATCATTTATGTCTAGACCATAATGTATAAGCCTCGTCTATTCATTAATCTTAAAGCAGAGGAGGAAAATTAAATTTTCCCAGAATCCAGCATTCATCCATCATCCCTGAAGAGTCTTGTTGCATGGAAACAGCCATTTTCCCCCATTTTCCATCGCTATATGTATATTTTTGGCTCATCTGCTCCCGCCGCCTGCCCTAACCCGACCTCCGAAAACTGTATCCATACTTGATTTGAGGCGAACGTATTCATTTATGTTTTTCGGCTTGGATTAATCCGTTTCTACCAGCTCTGAAAAGCTAAGAGTATGAGTTTGCTTATATGTCTAAGAGGGAATTTAAAAGTGTTCCGGAAATTACAAATTATCAAAAAGAAAGGAAGAAATGAATTCTGATTGTGGTTACGGGAGATAAACAATCCCTACCATATTATGATGATGTGAATGACTAAAAATTGAATTGATGAATTTTCAAGGAATAAATAGCAATTTAAACAGAGCTCCATTTCGTCATTATCTGTTAAAATTGAATTCTCGCTGGCAATGTGGTGGGAGATGGGTGGAATCATCGAAATTTTAGTTTATGGGATCAACACACCAAATCATCATTAATTCCACTTCTCTTCCATCACAACTCTTAGGAATTTGATACGCCATTGGTTCAATTTCGTCCTAACAGGAGATCATTTGATCAAACGGAGGCTCATTTTCAAAGGTTATATTTCTTGTGAGGTACAGCTTAGTCAGGGGGCACACGGTTCCGATTTTCGCGAAGTTAAGTTACATCAGGTGAGGTAAGTCGCCGGATGGAGTCCCGATTCATGTCGACTTTCCTGCGGCTGCCATACGCAATAAATATCCATGGTTCGGATGCAACGTTAATCAGTAGGTCTCCACTGACACATAAAAGGAAACTTGAATGAATGCAGATCGATGGTAAAACCCCGTTCGAACAAACAAATAGATGGTAAAACTTCAATGAAAAGTCACGTAAGTCGTAAAACCCCAACGAAGAGTCAGATTGGTGGTGAAACCCCTTTGGAGAGTAAAATCGGTAATAAAAACGCCTAAGCAAAGTCAGATCGGTGGCAAAAGTCCTAAGAAGAGTGACATCGATAGTAAAACAAATACCAATTTATTTTTCTATTTTCCTTGTTAATCCATCAATTACTTCTATTTTGGCATTTTATAACATTGCCATAGAAGCTTATCTGATAAGACAAGAATAGAGCTTCGGTGTTCAAGGTTAATTTTAATTCCCATTTTCCGGAAACCTTTTGGATTCCCTTCCTATGTCTGTCTTCATAACCTTTATTTTTGTTCTCTCCTGAGCAAAAATAGTGAAATCAAACTGAAAAGTCAAACTGAAGTATCATTTATATACGACGAAACCAGAAACGCCATGTCCAGTAATTTAGGAAAAGGTTCCTCTAAAGAAATGGGTTCAGTTAAGGGAAAGGAAAATATGTAAAAGCTAGGTTCGCTGCAGAGTAATTTTATGCGATCACCCGATTCTCACAATTGGAAATGGCTAAATTGAGCTTTCAGTTGTCACATTTGAGTACCAGTGTTCTTAGTACGACTTAGTTTGCTCGTAACTTTGAGGACCTTTATCGTTATAATTATTTTTTTTTGTTGCTTATTCATTTGTATAACCTAAGCTCTGTATACGAACTTGTGTGCTTGTACGTTTGGCTACCCGTGTTCACTGTACGAAGTTGGTGTATGCACATTTGAGTACCAGTGTTCCTAGTACGACTTAATTTGCTCGTAACTTTGAGGACGTTTATCGTTATAATTATATTTTCCGTTGCTTATTCATTTGTGTACCTAAGCTCTGTATACGAACTTGTGTGTGTGTGTATGTTTGAATACCCGTTTTCACTGTACGAAGTTGGTGTATGCACATTTGAGTACCAGTGATTGATATAAGAACTTGTGTGCTTGTTTTTTAAGGACCCTTACTCATTGTGCAAACATGTTTATACGTGTTTTGAGTCCAGCTTTACTTGTACGAATTTATTTGTTCGTACTTTGAGTACTTGTGATCTTTTTTACGATTTGTTTGCTACTATTTTCAGTACAACTGTTCCTTGTACGAACTTGTTTGTATGCATTATGATTACCTGCGCTCCGTTTACGATTTAATGTTCGTACTTCTGAGTATCGCCGCTCATTGTACGAACTTATTACTGGAGAGGCGCAATACATCATTCAGGATTTCGAACGAACGACGTTTCCTTTGCCACAATTCATCGTCCTCGTTTCCTTTCATAATTACTTCTCTATCCCTTAACCTTTTTGTTCTTACCTTTGAATACTTGTCCGTTCTTTTCTTCATACATCACTCTCACTCCAATAAGTGAATCACTCGTTGGTTAGATGTTTCCTCTCTTTTCGACATTTAAATGAGATCGCACTTTGATAACACAGGGGAACAATTTTAATCCCATTTTCTGGTGACTTAGATTTATCTGCCAATTTTAATCCGTTCTTAAATGCTGATTTCAAATATATAATCCATTTTTACTTACATGCTATAGTTATTCTGTGATTCTATTTTCTCGTTTCCCCGAAAACTGCCCTCCGGACAGACAGAGAGGGTGCTTGTAGAAAGCAAATACTCCACTGTACATAGTAGTAAGGTAGTAATAAGTGTTATTGTGCAAAATATTGACATAATTGTTTCTTTTTTTCGGTCTCATGTTAGAGTGATGGCTTCGTCAAGAGGAAATTGCGTTAATGATGCAGACACTTTCTGCTACATATGTGGCTGTTACATGCTAGTTCGTCAAAGGTGCAATATATCAAACTTTGTGATCTGCACTTATAAGGCATATTTTGATGTTCCTCTTGGCGATCAAGATAAGAAGTGGGCTCCACATGCTCTTTGCCATAGTTGTGTGGAACATCTTCATGAGTGGACGAAAGGAAAGAGAAATGGTCTTCCTTTTGAAATCCCCATGGTGTGGCGAGAGCCAAAGGATCATGTATAGGACTCTTATTTCTGTCCGGTAAATACTAAAGGAATTGACAAGAAAATTGGCACAAGATCAATTACCTCAACATTCATCGGCGATCCGGCCAGTACCTCATTCTGAGTCTTTACCAATTCCAATTTTCAGTGGATATGCTTCCTGATATGGACCTCCACGGAATGAATTCAGAGTCTTCAGATTTGTCATCAGATGCTAAACAGTCATTAGCTCCTCATTGTTTCAATCAAGAGGATTTGAATGACTTGATACGTGATTTAACGCTCTCCAAGAAAGCTGCAGAACTTTTAGCCTCCAGGTTGAGTGAAATACATATACTTAAAAGTTCGGTACGGGTATCATATTACCGAACAAGGGAGAGTACATTTGTTAAGTATTTCTCTGAGGACAAACAATTTGTATACTGCCACAATGTTCCTGGTCTGTTTACCAAGTTGGGACTTGGCACCTATAGCCGTGCTGAGTGGAGACTGTTTTTGGATAGCTCCAGGCGTAGCCTCAAGTGTGTCCTTTTGCATAATGGCAATGACTTTGGTGCAGTTCCTCTCGGTCACTCTGTCCATCTGCGAGAATCTCACGATGACATAAGAATGGTCATAGATTTACTTAAGTACCATGAACACAATTGGATCATATGTGTAAACCTTAGATGGTCAACTTCCTCCTTGGCCAGCAGAAGGGATATACAAAGTTTCTATGCTATATCTATATGTGAGACAGTCGAGCCCGTGACAGGCACTGGTCTCCAAATGATTGGCCAGTTCGGGAAACTTTGGAAGCAGGATTGCCAAACTTTGTTAATGAGCCAATCGTAATCGAGAGAAGATCGTTTTCCCTCCACTTCATCTCAAACTTGGGTTGGTGAAGCAGTATGTCAAGGCGTTGAGCACTGACAATGATTGTTTTCAGTACATACTATTGGTCCCCAAATCCGAAGACTTCTGAGTGATTCTAGATTCGTGAACACCATGAATTAAAAAGAGAAGGCAGCCTGGCTCTCATTTTCTGCCCTTGTTCGTAACTTCTTGGGAAACAAAAAAGCGCATAACTACGAGGATCTGGTTACTAATATGCTTTTAGCATATCTTTATCTGGGATGCAACATGAGTGTGAAGCTGCATTTCCTAAAGAGTCACCTCGACCGATTCCCAGAGAATCTGGGAGTCGTGAGCGACGAACAAGGGGAACGCTTCCATCAGGATTTGATGACGATGGAAGAACGCTACCACTGGGATAGACACATGATGGTGGACTACTGCTCAACGATTAGAAGAGATCAGCCAAAGAAGACTTACAAGAGAAAGAGTTACAAACGCAAATATTTGCCCGATTGAAACCAAGAAGATGTCCTCCAGCCTGATTTACGGTTATTAATATATTAGCATCTATTTGATTACAGTATTTGTAACCCTTATATGTAATTCAAGTTTCCTCTCATATGCAATAAAATGTTTGTGCAAAAAACCTGATTTACTATAAATAACGCCAAAAAATGATTCAAAATCAGTTCAATGCATGATGATAGGCGTGATAAAAGGAAAATTATTGTATAATATTAGTTATTCATATTACGAAAAATCTGTAGCATTTAGAGAGAATCAGATTTCGGATTTGAATTCAATATGCTCGAATTAGGTAGAAAAATGTACTATTGTCAACCAAATACAGGGTGTTCCCCAGTGTAATCTGCAATTATCAAAATTTTATTTCTTTATCTTGTTTATATTTTAATAATAATAATGATAAGAAAAGCACTACTACTACTATTGCTACTAATTATAATATACTGCTGCTGCTGCTAATAATAATAATGAGAATAATAATAATAATAATACCTATACTGTTCTCCGACTCATCATATTTTGGCGATTAAGGCCCGATTGGGGGAGCCTGGCCTAGGAAGCTATGCATCGAAAATTTTGTTTCTGCGACCGCATTTGCGGTCATGAGCGCGGATGTTGCGGACCCGTGCATTCATACAGAACTCACCCACGTCCATGTGTGCACCGAGTGGATTTACCGAATGTGATGTTTTTCTCCGATGAATGTGTTTAATGTGTTTAAAAGATGGAGCTTGCGATTAGTTGCTCTAAGTGAGACCAACACTAAATAAATAGTTTGTGTGGGGTAGAGTAAATGTAGTGCGACCGGATGTTGTGGTAGTATATAGGAGGAATTAATAGGGTATGGCAATGCTTTAGTGTGTGGAGTTGGATGATGAAACGGTTGGAAACACTTTTGTGAGCTCAGAAATTATGTGGGTGAAATTAAGATTTGCAGTTGGGATGGGGAGCTACCATTAGATCCAGTAATGAGAGGAAGTGAAGGTGAGAAAAAGGTACTGGAATGACTAGGGCCAGTAGATGGAATTGGGAGCGGGTATCGGTCAATGGTTGTAAGAGAGATGAATGGAAGAATAGGTGACAGGATGAGATACGATATGACTGCATATTTTGCTTCACCTGTTTGGAAGGAAAATAGTGAGGTGGTGGGGTGCTGTGCTGAAATAAATTTAAGTGTGACGAACGCATAAATACACATGGGTTTAGCAAAACAGAGAGCGAGAATATAAGGATATAAGTGATAGGTGCGAATTAAGAAAGAATTTACAGCGGAATGTGTTTGTTGTGAAAACTGTAAGAGGTATAATTACGGTACCATTCTTTCACACGATTGTGCTGGAGTATGTTAAATGGAGTGATGTGTGCATAAGCAGAGGGGAGAAAAGTGGAAAGGCAGGAAGAATCGAAAGTTGAAATGATATTAAACTGTAGATAGAGGGAAGAGATTGTGAGAATGCTTGAGAGTAGAAGAGATCAAGTCTAAGTGAGGATGGGAATAGAGCAATTATTGAACAAAATTAATGAAATGATAGTGGGTAGTGTAAGGGCTGTATGTGGGTTGGCTAGAACTGGAAAGAGAAGGCCAAACGCTGAAGTGGCGCATAAGAAGAATAACTGAGGGATTGACAAGGGCCAAATAAACAAGGCGAGTTTACAGCGGGTAGTGGTTGTATAACGAGGTATAAGAGATATAAAGTGCAGGTTGTGTTCATCGATCAAGAGGAAACCTAGAGAGGAAATCATGTAGATAAGGAAGAATTATGGTGTGTTCTAGGAATGTATGGAATTGCTTGACATACAAAGCTGAGCGTGGAAGGAATTTATTAATACTGATATAATCGTTTGAAAGGGTATGGGCTAGTCTCAAGATAAATGTAGAAAATGTTAATGAGAGAAATGAAGTTAAGAAAAAGGGTTCCCTTTTGGGGTGAGGAGGTGGTGTGACATGTATTAGAGTCTTTAGTGCAGTGGTTTTCAACCGGTGTGCCGCGAGAGCCAACTAAGGTTGCTGCGGGAGGGACCAAGAAATCATTTTTAAAATGCCTAAATTGGCAAAAAAATATATATTTCAAACATTTGTAAAAAAAAACATCTAAGGACACTTGAAAGTATTTTGAAACTAACTTTTCTGCATTGTGCAACACAAAAACAACGAAAAGAGAAAGATTGTACACAGTGAATGAAGAAATTGGAGTTGCTTCGTCAACTATACGTCCAATAATAAAGAATTATGTGATACTCATCAAACTCAAATTTCCCATTAAACCTTTAAAGGTAAGATTTATTTATTTATTTTTAAATGTTAATGTCTTATTTCGATTAAATTAGGTTAAATGTCATCGTGGTTCATTTTGAAGTACTTTCCACGTAATTAAGTATTTATACGTAAATTATTTTATATTAAGATGCCACGGCTGCTTCTAGATAGCAATTAGGGTGTCACTATGATAAAAAGGTTGAAAAACACTGCTTTAGTGTTACTATTGAAGAACTTCAATGTTTTAACTACTCGTACCGAGGCTGTAACGCAAATGATAGGGTGCAGATGAAACAGAATATTGAGTGTCTGGGTGTAGAATGTACCAGGAAGCTGCATGTGTGTAAGCGGGGACTAATGATGGCGTATGGCAGTGAAACTAGGCGTGAAAGAATCTAGCAGAAGAGGATTGTAAATGGACAATTTGAGAGCGATGTTTGGTGTGCGATGGGTAGATAAAGCAAGATGTGTTTATGGTGTGAAAAGGGGGGTGAATGCGAGTGTTACTGAGAGTGGTATGGGCAAGTAAAAAAGACTGAAGGGAATTAGACTTGGGAAGAAAATGTACGAAAGTGAGGTTAAGGGTGTGCGAAAGATGGAACACCGCGTAAAAAATGGGTTGATTATGTGAGTGAGCGATCGAGAGAGAAAGGACTGAGCAAAGGGTTGGAAGACTGTATAAATGGGAGGTGAATCGTGACAATGAGTGTATGCTAGACGTGCATGAGGGGAGGGGGGGGGGTATTGTGAGAGGATGTGTTGGGTAGTGAAGGAGATGCCTTAGCACATAGCTCCCTGTCCTTATGAAGGGGCAATCTGGCGTGGGTATTTGACGTGGGATTTCTGTGATAGGGTATATAGTGGGTATGGAGACTATTGGCTCACCCTTTAAATTAAAAAAAACTATGATAAAATTTAGTTAAGTAAGTAACGCCATCCTCCCCTCGCATCGTGGACGAATTCACCCAACCGGGTAATGAAATGTACATAAAGATCAGACTGAGATAATCACTGTCAATCCCTACGGCAACAGGAGCCGGTCAACGTTACGGTGGAAGGTGTCTGGAAGTATTGGGTTTGTGTACCAAGCAGTGATCATAGAGCCCTTCGGTGCCCCGCGTCAGGTGTATGTGAGTATGAGCGCCACCACAGGGGATGCCAGTAGTCCATCGGGAGAGTTTCAGAACAGAGGAGAGAGTCAGTATGCTGGTCTTTGAAGACAGGGAAAAAATGATAGTGGTGTTGTTAGTGACTATATCCAGGATGGTGCGTGTGGAGCTCTTTATTTCTGCAGGGGTAAATACCAGCGTATCCGCCAATGGGTTGGGAGCTCGTGATGAAAGTTCTGTGTCCTCAATTGCTGGGATCAAACGAGTTCCTCGACGCTAGAAGTCCAACCGCGTAGCCACTAGAATAGCGAGAGCTCCTCTCTAAGTCTAGTGAAGGTGGAAAGGAGGAAACAAGAAAAACAAGAAAACAGGAACTCATAACTAATCTAGTGGTCGCCCAAATTTCAGGAACGAAATTAAAAATAAGAAAAAAAGGAGAGTTTAAGTATCTCCAGGTTCATTCAAGTACAATTTGAGCTCTCCAATGGTATAGACAAAACCTGAAATGTGTATTTAATGATGCAGCCTTTAGAAAAGGATTCCCTGCGTATCGTATATGATTGGATACTCATCCACTGCATCCTGTACTGATGTTCATGGCTAGTTCCCATTTTTGCTGGGGTTAATCGGTAAAGTGGGACCCCAAGAAAAGGAACTTGCTACCTCCTACTCCGAATTCAGCGAACTCATTGTCGACAGCGTTTAAAGGTGTCAACACCAATTAGTCACATCTGTCATATTTCCTTCACCATTGTCCTGAAGTAGTAATTTTTCAATAATTTGCCAATGCTTCAATATGTTTGGCCATACACCAATGCTATTGTTGGTTGTAGCATGAAGAGAGAGTTTATTCAAAAGAGATCAGGCAATCAAACAAAGTTTCTTCGGGTGTTCTTCAAACACCAGATATCTTATTATGTATTATTATTTATCTTATAATGTAATTTTAACTTAACCATTAACCAATTGATTACAGTCTAATGCATTTCTGGGATTAATTGCATAAAATGCACATCCATCTTTGATAAGGAAAGTAGTTAATGATTTGTACTCACGCAAACAATAACACAACATATATATATATATATATAAATATGTATATATATATATATATATATATATATATATATATATATATATATATATATATATATATATATATAGATATATATACAGGGTGCATAAGGTACGAGGGGCAGGCAATAAGTTTTGCGAATCGGTAGGGCAAAACAGAGGAAGGGGGATGGCTGTTTGTGGGGGTGTTAGGAAAAGTTATGACAAGTCAAGACCTGCAGCCCCACGCTCCTGACCCCTCTATTTAAGAAGCAGTAGCTGATCGCAGATCGTGTCACAAATTTTTCAACAAGGGAGAAGGTTGAGCACCGCGCAGTGATCAAATTTTTGACCGAGGAAGGCAAGAATGCAAAAGAGATCGATGAACGCATGTTTGCAGTGCACACCAACACCACCCCTTCCTATGCAACAATTGCTCGCTGAAATAGGGAGTTCCGACATGGTCGTGAGTCCCTTGAAGATGACCTCCATCCAGGACGCCCGTCAGACGTGACCAACGAGGACAATGTGGCCTGTGTGGAGATGATCATCCTCGAAAATCAACGGGTAAAGATCGAAGAATTCGAGCGAGAACTTGGAATATCACATGGAAGTGTTATCAACATCATTTACGACAATTTGGCCATGACCAAGGTCTCTGCCCGTTG